>CAJRST010014446.1:1844372-1857152 GCA_907169785.1 Menidia menidia
CTATCTATCTATCTATCTATCTATCTATCTATCTATCTATCTATCTAATATGGGCACTTTTACAGGATCTGTGCCGTGCCATCAGTGTAGAAGCTGTTCAGCCCTCGCAATTAGCGGTTTTATGCTGGAGAAAATGAGAATCAATAAACAGAACGACCTGGTTTAGCAGCCGGATGTTCTGGCTATTTAAAACATACCACAAACGGGTTGAGTAAAGTGGCTGTAAGTGGAGCAGCCATCACCTGGAGTTGTAACACACTTAATATGTCTGCAGTTTAAAGAGAGCATAATGAGCCGGTCCAGCCGGCTGACTGGGGGGAAACCCGCCCACAGCATGAGAGCTGTCGGTGGGTTGTGTTTTGGGTGCCTACCCATCATGCTCTGCAGGTTGGATCCCTCCCTCTCTCTCCCGGGTCCCGGCCTGGAGCTGCTGCCGCTGCAGGACAAACAACAACGGAACAACCATCAGACTGACAGCAGGTCAAAGGTCAGCAGTTAGCCTGGTCAAATAAAACCCAGTCACCCATGGATTTCTTGTGCTGGTTATTTTTAGCAACAAGAATAAATCACCAGAGAGAGGCAACTAACCAAAAAAACACTGACAGTTAAGATGGCTGGAAACGGATCGGATGTGATGGTGTGTTTTTCAGTTAAACAAAAGCTTCTTTCCTGCCTCAACTTTAACTGAGTCAGGCCAACCATACACACCTCCCCCTTCAAGATATGTATCTACATTCCCAAATAGCAACGCTAAAACGACACAGGAAATACAGCAGAACCTCTACTTACGATGCCTAAAGATACAAATTTCCAAAAACCCAAGTGAAATTTGATCAAATATTCGACTTGACACCCAGAGTAAATTTTTCCAACATACGTATGGTGTAGAAGTCATAGAAAAAAATATTAAAAATTGAATAAAAATAAATAGGCTAAGTTAGTTTAATTTTCACGTAGTGAAAGTTAAAGTAAGTACGTCCTGTATCTCAGCCTCTACTGACATTCGCCGGTCTCTGAGGTAAAGGGCAAATAAAACCCCTTTTTATTGATAATTTCTTTATAATTGATTTCTTTTTACATCTCTCTTATAAAATAAATTTGTTTTATTGCTATGTGTAATTAACTCTAGTATTTATTGAGGGGTTATCGTAGGATTTTGGGCTGTGGAACGAATTATACGAATTACAGTGTATACTTATGGGAATATTTGAACCAACATACGAATATTTTATCATACGAAGTCGGCCCTTGAACAAATTAAATTCGTATGTAGAGGTTCTACTGTATGCTGTTCGAGAGGGTCCCTGTCCATCTTGAGCTTAACGGGAGGACTTAGCGGGGGGGTCACTGACTCGTCCAGCCTCTCTGGCGCTCCCCAGCAGCGGTCGGGGTGGAGGTCTCCGTGGCCCTTGTGCTGCAGGCTGCCCTTCAGCGGCGCCGAGATGTGGGGCGAGCTGGCCGGCGGCGGGTTGGGCGCCGCGCCGCCGGAAGGGGCGGTGAGGCTGGCGGGAAACCAGCCCACCGCCAGCGTCCTCTGGTTCTGGCCTCGCCACTCGCTCAGCTCCAGACTGCACAAGCACAGGGACACGCGTTGATGAGAATCCCGTGTATACTAATTTTAATTCAATTTTTTTTTAATTTTTTAGTTTTTCCTCTTTTTTAAAGTGTGCTGTGTGCAGTTAGGATATATGCTGAGCAAGACAGTGAAGTGAATGATGATCTTTAAAGTGACCACACACAACAGGCTAAAGCTGGCGAGTGTATTCAGCTCTTTTTTGGTGCGTTCTCAATGGATGACTAAACTCCTATCCTTCTAAAAGATCATGTCCATCTATCTCATGCATGCTTTGCGATCAGCGTTTTGGAACGTTTCCCTTTGATTTTGGCACAGCAAAGACAGGCAAAAGTCCTGTGGAACTGAAGCGGCTCGGTGAGGACAGAGAGAGAAAGCTGCCCAACTCGTTCAACGCAAAAAGCTAAGAAAGCGTTTGAAGACTCGATGCCAGTGAGGGGCTGGAATGCACTTTTGCAGCACCCAAACAAAAGCCTTTTGTGGCAGGTGAATTTTTTCCTCTTGGCCCTTTTGTCCCACTCGTCTCCCTCACCCACCCGTGATCGACGACGGTGACGGCGTCTCCGGCCGCCAGCGGCAGTTTCCTGGGCTCGGAAAAGTCCCTGGTGGCCAGGACCTCCGCGGGTTTGGCCTCTGCCACTATGGCGGTGAGCTGGGCGAAGCTGGGCCTGTCTGACGGGCTGCAGGCCCAGCACATCTTCATGACGGCGTACAGCTCCTGAGGGCAGTCCGGCGGCTTCTCCAGCCGCTCGCCCTCCCGTTCCACCCGCCACAAAATCTGCAGCAAAGCAAAGAGATTGTGAGACTCAGAAAAAAAAAAACACGATTGAAACTGCAAACAGGAGCACAAATAAGAGAGGAAAAGGTTTAATGTCAGGAACTGTTTCAGTATGCAAGGGGGAAGGAATTAATTGCTACACCAAAGCCGTGCAGCAGTGAGGAGCAGCCTGACAAAGAAAGGGCACCCGGTTACGTGTACGATACACCCAGAAGAGACAGAGGGAAATAATGGCGCAAGGGCGGGGACGCACATTCCCGACTGGAGGCAAACAGCGTGGCGGAACAAAGTTCCAACGCTGACATGTGCTCACCTGCCGGCCCGACAGCCCGAACCACGGCTCCTCACAGTAGGTGAACATCTCCCACAGGGTGACGCCCAACATCCAGACGTCCGAGGCGTGGGAGAAGGAGCCCACGCGCAGGCTTTCCGGGGCACACCTGGGGGGGAGAAGCGGCTAAACGTCAGGAACGCGCCACGCATCACATCCCCCCATCCCAGACTTTAGGGATTTTCTTTCCCCCCACCATGCGAACGGGATCCGTTTGTGCGCCGACATGACGTAGTGGTCCCTGTCCTGGTTCAGACCCCGCATCAGGCCGAAGTCCCCGATCTTCACCGTGTCCCGGGAGGCCAGCAGCACGTTCCGCGCCGCCAGGTCCCGGTGGATGTAGCGCCGGGTCTCCAGGTACTCCATACCCGCCACGATCTGGGTGGCAAAGAGCCAGAGGCGGAGCAGCGGGTACTCGTACTGACGGGAGCGGAGGGTGTCGTACAGCGAGCCCAGGGGGGCCAGCTCCGTCACCTGAGGGGGACAAAGAAAGTCAGATGAGCATTTATGCCCTTAAAACAAGCATATTAGTACGTCATTTCCGCCCAAATGCGGTCTTACCATCTTGAGGGGCTGTGTGAGCACCACCCCGTAGAGCCTGATGATGTTGGGGTGGTCTAAGGACTGCATGGTGGTGACTTCCTGGAGGAAGTCCGTCAGTGTGTCCGTATGCCTGGACATGCTGCTCCTCAGGGATTTAACGGCTACAGGCAACTGGGAGACAAAACAACACAAATGTAGCTCTGGGTTAGAGTGTACAGCCTGAAAGAGGGTGAAATGTAGGTTTGCGACTCGTGGGTCCTGGTTGCACAAGTAAAAAACATTTCTCTCACAGACTACTGAAAGAGCCAGTAATTACACGTTTACACATGAAGCAGGTTTAGAGAAATCAGGATGAACAGCCTGGGGCGCTAAAACAAAAACCACAAAGCTCAAAATCATGCAATTATCTTGTTGTTGAATATTTGTTGCTAAGGTGATTATTCAATTACCAACGACTGAATATCACATACTGTATGTACCATCTATTCCAAAGTCTATTGACCCTTAAACAATTTAACTGCCTGTTTGGACGGATTTTTTCAATATATTTTGAATGAGTGATGTATCTAAACCTCTGATTGTTGGTTTATATTGGTTTAAAGTACAGAGCGTTCGATACTATATAAAGAAGATGGAAAAGAAGCTCAAATAGGACTGATCTCCGGTCAGGTCTCTTACCACCCGCCCGGTGGGGGTGTGCCACTCTGCCTTCTTGACCACCCCAAAGGACCCCGAGCCCAGCCTCTCCCCCAGAATCAGCTCGCAGTCTTGGATCAGACTTGGCAGAGCCCGGCCGCCGGCGTCCTGGGCGCCTCCGCTCCACGGCTCCTCCGGACTTTTGGACACCTGCGTGCGTCGATAAAGCCATGAAAAACACAAACCTCCTGACACCGTTCAGACTAAACCAGCTCTGCCAGAGCTGATGTACGGGGGGGGGGGGGAGGTGGTCAGACCTTGGTGGGCCATGCCCGCGAACGTGTCTTGTAGCGTTTCAGAGCGTCCCATAACCGTCTTTGAGCTGCAGGCGGGAAACAAAGGACTTAGAACATTCAAGCACATACATAAACTCTATTTTACTGCCTTTACGGCTCTCTGGGACTACTTTAATAATTCATGAAAATGTATCGATTGTGAGGATTTTCTCAAACATTGGATGCTTTGAATCTAAAGTAAGACCAAATTCGTAGACCTCACAATGGCCGAACCTCAGAAGCAGACAAAAGCCAGAGGATCGGGCTTAATGAAGATATAAGAATTGTTTTTTTTTTGGGCAAAACACTTTATTAAAGTGTGCCATCAATAATAAAAAACCCTGTATCGATTTGTGGCTTTTTAGAGTCAAACCGGCTAAGTGGAGCGCTCCTATATCTGCTCTGCGAGCCGTCCATTACTGAACCGGAGCAGAGCTCTCCAGCCGCCGGCCGGCCGCCGGCAGCTGTTACGGGCCGGGCAGAGAGGGGCCTCACCGGGCTTGCTGATCCCTATCTGCTCCAGGTCGGCCTCCTTGACGTAGGCAAAGTGCTCGATGCGCGTGATGTTGAGGCGGTCCCGGATTCGCAGGTAGAATTTCTCCAGCTGGACCTCAGCCAGGAGCTGGTACAGCCACTGAGTGTCCTGGTCCATCAGCATGACCCTGATGACCAGCCTGCAGCAGGGAACAGTTGCTCAAGCTATAAAAAGGCTACAAAAGTCAACCTACGTTTTTTAAAAGCCAGAGACCGAAGGAGGGGGGGGAACCTGTGGGTAGCGGAGAAAAGTTGCTGTGTCTCAGAGTTTGCCTTCTCATTAAAGACCATGTATAAGCGTAACTTCACTCCCACTCAAATCTTGTTCAGTTGCCATGGAGACCTAACAAAAAGCCCCTGGTGTGAGATGCAGAGAGGGGCATTGTTCAGCTTTCAGCTGAGCACCTACTTTAAGTACTTGTTTTTTTTCCTATGTGTGAGTGGGAATTTCATACCATTTACCAATTTAGGGTTTTCTGCTGATCACGTTCAGCGTCACTGATTGCGAAAAGAGGAAGAAATACACTTACAGGTCGCTTCACCAAGAAGAAAGATAAAGATGTGAGTGAAAGAGAAAGACGGAGATGATAAGACAGGAAGCAAACAAACAAAACAAGAAGATAGATTTCCTCAGAAGCGTGGATATGGGAGTGCACAGCTCGGATGAGTTTCAGATCAGTTTCTTGCAATGGAAAACCCTCTGAGTCAACAATCCTGCGGAGAATTGTGCAGCACTGAGGAAAAAATGTGAGGTGGAAGCAGTAGCTTGTCACTGGTTTAGGGCAACCAGTCTTACTGGAGCCTGAACACACAGCATTTATGGAACTAATGAAGAGACAGAATGTGCTAAAATCCTGAAGAAGCAGCAAGAACACCATGAAAAGCTCTCCTAATGAACTATTTCCTGTCTTAAATGAGCTACCATTACTAACACCGTTTACAAAAAAAAGGTAGTTACATGAGTCTGAGTCACGAGTACAACACGGTGGGTGAGAAACTCCCCCGCTCCAACATTAATGAGGCAAATTCCTCTGCTTCTAGATATAATCTCCACCTCCTCCTATTTAACTAACTGAAGGTTTGCAACCATAAATCACCCCCTTATCAGTAGACAGAGCGCAGCAGGTGTGAGTGAGCGATACATTCAATATTTTCCTTTCTGCCAGTCTCCCAAAAATGAGCAGCGACCAAATGACGAGCGGGAACAAGTGGGCTGAGCCGCCTTACTGCTTCCAGTCAAAGGACGGATGAGTCCGGGCTCGCACTCCCGGGTCAGTGGTCACTTAGGCCGAATTAACAGGAGGCGAATACTTTGCGTTTCAGGTTTAACTTCAAAACGAAAGCATCCCACTCCGTCGTGCGCTCTGGCAAACAGAGGGGCCTGTGATCAATCCCTCTGTGTACAGAACGATGAATGTTTAACCCGTTCAGCTACCGCTCAGGAATCCTCTCCATCCCACGGCGTATTGGACAAAGAGCTGAAAGTTACTGAAAAGCCCTCTGCATAACTGGTCCGACGGTTATGGCACGTTTGTGATGTCAAATGAACAACCGGGTTGTTTATCCTACAGATGACCCATTTGTTTACCCTGCTTCCTATGCTCTGCTCCAGGAGCAAGATCAGAAATTGATCCACTCCAGTTGAGGCAAATCTAGAGAAATGGGATTTCTACCGAGTGTTGATCACTCCGAGATTAACTGTAGTATTAGATAACGACAGCGTTATTAAAACAGCTTTATTAAAAACATGAAGGGTGTTCCTCTCAGCGGAGTATAGGCTACCTGCATTCTAAAGAGCAGTATTATATTACAGCTATGATATTGTTATAAACAGGGTATTCTGCATTGCAACAACATTGATCAGCTGTAAACGCTCTTGGTCAAATTACTTACATCAATAGACCATATTTTCTAAATAGGCTTAGATCAAGATCTCTCATTGTTATATATATATATATATATATATACAGTGGGGGAAATAAGTATTTGACCCTTTGGTGATTTTGCAGGTTTGCCCACTTACAAAGAATGCTTATTTTTCCTCATCAGATGGTTATTAATTTTTATAAATTCATATGATGTGATTTTCTGGAATTTTCTTTGGGATTCTGATTTTCACTGTTAGAATGTACATATGATTAAAGTTATATACCGTTGCATTCTTTGTAAGTGGGCAAACCGGCAAAATCAGCAAGGGGTCAAATACTTATTTCCCCCACTGTGTATATATATATATATGGTTGTTTAAGACATACCTGGCTATCTAAACAGAGTGAAGAGAGATAAAAACATTAAATATCCTTATTACTTAATCACATTCATATATTGCAGCACTTATAAAGATTCAGGTTGGGACTCTGAAATCTTAGAAGTGTAGTAAAAAGAGCATTTTACACTTATAACTTAACTACATAAGTCAAAAGTATCAAAAAAACGTTTATGCCCACTTATTTCACAGAACATGCTGTTTTTCTTGTTCCTTTAGCCTTTGGGACGGACAGATAAATGTGTGATGTTTACCTTGAACCAAACGGAATGGGAGCCCAGCAGCCTTCACCCCCTCACGCCCAGAGACAGGTGATCCATGTCGGCTCCGAAACTTCCAGCGACGTCGAGAGGAGATTGGCAACAAGTCTCACCTCCAGCCCTCCTTTCAAACGCTGTCCAACGTCTGGCAATTTGCCTGCGATAAATCCAAATTAGTTTTTTTCTTTTTTTCTTCTTCTTTCTTTAACTAAGCCGAGTTCAGTGGACTTGTATTTGCAGTTCGTAGAAAGTCTACCTGTGCTCTACCTGCGCTCCCTCCTCTTCCTCTTCCTCTCACAGCAGACCACACCCATCCCGACTTATCTCACCTGAGCTTCAGGTAAAAGCTGACGCTGTGTGGAGTCATGTGCGGACAAACAACGACATAGATAACATTTTTTAGTCTTGTATGAATGCAATAGCAGAATGTCTGATTTATAATTATTTCTTTTTTAAGTAAAAGTAAAGGATGCAGTCAAAAGTTGAATGCTAACAGGCGTTAGCTGGAAGGCTAAAAGGGCTCTGTTCATGTTGGTTATGATTAGGCAACTTTTGATAACAAGGATAATATATGGTCTTTCCTAAAGTAGTTAGTAACATTATAAATTAGCTTAAATAGAATTGATCTCCTTTGTATAATTAGAAGATGACATAAATATGATCTCATTTTAGCTATCAAGCTAAAAACAAATTTAGCTAAATGAAACTGACTAATGCACAAGTGGACAGAACTTTTCATGTGAAAGGCCTAATATTATTGAGTGGAAAATACCATTTAAAGGCAACATGATTAAGTAAAAAAAAAAAAAAGAAAGTATGTCCTTCCTGCTCTTGTTAATTCTGGGAAGAAGTTTAGAATGAAACCATTCGTGCTAGCTAACAAACATAAAACATTGTTTTCCATTTGATAATTCTCCAAGATTTCGGGATTTGTTTGTCTCAGTTTTTGTTTCCTGTCTGTTCATAATAGTCAATCTTGGAACTTTTGGACACCGCTTTCTAATGAAACATTCGACAACAACTCATTTGTTGTGGACCTACTTTGCACGGAATACATGCTCTTAAATGACACATAACTTGTTGTGTTTACTTAAAATTATGACTGATTCATTCTATTGTCAATATTTAATTATATCTACACTCAGACGAAACTTTCCAGTGAGTCAAATATAGAAGCACAAATGCTTTTCAGTCTATCTCGCTGTCTTCCAAACTAACCGTTGTCAAGCAAGTTTGGCAGGATTTTTCAGCCCTGTCATTTGAATACAAACTAGGCGGTGAAGTGCAGGATCTCTTTGAACTTTGCACCTCCTGGTACAGTGTCTTTCCAAGTCACTCCGCCCTATTGGTCTGCCTGAATTACTCAACACACATAATGGACTTCAGTAGAGCTCCCATTCAAAGAGGCTGACATGGGCAACCTTGACGATCTATTTTCACTTCTTTCATTTGCTTAAAACTGACCATTAAAGGGTGTGCGATAACTAAATATGACCTGGTGCCGTGATAAATATATGCCCTTAAACGACAGACAAAACAAACACTATTAATGATCAGCTGAAAAACTGAAGTACTAGAATTAAACATAACTTCAGCAAGTCATCCATAACCCACTTGACAGGTATTGAGAGCACATGCGTCAGTTACACGTGAATACGAACAACAACAGAGTCAGAGGCTGATATGCGGAATGTACTGTATTTTTACTATTCTTTTTTTTACAAGTCAGCCCAGCGTCAGCGGGTGAGACTATGAGCTTAATGAGTGAGAAAAGAAAAGAACTCTGACTAAATGAGTGGTGACTTGGCACACAATGATCAGAATTCAGTCGTGTGTTGAAACAGGGACATGTGATAGTCCCAAGATTTCTGAACAATGTAACCTGAACAGAAACATGACAAAGAACTGCTTCAGGGATAGGTAGTGTTCCCCTATGGATACGTATCATAGTCATTATTTCAAAATGGTTCTGGGGAAACCAGAAAACAAAGTCCAAAAAATTACCCTCTCGTTATTGTTTAAATTAAACTCAGAACTTTGTTAATGTGATAGGAAACGAAATGCGATTAAAAAAAGAGAATTCAGCCTAGCCAATATTAAAGTGAAAATCAAACTATTCTTTTTCTTTCATATTGGGTTTTCAAAACACGGGAAATGTAGCATGATGATTCTAATTTAGGTGCTGATTGCGTCTGTATAAATAATGAGGCGCGTCATTGTGACGTAGTTCATCCGTCGCTTTCCAAACGTCATCACCTAGCGACAAGATCACACCGGTCCCATAAACACGAAACCAAACTTAGATTTTTTTTTCCAACTCATACTTCAATAGTTGTTTAAACAACAAAGACCAGTATAAACACGTCCGGCTGTTTGAAAATGACCAGATGACACGTATAACAAAAGTTCCGGAAGTTCAGTCAGCGATCGTTAAAACCAATCTCGTGGTCGCCTCTGGTGCTCAGGTATGCCCAAACTTTTCGATTTGAAGTTTCCTGGGGAATGCAGGACCCTTCCCGAAGGCTTCTGGTCAGCAGTGGACGTGTGGGTTAAGAAGCCTCACGTTGTCAATAAGCGCCTTTGCGGAGTCAAAGAGACGGAGAGCAGAGATGTGGACACTGAGGAGCTGCGCTCCCTGCTGGGAAACGTGGACCTCTGTCAGGATGTGATGTTGTTCCTCTCCAGAGGGAATTCATCCACACAAGCACACGAAAAAGAAACGTGGTCTTCCAGTGTCAGAACCTTCATCCCCAAAGTGAGCTGTTATGGACCAAAGGCGCAAAAAGAAGTCGTGCTGAAAGGTAAAAGTCTTACTCAAACTACAGTCTGGGTCAACTCTGTGCACTGGTGATGCCTTTTTAAACTCTTTACAGACTTTGACCTGCAACAGGTAACCTTTCTGCCATTTGAGGAGGATGCAGAAGGGCGTGTGTCATTGAAGAAAGGCAACATTCATCTGATCAGGCTCATCAATCATGGTTGTGAAGACTGGTGAGTAAGGGATCTCAGATTGGAAAAAAATGATCAAAAATAGTATTAAAAAAACCCCGTACCCCTTTAATTTTTTTTCAGTAGCAATTTTCCTCAAATTCATTGAACAATGAAAGTTTTGTATGTAAAGAGTGTATCTAATACAATGTTATAACGCTGTATTAGATGTCTATGTCTATATATTTGTGTATAGTGGTGAATATAGTTTACACAGACACTGTGGTCGACACCATCCTCAGGGCTTTGGAGCTGCATGTGCTGGCCGCTGATGCGTGGTTCTCCGATGGCGTTGCCTACCCGAAGCTGCCCTGGTTGTCCTCAGACCTGCTGCCCAAACTGGTGCGCTGGGCCGCCGAGTGCAAGGGCAGCGAGTTCAAGAGCACGCTGTCTCTGCTGCCCGTGGAGAAGTACAGCCTCAAGTACCAGCAGCTGAAGGAGAAGTACAAAGCCATGGTCAAGGTGAAGAAGGCTCTTATTATCCACTCAATGTTTGGATCTGATAAAAAAAAAAAAAGAAAAAAGATTATCTTATAATCTTTTTATAACTGGATTTCTAGGTTTGGCCAGAGGTTACAGATCCCGAGAAGTTTGTGTATGAGGACGTTGCTATAGCAACATATCTCCTGGTGAGTTCAAACCTGGTTATTAATGTTTAATTACTAGAATAACTTTCCATTGTGTAGCGTTAGTTGTTTTATTTTTTTTCTAAATTGGGATTTTGAGGTTCCATACTGTTATGTGATGCAACGACAGGTAGGTCAATCAATCTGAGCCTAATCCCACTGAATCAGCTGATGCGTCACGCTCGAGGCAGATGAAAGGCCGGCGGCGGCGGCAGCAGGTGTCACGCTTCAGCTGTAAATCGGATCTTACTGCAGCGATCGAAAGCTTTTCTGGGCTGGCGGCGGTGCTGAGGCTCCGTATCTGTGGCTGCAGGTGCTGTGGGCTGAGGAGAGAGCGGAGAGGGGCCTGGCGGACAGCCAGTCCTTTGTGGACCTCGGCTGTGGAAACGGCCTTCTGGTGCACATCCTCACAAATGAAGGCGTAAGTTAGGGGCTGCTACGTTTAGATTGATAAAGGTTTAGCATGGAGACATCGGTCTGACACGGAATGCATTGGTTTGGCTCTTGAAGTAGACTTTTATTTGGTACCCAAAAGGCGATTGTAATTGCTATAAACCATAGATTAAATGTAAGGGTTTAAATAGAGAGAATCCTCACTTCTTTTCTTTAGTTAATCAGACTTTTTTTCATGTAATTGACCAAGAATATAGGCTAATCAATAACACAGGGCTGGCCTGAGTCCAGGTGCAGGGACCCTGAGTAATTACACACCACTGCCAGAGTGTGAACTTTAGGTGGCTGAGCCGGATTAGCCGCTGACTGTGTCGACGCCGTGTGTTGCAGCACCCTGGAAAGGGCATCGACGTCCGGAGGAGGAGGATCTGGGACATGTACGGCCCCCAGACCGTGCTGGAGGTGAGCGGGCAGGGCTCTTCCTCCTCCAGTGAAATGGTCTCACCGTGGGCGTTCGATCATTAAAACAAAATTACGCATTAGAGTCTTCAGCATCGATTTTTTTCACAAAAATGGCACTTTAAAATATGCAGAGGACAATGAAAAAGCACATGTCCACGTCGACAAATTCTCCCAGCTGATGGAAGTAAACAACGTGCGCGCGTTTGTGGCCTAAAGCAGAAATTCAGGCACATATTTGCAGGGAAGCCTGTCCCCAAAACGCTGTGCTTCCCCGTCTGCCTCATGGCCTCAATCCCTCATTTGACAACCGACTGCTGACTGCTCCCATCTCAAGTCATCTATTATTGACTGATTCTTGCGGGCGGATGTGGCAGACCAATATTTCTGGGCCCTCAGGGGCTGCCGTACTCGGCTCTGGACCTTCATTTTGAAGGTCTCCTAACCTCACGAGCGCCGGTGCTCTGGACGTGGATAATTTTTTCCCGTTATTGCGGCGGCCCGTTGAGACATAAAAAGGCTTTGTACCAATTCGGAGCTAGAGTAGCTTTGGTTGTAGCTCTGTGTTCTCTACAGCTTTTCGAAGAAAGACACCAAAAAAAGATGGCTCGGCTGAATATTGTCCGATTTAACCGCCGCGCTCCGCTTTTTGTCTGGAAACGATCCCAACAACTTCCCACGTTCTTAGAAGTGCAAATCGTGCCAATTTGCAACTTCCCCCTCTCTGAGAAGCTCTTGTGCTTTTTTTTTGCGTCTATTTTAGGAAAAGGCAATTACTCCAAGCGAGAGCTTCTTGTTCCCGGGCACAGACTGGCTGATTGGGAACCACTCGGACGAGCTCACACCATGGATCCCCGTCATAGCAGCCAGGCGAGTCATCAGGAAAAAAAACGCTCCTCTCGGCATTTCAAGTGCCAGCTGATCTCTCTTATTTAAAACTTGATCACTGGCAGGAGATGAGTCTGTTTGTGTTGGTTCCCATTTGTGTCGTTCAACAAATCTGCCTGTGCAGAGGCGACCACCTGATGGCAATGTTGAGCCTCACAGCTATAAATCTG
>CAJRST010014446.1:1858390-1886423 GCA_907169785.1 Menidia menidia
TTTGACCAAAGCCAGACTAAAGCATACGGTTAAGGATGTTGGTAGTCAACCCAGCCCTACACACACACTCCCTCCCCTCCAGTTCTTGTAAACTGGGAAAAACACAGTGGTTCTTTGAGTTAGTTTGAGATAATTTACTTGTAAAACAATTTTTTTTCAGGCTAAAAGAATTAAGACGTGCCTTACATAGCCAAATTTATGAGGAGTCCTATCCTTTTTCCCAGGCATGGATCATACGACCTATTTAGAGTCCTCTCTGTGTGTTCAAGTTCTATTTCTTTTAACCCAGTCTCAGCAGGGGGGGTCCTTAAATAACCGCTGTTTCTTGAAGTCAGTTTGGCAGCAGGGCCTCAGTAACTGTAAGCTGGATCGGGGTGGGGGGGGGTGTTGATATGAAGTTGAAGGAAGGATACAGTGCTTCTTCTTGTCTGTTCCTGCAGGATTTCTGTTTAAACTGTCTCATTTAGCGACAGCATGTTGAATCGCTTCCTCACAAAAGAGCAGCATTTAAATATTTATATAGAACATTGCTTTAGCTTAATATAGCCGGGACATTTTTTCCCCTCAGAAAAAAGCTTCTTGTCGAGATGTGGCTGACGACGTTTGATTATACCTGCGTCTCATGTGTCTGTTTGATGGGAGGCTTTTTAAAAGGCTGGAAGCCAAAGGAAGGGGCTGAGTGCCGCGTGGATGCATCCCAAAAACCCCCCCCCCCGAAACCAGAAATATAGTCACATATATATATCGGTAGCTGCTCGGCGGGGGGGCTGACAGCTCCCGCAGCCCGAACATCTTCTCTGATTCCCCCTCCATCATCCCGGCGAACCCCCCCCGGAACGTCTCCCCCGTGGGCCGGCGGGGCGCCGTGACACCGAGCGGCGGCGCTTTGAACTCTGCCTTTCACCCCCTCCCTGCTGCTCCCCTTCCACCCGCCGGTTCAAATAGGGCCGCACGCAAAGTTGTGCTCGCACGCCACCCACGCATCACCTTTGAGAACGCCCCCGCTGCCACACAAAAACACACAGATACACACACACACACAAAGTGGAAGACTACTCTCTTTAAAGCCGAAAATTCCCTGTCAAGACTGGCAGAGCTGAAATTAAACAGAGGATATGATGGAGAGTGAATAGAGGGTGACTGTGACTGTGGAGAGATGACTGGATGAATAATGCACCAGCCTATGATTAATGCATGAGTGTGCATTTGTATTGAGGTATTCCACCGGTTAGCTGTTGTGTAAGAACGGGGAGTCAATTCAGGAGGGGCCAGGCTTTGTCGGAAACATTCAGAATGCTTTCAGAAGCATCGGGAGGGGTTCGGGATTCAGTTTCTCTCAGTTTTTTTTTAAAGCATTCAAACACAATTTGATCTGCAGTGAGATTAATCTTCTGAAGTTGAAAATGCACTGGCTGTGGCTTTTGGGCCAAAACGAGAGGTCTTTACAATCATACCCAGCCCTGTTGCCGTTTATAACCTGCGATGTCTGCGAACTAAACTTAGCCCAGATCTCACAGTGGATGTGTGAAGCCGTTTCCTCTAACTTTGAAGCCGGTCTCTGATTCGCGCTCGTCCTCGGTGCTGACCCGGCTCCGTCCCGCTGTTACGCAACGCTGCTGGGAATAAAGAGGCGTGTGCCGACTCTGTTCAGCAACACTCCACATCAGCTCCGTTCACTTTCACACGGTAAATACACCGAGATGCACCATTGTGCTCAACAGAAACAGCTTGCATGGAAGAGGCGGTGGTTAAGAAGTGGGCAGAGTTTGTTGTTAACTAGTGAACGCCTCGCATCACACTTCAGAAAGCCCAGCAGTGAGAGACGCTTTACACTTGAGCGTCCACTGCTTTTACTGGCTTGTCTTTATTTTAATTAGTTACAGAGAATTAGTTACAGAGGAAAATCTAATTTATTTCAAACCACCTAGCATACAGTAATCCCAACACACACCTTCGAATGAATGAAAATGGAATTAGTCCTCCTTTGAAAAATAACTAGATCATCTTAGATGCTTCATTCGTCCCAAAACCTCCAAATAAGGATTGTGTTTTGGAAACACACGACGCCAAAGGAATTCGCACGAAGACCGGAAAGGCTTTTAAAAGCTCATTTGATTTTAATGCACCAAAGTTGCGGTTTTGTGTGGAAATATTCTGATGTCAGAATGTTTTCCGATGGTTTTCTTCTGGCCCTTTACGGGCCTCCGTGCGTGAGGCCGCCGCGGAGGATGCTGGTGACGGAGTGTCAAAGGGGATGAGTGATGGAGCGGAATGAGATGGAGCTTCAGGCCTAAAGGACCCCGGAGCACCAGGGCGTGGACCAGCAACCCCATTGTCCCCGATCTGGACCCTCCACTTCCTGTCTCTCGGACTCCCCTTGGTGTGCTCTGAAGTGAGTCCCATTTGTAATTGAGAGAGAAGACCCATCAGCGAATCATCTTCATCATCTGAGGAGTCTGCCTCATTGAGCCGCTCTGGAAACCTTATCTGGACGCTTCCTTCTAAAGCTCGACTTCTCAACACCTCATTGGATCGTCCCATAGCTGTTTCCCGGCTCCTCAGCATGGCAATCTCTCTCTCTCTGTCTGTGATCGTTTTTTCTAAATGCTGGACGGCCTTCTTAAATCTTTTCTCCATTTGTTGAAGGTAGGAGTCCAGGCGGGCGCCTCTCTCAAAATGCCGCTGTAGTACCTCACTCTGCCGTCTGAAGCTGCTGGTCAGACGGCAAACGGTGGACGAGACGTGTTTGTCCAGGCTGTCCAGCGTTGCCGTGTCGGTGGGCCCGCCCTGTCTTTCCTCCATCAGCCGGCTCCAGTAGGAGACGCACCTCGCTCTGGATTCTCGCAGCTCCGCCGTGACTTCTCGGGTCAGATTTTCCTCCCGGTGGAGGCTTCCCTTCAGGGCGTATATTTCCTCCCTCCGATTATTACTGTGACGCCACAGGGTGGCATTTCGTGAGGCCAGGAGTTTGTTTTTTTTCTTCTCTTTCTGTATAGACCATTTAAGGCTCCGAAATCTGTGATGCCTGTTGTTTTTCCTCCTTGCTACCATGGCATATCTTGAGTTTTTCTCGTGGAGCTAAATCAAATTGGAATGTCTTAAGAATGGGACTCCACAGAACATCACAATAATGTCATCATCTGTGATGGGTTAAGGGGAATGGCGGGCCTTTCATCTAGAGAATTCTGCTCTGTTTCCATGGAGAAAAAAATATGAAGTTCCATTTTAATGAGTTCAAGTCGGTTCAAATTCAAAACATTCCATCTGAAAGTTTTAAACTGGACTAAAAGTCGCTGATATTTAATCAAAACGAAAGCAAACATATGGTAGCATTGCGTTGAAGTACAAGCGGAAAAGGTCCCTCATTAGCAAAAGAATTTGATTATTTTTCCTTCATTCAGCAGAGAAGAGGTACATTTCTTTCTTTGTTTTATTGGCGTTTACAGGAGTTTACCAGATTATCCCAGATCCCCACCCCACCCACGCTCCACCCAACCACACGAATCCAGTAAAAACAAATGATAAAAACAGAATAAGATGAAATAAAAAAAAGGAATGAAGGAAACACTGCTGAAATATAAATGTAAACACAAAGGTTGTATGTTCTACATATCGGAGCCACAGAACAAGCAGAAAAAGGAAAAACTATCCCAAGTATAAAACATTGGGGCTTTTGTTCACAAACCAAGCTGTCAGACATGGTAATACTATAAGAAAAGACCCCCAGTGTTGGTAGAATTTCTGATCCTCTGACACTGAGACGAGGCTTATTTAAGCAGAAAAAACACTTTTGGGTGTCACATTCGTGTTGGTGCATCACAGCCACGGCTTGCTTCCTTTAAACCTCCCATTTTTTCCACACGTCGCCTCACCCTGGAATGGCTTTAGCAGCTAAAGCGATCCTCCACAGCCTGCAATCAACGGCTGGCCGTCTTTGGGGACTTTTGACCTTAAGCAAGTCCATCAAGCAGCACCATTAATAATGCTCCGCACCTGGTCTTAGTCCAAGCCGAAGCTGCTGTGTCAATACTGTCCCTCGTCCATTAATCCACATTAACATCGCAGGCAGTAAAGGGCAGCTCTGAGCGGAGTATTGATATTATATTAAAGCCCGGGGCTCCCTGGCGTCTGCACGGCGGCAGTCTGCACGGCTTCACACCGCTCGCCCCTCGTCCTCCAGAATTCAGGGTCTGACTCCTCCGTCTCACTCACCGAACGCATGACGTTGTTTTGGTTGTTTTGGTTGTTTTGGTTGTTTTGGTTGTTTTGGTTTTTCTTTAGCTCTTGCGAGGATTTTTTTTTCGTTGTCGGTGAAACCACTTTCAATAGCCAGAATCCCCGGCAGGGAGGATTTAGCGATTTTTAGAAATAAAAAAAATAAAAAATCGACGGCTACTTTCTGATCATCAGTAATCTCGACAGGGGCCGCCCGGTTTGAGCTAAAGACGACCGTATTAACAAATCTGCAGATTAAGGTCGAACGTAGTTACGAAAGAGCAAAAAAGAAGCAATAAAAACCGCGCAGTGTGTCCATCTCCAATATGTCAGAGGGAAGAGGGAGATTGTCATCGGTGCGCGGCAAAGGTCAGGCCTGATTGAATTTCTCCTCGGGCGGAAAAAAGGGCAGGGCCCAAAAAAAGCAAACTCATGCAACGGAGCCTAAAGTCGGAGTGCTCATCCCAACTCAGAGATTAGAGCCTCTCTTACTGCTACCGTGTCCACTCTTGTCACTTTTTTTTGCATCCCGGCGGAGGCGAGGCAGCAGCGGGCGGCTTTGGGTGGGAGAGGGCCGGCCACTGGGGGAGGCTTTTAATTGAACACACTTTTAATTGACAAACACTGGAAGACAGTGACTGGTCATAGCACTGATTGCCCGTCCACGGAGAGCACTTAAAACAAAGGCGACGTCTCTCCTGCCCCCCCTGAGCAGCTGATAAGCTGGACTCCAGCCAGGGGGCTTCTTTCCCGGTCTAAAGTAGGAGGGATAAAAATAATTTCTGCGCACGCCCCGAGCGGCGCGTTAATATATTGATGAACGTAGCATCGACGGATGCTCCATCTGCTCCTTTGTCTCATATTTCTTCAACCCCTCTCCCTCCTCCCTCCTCCTCAGGCAGCCTCCCGGTGAGAGCAGTCGCTGAGCTGCTGGAGCCGGAGACTCTGCAGCTCCTGAAGAACGAGTGCGGAGGCCTCCAGACGCTCCTCAAGAACAACCATCAAGTCTTTAGAGGTAGCTTGTCTCGCACACATCTCTACGTCGTACAGATGGCAATCAGGGATAGGGTGGGGGGGGGGGTAAACTGGATTCTCCTTCTGTATTTCTGCCGGATTTTTTAACTGAAATTGATCCAAAATGATGACAGACTGTGTGAGAGAAAAGAAGATGCAAAGTTCAGTGATTTTCTCAACATCTGGTTTTAATTTATATGAAGCAATCAGATGTTGTGGGGGTATAAATTAAATGATAAAATTAGATTTTCCCCCACTGAGGATGTATGAAGTATTTCTCAACTCAACTTTATTCTATCCTAAGCCGTTTTTTTTCTGTATTCTTTGTTTTAACAAGGGTTTGAAAAAGATCTATTTCAGACGTAATTAATGAAAACACACCCGGGTTTCCCTTTTGTCATGGCACAAAAAACACACTTTTCCAGGATTTTGAAGGGGACACATTTTTATTACTTTGTGTTTCTGCTTTGCTTTTTTATATATTTAAGGAGCATGTGTACAGTTGCCTCTCGAATGTATGCTTTCTGAGATGGAGGCCCGCTCCCCTTTTGTGCATCTTATCAAGTGTGAAAGAACGGAGGGGGAAAAGGGGCCAACAAAGGAGGCAGAAGCAGAGCAAAGAGGAAGACCTAACTTCTGAGCCAAGAAGGCTTGTAGAGGAAAAATACCAGCCATCATATATATAACTGTTTTGAATATATTTAAAAAAAACTGTGTGAAAGAGAGATTAAGAAAATGAAGTCACGGGTTAACACTCTTTGGGTTTCGGAGCGGTTCCCAACCGAGGTGCTTCAGTGTCAAAGGTTAATAAATTAACTGCGTCGTTCAGTTTCTGTTTCCAGACAAAACTGGAAACTTTTCAAATGTAGAAAACCAGAGCAGCCCCACCCGCTTTACTATCTAAAAGATGTAGAGATGTCATGACCGCTTCTTTGTTGCTTTTAAATATTTAATATCAAATTAAAAATCAGAGTATTGTGTGCTCAGACTTATATTGGTTCTTTGGTTCTGTGTTATTAAGTAATTTCCTGCCATTTCTAATAAACTCTTTGCTCCCCTCCTAGCAAAAGAAAAAGGCTGCTCATTCTGTCTGAAAGGGCCTCAGTGGGGGGGTTTGAGGCTCGGCGTCGGTCCATTCTTATCTTTCGTCATCGTGTTGATGTTGAAATCCGCTCTGAGGCTGCTTTTGGTGGAATTGTTTGGGGATGAGCGTCTCACTTTGGCTGATTTTGTTCCCGTCTCTTCCAGTGGAAGCGGGCAGGGTCCACATACGGGACTGGCGGGACAGGAATCCCCGGCGGGCCGCCGGCCGGAGGAAGCCCGTTGCCCCCGGCGCCGTGAAAACCCGGCCCTGCTGGTTCCACACACACCACCCTCAGGGCTGCCCCCTACAGGCCCAACTCTGTGCCTACGCCCACGGAACCCACGACCTCCGACCCTCCACCAGACCCCTGAAGAAGATGAAGAACACTCTGTGTTGACTGTCTCTTTTTTATTTTTTATTACCTCATGTCAACGATCTGATTGGTCGATGTTGAAACGCAGTGACCTGTGCAGAGTTACTGAGGAACTCCATTATTTCTTTTTTTTTTTCTACTCTTCCACCTGAAAATGTAGAGTGAGGGGAGGCAAAAGCCCCACCAGGCGCAGCTTTGTATTTGTTTAAAGTTTATCAGCTCGGTTGCAGCTTTTCTTTCTGTAAAGCACTCAGGAGTATTTTCAACTGCCTCCCCCATAAAAACTTTAAAAGCCTCCGCATGCTTTCAGTGTCGGCGTCTGCCTTTCCCCCCTCACCTCAGACGTGTACTTTGAGGTTCACAGACAGGGCGGCTGATAAAGGCCGGCCCGCGCCTGAACAAAGTAAATGTTAGCGCCATGAATTATTTGTGAGGCGGAGTTGAAGGGGGGAGCTGTGTGTCTCTGACACAGTGGGCCGTCAGCCCGCAGCTCAAATGTCAAAGCCTGCCAGGCCCTCCCAGGGTCTGCGGCAGGGCAGAGAGGAAAGCCGCCTCAGAGGTGTCTTTGTTTCGGGGCCAGAAAATATTCACAGCGGCGGTGGAATGAAGACCAACTTTGAATCTGTCCACCTTTTCTGCTACAGAAAGGCGAAAGAAGATTTTTTTGCACATACGTGTGCATTTTTCACACTGCTTTGCATGTGTTATTTACATGTTTAGTTGAAAACAGTGGAAAAAAAATTATGAGGAAGATGTAAAATGTTTTAATATCTTGAAATATTCTTGCTTAAAATGAAATGCAGCCGATTTTTGCTTGTATCGAAAACCAATAGCTGGGAAAAGAATGCCAGTTACTTAAGAGGCATCAGTTCCATTTAAATGACTTCCGTTAACCAGAATTTTCTTTATTTTTATGTGTCTGGCATTTTCTATACGGCTTCCTATGCAGGCGTCCCAGACTTTTTAATCTAGCAAAGCATCTGACCTGTGAGATTAGGCCAGTAACTCGGGTCATAGGATCAAAAATCATCACGAGCATTTTTGAGCATTCGGATGAAATCAATGACTTTTACATTGTAAAGTTTTACCCTAAAGGAGACGTTGGTCTGTTTTACATCAACCTTGACTCTGTTGTGGAAGGGGGGTTGAAGGCTTGTCATAATTCACCCCACACTGTTCTTTATTCGTTGGCCTTTACCTTCTGTTAGATTGTCTTCTCTGTGAAATGACCATCTTCTCTTGGACTCCCTGCTGGAGGAGATATTCCTTCCCCAGATGTTTAAGTGAAAAAAAAAAGCTTAATGACACAGAGAAACTATGCTGGTCAACTTCATGGGAAAGCCTGTGCTTGAAAGGAAGGAAGAGACGGCATCTAAGTGAGCCATTTTTGGAATAATGGCTAAAAAAATTAAACGACTTGTAATCGCAGGCTATTCGGACCAAAATGACTCAGCTGTGATTGGCCTGAACTGCCGCACAAGACGCGCTGAAAGAGAGTGGGCATAATTTGACAGCTACTACTCGCTTTGCGGAGGCTCTAATGGCCTCTTTAAGTCATTACTCTGTCCTTCAATCCTCTTCCTCCCATCACTGTCATACCTCATGAAAGAAATCAATTTAGGAAAATACTGTTCTCTGCTCCACGTCTGCGAAGGTCATGTGATCCAATCGACCCGCTGTCCCACTTGGTGTTGGCCTCACACCGATGCCCTGAGGAGCAGATCCAAAACACACCCCCCCCCCCCCCACCGCGCAGAACCAACCTCCCAGGCCCTCACATAAACAAAGGCCCGGAGGTCTGCCGCTCACCCATCAGAGGAATGCCTCACCGGGCCAAAAACAACAAAACAACTATTTTCTCAGCGTATTCTGAGCACGGTGGCGTGGTCGTTTACAGGTCAAAGCGCAATCGGGGAGTAAATGCTCCAACCAGACTGCAGAGGTGGAGAGAAAAAAGGGAAATGTCAGAGTTTTGTAAATGATAAAATGTCATCAAATGACAGTGGAACAGTTTTATTGTGACCTGCCGCGTTTCACTCTAAAGCGATCGGGTGTTTAGGACACTCCTCTAGAGCGTGGGATGTAAAGCATAATTTATTCTGACGGCAAAATCCAGATCAAAGGTATTAAGCACACAGAAATAAGATTCAGCAGGAAAAAGAGTGGAGTTGAATGACCTGGATATGTTTGGTGATATAGCAACTCAAACTTGACATCCTGCTGTAAACCTCTAGCAACATCACCCCAACAATCATCCAAGAAATGTTTTTACCTCTGCACAGACTCTCTCACAAGGCCAGTGCCTTAAGCGATAAGGAGAAGAATCCAGACTGATCCCAGAATGAGTTTTTCCACTGAAAATGAAAGAAAGATCTCGCATCTGGCAACATTTTTGCTCGTATTTCCTCCTGATGAGAGCTTAAACTCAAGTATGTCTGATAATATCACAAAGATAAACCGATTGACTGTTTTTTCTCATAATTTTCTCCGTTGTGGCAAAAAGACTTTCCATTTTTGGTCAAATATGCAGTTGAAGCGTTTCCTGGTTCATTACAGATGAGTCGGTCATACCAAGCGGTCATCAGCAGCTCTGTTTAGGATCTCATTCACAGGTGTTTGTTTTCATGTTCACCAAGGGAAAACGTCTGGTCATTAATTTTATGCTCCTGTAGATGAATCAAAAGTCCACAGAAACCTTTCTGAAACATTTAACCCCACCAATGAAGCCTTAAAAAAGTTCTGCAACTGTGTACGGCTCCCAAATCTGCTGCTTCGCATGTTTATTTTTGTCCGATAATGGGGAGAAAATCTCACCCCAATATAGATGAGACATGCCCCCTTCTGCTCCAGTGTTTGGACCATGTCCATCAGCGCTGAGGAGTAAATGAGAGCACGGTGAAAGCAAATGAGAGGAGAAGGGAGCGTTCGGAGACAGAATGACTCCACGTACCTGAAATCTGGGTCAGTCAGAAATGGCTGCTTCTCTTTGCCGAAGCCAACAACTTTCCCTGTGTTTTCCCTCCTGCGTTATTCATCGTGACACCACGGGCCTTCACGAAATGCAGCATCAACAAGACTTTATTTTGGATGAAGAGAAATCTCCCTCAGTCCCTTGATGCTGGCGGCTGTCGCCGAAATGAATTCATTCGGCTGCCTCACAAAACCTTCTATTTGCTCCTCAATTCGATCGCTTTTGAGAATTCTCCGGGGAGACCAGTCGTTTACTTAATAGTGTTGATATCTGTGCATGATCTGTGGAGCAGCAGGATTAGAACACGCTCATTAATTTCCCCCATTACTTCACCACGCTTGCTGCTACGCCTGCCAAGTTTTGACATTTAAAATTCCCAGTAATTTGCTCGACATTGATTGATTCCACGCATTGGTTAATGACAGGAGCTGTAAATGTGGCAGGGAAAAAGATCATGCTTTCCAAAAAAAAAGAAAAAACTTGACAAACTACAATAGCGTTCCTAGTTTCTGGCAGCTGTGAAGCATGGCGTCGGAAGTGTCATGGTTTGAGGTGCATTGCAGCCTGAGAACCTGGATGGCTTTCAGCTTGTTCTTCAGTTGATTTGGCATCTTTAAAAAACAATTGAGAATCATTTGAGGCTGTCTGTCAGAGAACTGAAAGCACATTGGAAAAGGAAATGATCCCAAACACAACAACAACAACAACAATAATATCATAATAATTCCATCAAAGAGTAACTTAGAAGAAATATAAGAAAATGAACAGGCCCAAGCACAAGTCAAGCTTTTAATCCATTATTTTTTGCTGAAAGGGGATTCAATTTTGTTAGGAAATGTAACAAAACCATCAATAAGTAACAGTGAGGACAAACCAACAGTCAAAAATGTTTCCCTGCCTATTGATCAATATTTAATGGTGTTTTTTTTTTCTTGTTCGGGTGTTTTATGATTTCTTTCAGATTAAATCTTGAATGCTGAAACATTTAACCTTTTTATCTTTTTAAACTAAAGACGTACGTTTCCCTGTTGAGGAAGAGAAGTCCAGATGCAGCTAATTTTCTCCCACTGGGACTTTTAGAAGTCAAGGGTGCACTGCCTTATCCAAGTCATTATTCCCAAGATGACAAGCAGGTTATTACAGCAGAAACCCATCTAAAGTTGTCGATGGTGTGCACAGTTAAATGTAACAGGAAATCCTTCTCCACCCACTTCATGCTCATGCCCACTTGGCCTCGTCTTGTCCGTACCTGAGTCACTCAGACTGATGCTGGGAGATGAGAGAGTTCCTCCAGCAGCCTCACTCGCTCCGGCTTTACCCGGACTACCCTCTGCCTCCACACAGGGAGGTGGGAGGAGGACGAGGAGGAGGAGGGAAGGTTTGTTTGAAAATGTTTCCATTTGACATTTCACCATTTAACACGCACTTCATTTGAAATTCAAAAAAGTTGCTCTCGCCGTGGCGTTACCGGAGGAGCGCTGCCAAGCACGGATGGCACCTCTTCTTAACCCAGAGCTGGAAATACCCGGCGCTCACATGGGCTGCGCCGTGGCACCCACCCAAAGCAGTCGATTGTACAAGCTGTTGAAACACGAAATTCCCCTTTCCATATTAGACTGGGTAACTCTTTGCTTGTGCATTATTGAAATGAAGACTATTTTCTAAATGGAGTATTTGAACAGAGCTTTGTGTGAAACAAGCCGAGCATTTCACTCTTCATCCAGTTTAGATCCAATCCAACACTGTTGACTGAAGTGTATTAAGACTTTATGAACAGCTTTGATGGAAATTTTGCAACATATATACATGTGAACAGGTATCTCTCAGTACATTGCCCTCAGTTTGACTGAAAATGATATATTATGGAACCCAGTTCAGAAAAAGTGAGGACAATGTAGAAAATTAGGTAAAAATGGGTGGACATCCGCAAATACTTTTTCTATTTACTTTCATTTCTAAGTTATTACAGAATAAAAGATTTCTGGATTCACCTAATGTTTTGTCTCTTTATTAGCTTTTTTCATACTGCATGAGACCAAAATGAATGGAGTTTTTGTAGATTTGCCTAACAGATGCCATAGAAAATGATCTCTTTGAATCTACTGCGACATTACGCCTTTAGTGGAGTACCGCCTGAATAACGGTAAGTCACCTTTGCATGTTCCTCATAGTGAGAAATAAAAGAAGAAAGTAATCTGACCAGCATTAGTGCAGTCCGGCCACTCTAATGTTAAGCGCAATTCTTTGCTGAGGCAAAGGCACACAGAAAGGGTGTTGTTACCATGGGCAACAGGCCGAGGTGACCCAGATGGCACAAAAGCAGCTGAGCCAGTATGTTTTGACAGCTACACTTAGTCGCCCTGATACGATCAAAAGAAAGCCCGCGATGCTACACTAAACAGATGTGAGTTGCCGATGACCGGTCACTGCCCTGACCGAACACAAAGCCCGTGTCCAAAGCCCCATCAGGCCCATAGCAGCCAATCGATAGCTCACTCAGTCCTGAAGAGTAAATGGTTATTTTGGACTCTGCCGGATTTACACAGTGCGTGAATGTAAAAAAAAAAAGACGTTTAGCCTTTTTTCTTTCACCAGTGGGCGTTTTTCGAAATGCAGCTGACCTGTGTGCAGCCAATAAAACATTTACGCAGTTTAAAAGATGCATGCAGCCACTCAGAGGACCAGAAACAATATCAAAAGACAGGCGTGACTGCTGCTGTGGCTTTTTTTGAGGAAAGATGGCTGGTGTAGATTCAGACAGGCATTCCTTTGGGCACCAATGTTGCAAAGCGTCCTTTTCTTGAAAAAAATAGGAGATATTCAGGATGTGAGCTTCATCTTTCAGATATAAAAAACACTATTCTCTGAGTTTTCTAATGTGTTCTAACATGTTAACACCGATGATTGAGTATTGGATATTCTACTTTCATAGGTCAGGTATCCTGTTATGTCTGCCCAAAGTTAAAGATGTGGAACTAAGAATGTATAACTTGTTTTTTTGTAAAACTTTGTTGCCTAACTGCTTAGCCTGTCTTTATGTGTATTGATGATTTGGCAGTATCAGAGTACAAGACACTCTATGTCATTGTGAGATATGTCCTATCACTACAGGAGAAGTAATGAAAGGGGACGAGAAATAGAATGAGATTGAATTATAAACGTCTTGTGACGTCAAACCAAACCCTGATGGAAAAGACTGGCTCCATGCTTGGCACCATCCTGGAGCCACTGAAACCAAATATGAGAAGAAGAATGATGCAAAAGAATCCACATAATGGACAATTCTGAACAGCCTCCACATAACACAATAATTAGCAACAAAACGGGTTCAGCCAGAGGCTTCTTCAGCTCCGCAAAGAAAGAATAACCTGTTATGTTAAAATAAAATAAACCTTTTTGGGGGGAAGTTCATTTGAATATTAACAAAAAGTTGTAAAAAAGTCAACAAATTCCAATTTAAATGGTGAAAGGGTTGAGTTAATGGGTGGGATCTGTTTCCTGACGAGCTACAACGAAGAATGCCCTAAAAAACAGCTTTACAACGTTCACCCAGTGTTTTGAAAAGGGACGCTAAAGGCTACCATCTGTACTGACCTTTAGGAGGTCATGACAAAACTGTAAAGTTGCATGCAGAGGACTGTATGATGGAGTTAGAGCCAAAATAACTGCTGAGTTACAGGTTAATGCTCCAGGTCCAGAATGCAGTTTTGCCATTTGTCTTAAAGCTCTGTTTGTGTTTGTCATAGAGTAATTCATTATGTCTGTGCAAAACTGTAAGTAGAAAAAAAGGAAAAGAAGCACACTGAACACTCCCACTGTACATCCATTATTTTTGCTATGCCATCAAAACATTATTAATTTATATTATTTTGTTCGCTGTGCACTGTTGAATTCTTTAGTACATCGAACAGGGTAAATGCACGCTTGAATATCACAACAAAAAGTTCACTCCGTGGTGAGTAGTTTGTGGGTTTGGAAACGTTTGACAAGCTATTTGCTTTTGCTTCTTTGCTCTCGCCTGCATACTGAGCTAACACAACCTCTTCTGGCTCTGTGTCCTTATTTATCTCATCAACAGGAAATTGAAGTACTTGGTAAAGTCTAGAAAAGAAAGCAGATAAACCAATTTCAAAGTGTCTTGAATGGTCAGTTTCACTGTGGAGTCCACTGCTAGTGCGAGTCTGGTAAACCTTAATGTTAAAGCTATCCTATTTCTTTTTACACAACAGTTTTTATGGGGCAGACACAGACAGGTTTAGAGACCATGATGTCAAATAAACAAGTTGATTATGGTTGAGAGAAACTCTTAAAACAAAGATTTAATCTGCACTTTCCTTAACAAGACTCGCACAAAGCCACATCCAGAGCTCATTTTTTCAACTTAAACAGGCTTGTGCCTTAAAATGGATTCCCTCAATCTGGTCGCACTTTGATGGGGATATTAGGTAGCCTTTGCCTTACTTTTAAAGACTTCCTCTGCTTGTCCTGAGTTTAAGAGTGGGCGACGACAGCAGAAAATAGAAGTCGTCGAGTGAGGATGAATCAATTCCGCACCTTATGCTTAATTAAAGATTGATGAGAAATCGCTCGCATGGCGTGGAGGTTTCTCAAAGCCTCACTTTGCTCCTCTGATTAGGGTTACGTAACACTTGTTAATGCTGCATGAGCCACACTGAAAAAGTAATGACATCTGTCAGTGTGGCAGAATCAATTCTGTCCTGACATCCTGCAAGATTTGGAGCCGATGTGTTGCAAAAATATTGATTAACTGCTTGTTCACAGCTGCTTAATGCATGAAATAATTTTGATTCATGCTGAATATATCTGAATTAATGATGAAGCCCCTCATGGAAATGTCGGAGCAGTGAATTTGATGTGTCATCTTTCCATCTGAGGCACTCTAATGGTTGTCGTGACTGATTGGTGGTGGTAACAATGTGGTGCAGGAGAGAATGACCCCAAGGGCTCTTAGGTTTCAACACAAATATGCTCACATTCTTCTCACAGAGTTCAAGTGAGGCCACCGCGAGTTCCTTAGTTTTTTTTTCCTTTGGCCAAAAACATCAGGAAACACAAATGAATTCTGAGTAGATGGTGACTCAAACCGTAACTAGTTCTTCCCCAACACAAAAAGGTTTTTTTTTACTCTCAAAAAGAATACAAATTATGATCCTATGTCTATTTTTAGAGGGAGGAGGTTTCTCCCTGCAGACTCCGAGAAGAACATTCAGTCCTCTCATCTAAATGTGAATACTATATGGAAGGTGAAATGCTCCATTTGAAATCAGTCCAGCTCCCTTTTACATGATTCAAAACTTGAAATCGAAATATGAACAATTTCATGACGAATTAACAAACGGTATAAAAACTGTATAAAACCGTAACATTAGTACCACATAATGTGTACGAATTGTAATGGATCTGGAAATATGTTTGGGAAGGTAGAGAGTGTCCATATAATGAATATGGGGATGCTGGTTTTCCCAGCAGAACATGGGCAGTATCACTTTGCCTTAATGGTTAGTGGTTTTAATGTTTTGGCAAATTGCGATATATAATGAGTCAGGTGATCATATTTCATATTTCCTGCTCTGGAAATAATATTTCCACATCCAGTAATGAGAATGGATCTAAATGTCTTCCAAAATAGAATAAAGCATCATTCACCCGAACCCTGCGGACCGCGTGCAATTTGTTTCTCCTCCTGACTGCCTCTGAATCACTGGGCCATTTTTCTGGGACACCATCATCATCCTCTTCGGCTCATTTGGTGACGTGACAGCGACACGCAGACACCTCCGAAAATCTCCCCCAAACAGAGGCGCTTCTCGGCAGAGCTGTGGCTCAGCTGCTGTTTCGGCTAATGGGATGAACACGGAAGATTTTTTTCTGTGAGCAGAGAATCTTGGCAACAGTGTTGTCCTCTGTTCAGCTTGATAGACCTGCTCTGCTTGTAGCAATAAGTCGAATAATGGACATGAATACATAAAGATTTATTCTCTTTGTCAAAGTGCTCTTGTACCAGACACATGCTTCTTTTGACAGCAGTGACATAGCATTTGGGTTCTCAGAAATCATACATAATTGCCCACAGTGAAGAATTATATAATTCTACTTTATAACTCACAGAGCACCATGTTGAAATGGAATAAAAACGCATTTTATGTATGCACACAGTCAGTGGGAGTAGTTAAAGTTGCAGGCACACATGCCTGCATACTTGGGGAATACCTTATACAAATACAGTCTTGTACTTGTGGTAACTCAGCCGTGAAGTCTTTTCCCCCCCTGTGCTGGAGCTGAAGGCGAAAGGATGCCAGTTATTCAACAAACAAGCCTCCGAATCCCTTTAAGTCTTAAATATACTATCACTTTCATGCCTCAGTAGAGGCAGGAATTGTAAGGTGACTGTCCCAACATGGAGCCCGGGTGTAAAGTGGCTATTTTCTTACTCGGCTCTTAGTGACTCATCCGACTTATTTAGCGTGAGTCACTACGCTGTGGTCCACACCTCTGAGAGCACCCGAGCCCCAAGGATGCCCGATGGACGGTCGGAGCAGATGTTTTCAGACATAACTCATTCTGGGGGCGTCCACTGCTTAAGGCCAGCTGGTTCCAGTAAAGGTCAGGTGAGGATGAGTAAGAGCGGGCGTACCGTGAGACACTCCAGGCACGACAGACTGCCAATGATCAGCTTTGGATCTGTTTGTGTGTTAAGGGAAAAGGGAAAAATATGGTGGAGAAATGAATTAGTCAGTGCTTGGATTCCATGCTTTTAATATGGCAAATAGGACAGGAAGACAGCTGGTAAAGTGATCGATTCAATAGTGCTTTCAGTCTCTGTGCAGTGTGTGAAACTGGCACAAAATTGAATGTTTACACATCTGTAGGACATGAGTTTTCTTTTTCTTTTTCTCAAATGTTCAAGCTTAAAGCCTGACGGTACTTTGGGAAGAAGTAGTGAAACGAAGGCATTTGCTTTGACATGAACAGTGAAATTCAGCTCGTCCTGATTGCGTGTGAAAGACCAAAAGCTATCTTTCAAAACATCTTACCATTTATCAGAGTACATTTTCACATTTATTTTGGAGCAGTTCATTTTTGTTTTTGTTTTTTTGGTTTTGGGGGCTTAGAGCTTGTCTTTAACTTAGCTTAGAGCTTATTGTCTGTATAACACACCCCCTGTCTTGTTTTCCAGGTTCTACTGAAAGTGGCTTGAAGTGTATGACTAAGATAAATGAGAATCTTAAATTATTACTAGGATTGATTATGCAAGACAGTTTTAATCATATTTCATTTTTTTTTCCATCACTCCACAGTACAAAGACACACTTGGTCAATATGGTGATTTTGAACTGGAGCATTTCCCAGCTGCCATTAGGGGAGAGGCAGGAGACCACACAGGACATGTCGTTAGTGCACCACAGCCAACGCAGACACAAATGAGACAATCGTGCACGCCCAAAGTCACCGCCGCGGTCAATTTAGCATCACTAATTCATCTGGGAAGCATGTCCTGGACTGCGGAAGGAAGCCAGAGTACCCAGAAAGAACACAGCAAACTCTGGGTTTGCAGAGCTGCACCACCATACGGCTCCCACACGCCCGTATGCTTACTGGAGAACAGTTTTTTCCTTTAGCGTTAGTCAGAACTTTTAATGATTACAGTAATCTCCTCTTTGATATAGTGTTGGGAAGTTCTTTACAGTACAACATAATAGGCATTTTTGTCTAAACCTAAATCCATGATTTTATTTCAGTTTAATTGGAGAAGCAACTAAGTAATTTTCAGTGAATTCAAGAACTAATTTGGATGCATTAGGCAAATTTCAGCAAACCCAGAATTTCTCAAAAAGGTTTTCAAAATATAAACGTTTTCTGACAATCCAGCTTCTGATAGGTGTATAAAAGCTGTTGGTTTATCAGTGTTTGGATGGCTTGTGTTAAGGTACCATTGACGCAAATACATATATATCAGAACATTTGTGACGCTAATGCTCCATAATGCTAATGTCTTTTTCCCCTGAAGGGAAGTGGTCATTTCAGCAGGACCATGCTTGACTTCATTCTGGGCGAGTCGTAACAGTTTAGCTTCAAAAGCCCAGAGTGCCTCTGACTGGCCGTCCTGCTGTCCAGATCTGTCTAATACTGAGGAAGTAGAAATGGCATCCGCAGACTATGTTAGGTGGTAAAACATTGTGGACACAGAATCCTCTTTAAAAACTCAGTCCACACATCAGCACATTATTAAAACAGACGGTTAGGCCGTGTTGCTGCCGAGATTTGTTCAAAATTTCCAAGTCAATTAAATGTTATTGACGTCAAGGAAGTGAAAATTATTTATATAATTTCTAAAGTCAACTATAGGTCATTATTTCAATTTAATAGGGGAATATTTTTTTCTTTTCAAGTAGTTTTCTTGATTCACTGGTCAGAATCCACTGATTTATGTTAGAAACTTCCACTATTGCTGCTCATTTCCAAGGCCTTGAGTTGGTCATCACCTCCCCTGTAAAAGGCTTGTTTAGCAGGGCTTTTTTTCTCTGTGTGCCTGCCCATTTTTATGAGGCTCTTTGGTGGTTTGCTTTAGCGGCTGTAATGCGGCGTCACGTGCCGGCTGACCTGCTCTGCCTGCCTGCCACCTAATGATAATGAATGCAGTGTGTCTGCTCGACGTGCTTAGAAGGCTCACCGTCAATCTGCTCCACTCAGACTCGGGTTACAGTGTGCTGCTGCACCCCCCCCCCCTGCCAGAGCAACCGTGGCTTTGCTGATTCATTCGCTCGCCGTCCTCTTTTGAGTCTGTGGTCACAAACCCTCCTGCTATAATAGTGTGTTTGTAGCTCTGTGGTCCAAATCAGGGGGAATGCTCTTTACGTCCAAATCAAACACGTTCGTCTGTGATAAGTTTCACTGTTGAGCTGCAGAACAGAACAACGTCCCCCTTCTTTTTCTAGCAAAGGTATCCAGGAAGCTTTCGGACTGTAAAGCTTCATAAATAAAATCGTACTTTGTATGATACTGAGAGGAGGAGATCAATAAGTGAGACAGACATTTCCTGCTGGGCCATTAATAAACCACTAAAAGAGTCTGTTCAAATGCGCCTCTCCTCATTGGGTCAAAGCAATCTATTTATGCCTCTTCCTAACCCCTGCTATCTCCTCCATCCACTGCTTTTGGTCTGGAGATAAAAGGGGGCTGATTGCTCACAAAGCCCGGCTCTGACTGAGCTTATGGCTTCCGCGGGGGACCAATCCACCTTGTTTGTTCAGGTTAAGTAAAACGGGGATGAGGTGGATGAGGCCACTGAGTTATGAGAGGATTAACAATCTTAGGTTGGTGCACATAAATATTGAATTTTGCTGTTGAAACATCAGTCTTACTTCATAGATTCCATACAAATATTTACTCAATGTATGGCTCCTGATCTATGATTCTAAAAAGCAGCGCAAGGCTTTAAAATCTCCCGGAATCAGCGTAACTCTCTGCTTTTAAAGGATATTTACATCCACAATGAAAGCATGTGCTGCCAGAGATTGCACGATAACTTCCCAGACTGAGGCGTTGCTATGGAGACGTGACTCATCCCAAGTCTTCCTGCTTTACCTGTGGCAGCTGCACAATGCTCATTAAAGCAATTTCAAGCTCCTTTTGTTTGCCAACCTGCAGTGGTGAGCCTCAGTTTTCAATTACATATATCAGGGGGCTGAGATCTCGCTTTTCAAAGACGGCGGCCAAAAAGGCTTCTGTCGCAACCCTCACAGTCGGTTTATGAACATGCTCACTTTATTACACAAAGCTCGGCAAATCTTGGCTGAATCAGTGGATCAATCACTCCTTCCAGGCCTTTGCTCCGCAGGGAGCAGCTGAGAGAGAAATTTCCTGAAGGAATCGCGGTATCGCGTTGCTCTTTGGCACGATTCTGCGTTACTTGCTGATGATATCAGAACCTAATGATCTTGATGAATCAGTTAAATAGATTAGGTGGAAACTGTGAGGAACTTTGAAACTTCAACATTAAACTTGAATGTTAACACAGATCTTTAATGGTTTCAGCTTGGGGAAAATAGTATTTCGACATTAGAGTTTAAAAGTGTACCAGAATATGGAGCATTGTAATAAATGGTGATCTGGAGCCATGTGTCATTACTATGTATTGTGATCCCAAGTCAGATTTGACTTGTGATGTCTTGCAGTGGATTTCTGTTTAGAAACCTAAACTTGAACCTGAACGTTGTCAAAGGAAAAAACATTAAGTGAAGACTACTTATGGATGATCCCTCCATTTTCTCTACCTGCTAAGTCCTTTGTATGGTTGTGTAGGGGTTACCCTCACACTGACCAATGGAGTCAATCAAGAGTCACCAACCCACCTGACATGTTTTCAGACACCGACAGAGCAAAGGTACATGGAAAGAACTCCACGCTCACATGGGCAGAACATGCAAAACCTACACAGAAAGACTCCAGCTGGGACGTAAACCTTGAACCCACATGCTGTGAGACTACAGCACTAACAACTATTCCACCATCAGGAATAACCCCAAGCACAAAAAGGCTCCAAATTCAGGTCAATCCATCTACACATGAACTTAGCAAAGAGCAAACGTTGATACAAAAGGCAAAACACCTCATTTATTCCCTTTAATTGCATTTGTGGCAAATTTGAATGACATGGAAAACATTAATGAGTATGTTTTCACCAAAAAGCATCCCCTTAAAAGCTATTAGCTGAAAACTTTGCATAGGAATTACTTGCAGTGTGCAGATGAACATGAACTTTTGCAACTTTCATGACATCTTTATAACCAATATGTGTGACTGACCTGTAATTCACTGTCCATTTATTCTGCACGAAATTGAATATTAGAGCTGAGATATTATTCCTGTGGATACATTTGTTTAGTCACTTGAGGACAGTTTCCATACACTTTGCCAACATTTGCACTCTGGAGGTGATTTTGTTTAGAACAAATATGAAGGTAATTTTTTAGACACTCGCAGTTTTGTCTGATCAAAGGAGCCAGGAGAGTCTCACAAACGGAACTCTACATAACACAAAAAAATCTATCAAAAAGATTTCCATTTAATCCAAAAAGGCCCCAAAAATGTTTGATTCTTTGCCTCCTACTAATATCATTTGGACATCAAAACTAAACAAAAGGGAGTCTGACTTATTGTGCTTTGGCCTTGTTGTGCTGGATCAGTAATATTCAGTAATAATACTCCTGATGGCCCGGAAGGCCATCAAGAGAAAGAACTTTCTGCTGATCCTGATGGCGGGTTATTGTTCTGCCGAGTTTGAAGATGTGGAAACATTGTTGAGTTGATGTGCGGGTGGAGAAAAAAAAAAACACAATACCCCCGCTGCATTTTCCATCTTCCTGAACATGAAAAGAGCACTCGAGTGCGGCCCTCGCGTTGTAAACAGCGTCCGTCATCCCCGGCTGGACCATAAAAGGAGAAGCCCACTCGCGGGGCGGGTGTGTGAGCGGGGCTTTGTCGCTGCGCGCCGCTTCAGGTATGTTGTCAGACACTGAGAGGTGTGGAGGAGGAACCATCTGCTGCCAACCCGTCAGGATGGGCACAAATCATCATCCTTACCGAGGTGGTTAAGCTAAGCTGGTGTCATCAGGCCGTGTTTGTGTTTGCTTCTGTCTTTTTCTCTCTTTTTTTTGCCTTCTTTCACCATGATCATGGTGGCTAGAGAATTAGCCTAATGGCTGTTTTGAGGGCACTGTTATCTTTTTCCAGTTGCCTCCAGTGATAGAAGGCCATTACAGTTCCGTAATTGCACATATTGGATCACCTCTATTACGTTTGGTAAATGCAACAATCTAATTCGTGTCCCATTAAAACATCTGACACTGTGTCAGTCATGATAAGACCAATAATCAGAAGGAAATCTGGTGTTTAAATTTTAGGCCAATTTGTGCATAATGTGGCCTCAAGCAGAGACACAATTGACAGTTTTATTTAGAGATCTGACACAAATGGGATTTTGTGCTTTGGTACATGTACAGTGCAGAAATAACAGGAACAGAAGTCAAACAGCCATAATTCATTGATCTAACTACAAACCTGCAGACTGACAACTCTATTTATGTGCGCAACTGGAAGCAACTGAGAAGAGAGAGAGGCGTGAAACGCTGTTTTCATACATTTTCTAAAGCAGTCCTGAAACTCTGCGTGATGAGGAAAGAGGATTGCTCAACATAAACACTGTGTCACAGTCACAGTATTTGCATTACAAAGCAATCTATTAACACTCTACACGATGAATTTGTGATGTCAAATTCTTTGAAAAACAATTGTCTAGAAGCAAAAGAACCTGAATAATGTGTAAGTCAGTTTTTATAATGATAATATCAACACATGTGATCTCAAAGTTAACAAAGAGGATCAAATTTCCAACCAGTGTTTGCTATATTCAATAGATAATACATGTAAAGCTAATAGAGAATATAAGTACTTTTTTTTATTTTTTAATTTTTTTTACAATTTACTATTACTAGCACTATTCTTTTAAGTCAGAAAAGTTTCAGCAACGATCAGCAGGTGGTTGTTCAGATATGCAGACCTACCAGATCAAACGGTAAATATTTTAGGGCTGAGTACCACACAGCAGAGAGGACTCTTAGCTCCATGAACCTGTCCAAAGGTATTATGTTACCCTTCTACTGTAACTTGTGATGAGACCGGACGCATCAGAAAATGCCTAATGCATGACCCGGGATCCTCCCGGCCTACCTGTCCTCAGGCAGGACACGGTGAGGGCGGGGCCCTCTGAACCAACTAGACACGAGAGACTTTCCAGGGAACGGTGAGGCTGCAGGGGGCCACCGGAGTGCTGAGATCACGCTTTTACAAAGGGACTGGAGCACTCCGCTTGATGTCCTGAGGTGATTAGGGTGCCGGTTTGTGTAAAGGTCACAGCTACAGTAGAAATCTGAAAGCCCTCCGAGAAGCTCTGTTGAGGTTGTGAGATTTTCCTTTTGTCCTCCATCCTTTCTTTCACTGAAAAAAACCAACAAACCCACCGGTCTTTCCACTGATTGCATTAGAATTCTGGATGCTGAAAAGCACAGTTGTGACGGACAGCAAAATTCGACAATCATTCTTTATGTGCAGCCCACAGTCAAAACCACAAACGTATTAATCCTCAAAAGAGAAGGAGTCATGGCATCCCTACTTTTGTTGGAAGGTACAGACTTGTCCCTATATTTAGTATTCATTACTGGACTGGTTCTGTGTTGTATCACAGACCTCAGAGAATGGAGGGTAAATATTAGTACTGGCAAAAGTTATGGATCCAAGTGCTTTGCTGTTTAAATAAGCTACTGTAGGTGTGGAAACAGAAGAAGAGATTCACTTCCTAACCTTTCACTACTTCATTTACTCCTGGATGACTGATCATTTAGAGATTTCTTGCAGCATTTAAATGAATTTGTGACGCTGCCTGGGGGTCTGGAGGCGTGTTGGAGGATACCTTTGAGTGCGGGGCATGAATCCTCGAAAACACACACGGAAGCATCCTGTAAAAAGCAATCTGATTTGTGGCTGGGAGGCTGCGTTCAGCGCCTCCCTCCGCTACGTCGGTTAGATAATACAGCGGTGCTGAGAGTTATATTGGAGTTGACACCTCATCAGATCTATAAATAGCTTTGCACTTCTCTCCCAGGGGCCCAGCTGTAGCTCTCTCCCGGGCATTTGATCTCTTGTTTGTAGGGAGCTGACATCACCCGCTGCTGCCTCGGATCTCTGACTTTTTGACTTCCCGGATACAAAAAAAAACACGTGCAGAAAAACCCAACCTGACTCACAAAGGCGGACGCACATCTCGTTACAGCAGAGAAGACTTTAATCAGCTGCTACTGTGATGCTTTCGGGAGGCAGCCACTTCACCCGTACTTTGCTTCAGGCTTTCCCGAGACCATGTTTAATGATGATGCACCTCCTCGCTTTACACGCTCGGCTGTGATTGCCGCGAACAAGGCAGCGGGCCCGGAGTAAAGTGAATTCTCTGATACCCTATCACTCCTAAATAAATAAACCGGTTCGCTTAATTGGAGGGGAACGGGGATTCGGGTGAAAGCCTAAAAGCAAGTGGGAGGATGAAGCAGATGAAAAACGAAAAAAAAAAAAAAAAAGATACACAAAAAGCCCGCAGGCTGTGTCTGACCCCGGTGAGTCACCGTCTACACAAGCTTCTCCGGAGTTGAACATGACTCAGTAACAAGCACTAATATTTCTGAAGAGCACTCCTGTTCCTGGTTACGCAATGTTATTTCAACCTGGTTCAGGTGGCATTTTAATGTGCCGTGTTCAAAAACAAAACTTCTGCATCCATCATTCTTTAAGATTAAACTGATATTACATAATATCGTTTACAAAACATCAGAGTATCAACAAACACACTAATGAATAAATATAGCCACAAATAATTGTGCGGGTGATTTTACTGGAGAATATCTTCCTTTATTAAAGCTCCCCTGGGAAATAAATGACAGATAAACTGAATATGGATGTTCAAATGAACCACTTTGAAGGGGTTTAAAATAGGAATTAGTGACTCCGCTTTGAACCAACATAAAAAGTCTATCAATTGATAATTAACATCAAGTTCATGACCGATGCTGTTCACGGTAATAAGCCGCCTCATTTACAGGCCGGCCTGAATTTCTATACCTCATCAAGTATTAAAAAACACGCAGTTGAGGTAAGCCGTACAGTTAGCTTTTCCTTTTGAGACTGTATTTTCTACAGAGAATGCATTAGGAGAATACATTAAAACTATAGCATCAACATAGCATTACAGTGGGTGGGTTCTACCCTTACACTAACTATCCGTCTGTTTAGCAAAAAAGAGTCTCTGTAACACCACTTCACCGCAATGATGCATCACACAAGACTGAGACTTTCCTGTTTTTGTCAACAAAAGGGAGCTTAGTGCTCCAGCACTGACACACTGCCCCCCAAAAAATCCAGTTTGCTCAGCAGATTATTTCTGCTTTTGAGTCTAAAACCTCCATAAATACAATAATCTTTAGGATAAGGCCTTTATCAGCCCTCTGCACTCGTGGAGTCAGCCTGTGAGAGTGGGTGGAGTCTGTTTCTCAAGAACTATTTTTTCATGCAGATAAAGCACATGATATGGTACCTTTGGCACTTCCTGACAGAAGACAATTTCCACTTCAGAAACACAACATTGCAACACAACATTTCCTGATAACACAAAGAGAAATTCAATGAATGTCAGGCTATAGATTGAAATATACCCTTTTTCTTTGTATTTATAAAGCAAACAATCACTTCTGTTTACATAATTTTCCTGCTGATCATTTGCACTCCATATCAAAATCAAGGCTCAAATGTGTGCAGCTGACTTTAGTATAGAATTAGAAGATACTTTTCTTTAAAGGAAAATGTGACGCTGGAAAATAAATAGATAAAAGAAAGGTGGTGCAAATGACCATAAGATGATTCTTTATGCGTGTATAAAAGTTTAAAGTTTAGCAGATCAGCTCAAATCATGATGAATACAAACTCAAGGTTCCATGTTAGGTAAACAACATTTTCAGGTTTTTCAATCCTTTGTGCTGTCAAAACAATGTGAAAAGATTTACAAGATGTGGATCCATGTGTTGGTTATCAAACAAATGCCCAGTTCTTCCAATCTCTCTCACTCAATAAACAATGATGCAGAAAGTTCTTACACCATCTCTAATGGTTGGATTGTACCCCAAGAAAGGCTTATGAAGCATTTGTGTCAAAATCTTGCTATACTGGCTGTTTGGAAAGGGAACTTTTTATTTTTTGTGTGTATTTTTTCCTCTCATATAATGGCTAAAAGTTGCATTATTCTATGGGTTCCCAGCATTTCTTAACAGATGGACACACCCACATTTCACTGAAACACTGGACAATAAGTGTGAAAGACTGATGTGGTTATTATTTTCAACAACTCCTTTTATAGTTCACCCTTTTTTTTGTCTTGTGAAGATTAATCATTGATTCGTGCATTTACTTAGCAACCAAAGAAACCTTCAGTCCTCAATTGTTCAGAGGATCATTTTAAAAAATCCAAACTTTTGTGTACAAATCCAACAGACCAGCCATTCAAAAACAAATTGTGATATGAAGTCATACCTAAACAAAGGCATTCCAAATGTCAGTCCTGTTGTATATTTTGCATACCAGACACTGATTATCATACCCTGACTATGCAACGGGATGAATAATTCATCTCAGAAAACGGGGTTTGCCTCGTGCCTCACCTGTGTGTGCGCACCTGGTGCCATTTAGTCAGCCAGACGCCTCTCCAATTATCGAGGAGCACATTCCGGGGTCTCTCTTGCGTTTGCCTCCATCTTCACCCTGGTTTTAATCAAGCATCAGATTCACACATATAAACCCTCATTTGAATAACTAATCCAGGGTAATAGAGTTTGTGCAAGAACAAAAAAAAACCCCACAAGGCATGAAAAGAATCAAATTACCATGAAAAGAACCAACATTTGGGAGACATGTTTATGTTTTTTTGTTGTGTGTGTGTGTGTTTTGACTGAAAAAACGCTGGTTACTTTTCGCGCAACGTTCCTCTGCGCGTTATCTGGGTTATTCACTTGAATGGACTTGCTTCTCTCCACCCTGATCCTCCTCAGTGCCTCAGCAGATCTCCATCTGCCTGACAGAGTGGGCAGCCTGCTCCGCGTTAAACGCCCAGAGCTGCTGAGGGACGAGCCCCCCTTGTGCGCTTTTCTTTTTGCTTCCCTCTTCCACTGCTCGTCCGGTGTTCCGGTGGTTTGGGCGTCGGTGGGAATTAATTGGCAAGTTTGACGGGTTTGAGGTTTGAGATGGAGAAGGCGGCTCCCCGTTTCAGCACGCTGGATAGCGCACGGGGGAAGTTGGAGAGGTTGGAGACGCGCGGGGACGCACAGGGACTGAACTGAACTCAGCTCGGAGAAACCTGCCGGGGACCGGGAGCCAGAATCGATCATGGTTGAATTTAAGAGCTCATTATCCCCCTGCAGGTACAGGTAACCCCCCCCCCCCCCCGAGAGGATTTTCTGGCATGAGACATGGACTTTGCTGAAATCATTTTCGCTCTGTACATCGTCGTGGTCGCGGTCGTCTCTCTGTTGTCCAACTTGTTGGTGCTGCTATGTTTCGTCCACAGCACCGAGATCCGCCGGCAGGTGCCCGGTGTTTTCACCATGAACTTGTCCTTCTGCAACATCCTCATCACCGTTTTGAACATGCCGGCCACTCTGGTGGGGATTGTCCGGCACCAGCAGCCTTTCGGGGACTGCGTTTGCCACACGGTGAGCTTTCTGGACACTTTCCTGACCGCCAACACCATGCTGAGCATGGCCGCGCTCAGCATCGACCGGTGGATCGCGGTGGTCTTCCCGCTCAGCTACGCCACCAAGATGCGCTACAAGGACGCGCTGATCATGGTGTGCTACTCCTGGCTGCACTCCTTCACCTTCTCCCTGACGGCGCTCCTTTTCTCCTGGGTCGACTACAGCGACGTGTACGCGTCGTGCACGCTGCAGTCGACCGAGGGGGGCAGCGACAGGATTAAGTTCACGGTCTTCACCGTCGTTTTCCACGCCACCAGCTTCATGCTCTCCCTGCTCATCCTGTGTTTCACCTACTTGAAAGTGTTGAAAGTGGCCCGGTTTCACTGCAAGAGGATTGACATAATCACCATGCAGACTCTCTTCCTGCTGGTCGATATTCACCCCAGGTATAGCTCATTTCATGCATTCTCTGCGTGTGTGTGTGAATGTTGACAACAGGCCATGTATCAGCATATTTTTTACACGCGCCTTTTTGTATAAGTGCTGAGCCAAAATGCTTTTGTTGTTCGCAGCGTGAAGCAGAGATGTTTAGTGGAGCAGAAGAGGAGAAAGCAGCGAGCCACAAAGAAGATCAGCATCTTCATCGGCTCTTTTATCATCTGCTTTGCTCCTTATGTGATTACAAGGTAAGTCAACCTGCCAGTGAGTCATAAATAATTTGACGTGGGGCTAAACTCCTGTGCAGCATCTTGAAAAATAAATGATCCCACTTATGTAATACAACTCCCAACAATTGCCCCTTTCTGCTGGTATACATGAGCGGAAGCCCCAATCAGACTCAGTAGCTTTGTCATCCTCCCGTAAAGAGCAAGGCAGCTCCCACATGGCACATCTGCCACAACGTGAGATGAAACCCTGGAGAAACATCCCACCGTGGTCCATTTCTGGCTCAAACCTCACAATTCGCGCACCCTGAGCCTGAGGATTAGTCACCTGCACCGTTCAGGATGCAAACCGCTCTAACAAACGTCACCAAAGTGGTCGAGAGTCCCACAAATCTCCCGTCAACC
>CAJRST010014446.1:1894523-1914366 GCA_907169785.1 Menidia menidia
GGGCGGAGGAGATGGAATGAGGAGAGACGACAGGATATTGTTAGGGAGGGGTAAAAAAAACACACAAAAAAAAAAACAGCGGAGACCGGGGACACGTTTGTGGGCGGAGGGTCGAAGGAAGAGCAAAAAAATAAGGAAGACGGTGGGTGGGAAAGAGCGAAAAGGCAGCAGTGAGGGGGAGGATGAACTGGTGAAAAAGATGAAGCGGGGATAGGTGAGGGGGAAGACAGACAAAAGACTGATGGGATAGTATTGGTAAACGAGGGGATCTGTGATTCATCCGCCACAGCCAACCGCACGGATCTGTGCGCTCGGACTTCTCTCGGGCTTCTCCGACCCTTTAGAGACCCGCTAAAGGCGGCTTTTAGTCCCGAACCGGACGCTCGGTGTTCGTCCTCCTGCCCGGCTGCATCACAGACACGGAGGCCGGAGAAGGGGAGGACGTGTTGTTCCTGTTTCCGGATCCCTCCAGGGCTCTCCGACCCGTGGAGGCCAAACCGCTGCACATTCTAGCCATGCTCCGTATCGACCGCGTTAGACTACTCCGCAGCGTCCAGTCAGCCACTGAATATCGATGCACTTTGTTTACTGTACATTTCTCGGAGCCTCTGTTGTTTAAGAAGCGAAAGGCGGTTGGCGTTTATGGGATAAGTCTGGTGATAGTTTATATATTTGATACTGTCAACAAACTGCACAGCTAGACAAGATTTTCCGTAATTTGCGTTTTTTCCACAGCCACTTCTATTGCTATCGCTATCGATTAGAAATAGTAGTTTCACACTGGGCAAGACTTGTCACTTTGAGAGCAACAACACATTTTGAAGATGTTGATGTTGTTACAGGCCTTTTTTTCAAGGCGAGTCCTCTGGATGTTAGCCAAAACAGCACAGACTAGATTTAAATTGTGGGCCAGATGCTTTAAATTCTGAATAGTTTGTTTGAATAAAGGTGTTCAGATACAAAAATATAATTGAAATATGCATTCATTCACCAAATTCATATCTACTAGCTTGACTTCTACTCCCATCTTTCGACTTAAATGGGTGTAGATGTGTCATAAGAGTTGTTTGACTCACAGTTTAATAAGAACCCATAGTGATGCAGGTATAACAAACTATTTAAATCAAAATCAGTTTCTTAAACAAGGCCAAAGAACCCTGCGGAACTTTACAGATCTTTGACATTTGGCTCAGCTACTTCTTTAACGTGATCCCAAATTAACCTCCGGCTCGTTTTAGAAAAGTCAAATCGCTGGGGAATTGACGGGATCCGTAAGTTCAGAGCAAAGGAGCAAAGATGGAGAGGAAACGGTTTGATTAGAGGCCAAAACGGGCAACGGCTCCTCCAGAAGCAGCAGGATGGCTGCTGCAGAGCCAGTTAACTCCAGCAAAGAGCTGCAGAGCCGAATAGTTACTGAACCATTCTCTTCCTCACATCTCATTAGCAACTTCTTCCCAGTACATGACGGCGGCCATCCACACACACAACTTGTGACATATGGCCAAAGTGGTTTCTTGCTCCCACAGATGAATAAGAGAACGTTGTGAAAACTAAAAAGTAAAACTTTTAATTGTGCGGTAATTATTATGTAGACAGCTTCACACTATTGGGCTTTAAACGGTTTAAACAGTGTGTGCGGGCTCCCTTTAAGAGCCTGTTTTTGGAGGAAAAGTCTTAAATATACTCGGCAGTACTTGACTCTGTCCGGGTCGGTTTTGATGCCCTAAATTAATCAGAGGTTGGGTTTTTTGGGGTTTTTTTGAGCGGACAGCTGGATGTTTGTTGGGGAAAATGTACAAATGACAGAATTGTTTCTGGCACAGATGATGACTCAGTAGGAGGAGAATGTAAACTGTTTTTTTGTCCGTTTGGGTCAGTTCGTGCGTCTTATCTTTTCTTGGGTTTTTTGCTGACAGTTAGGAAAAAAAAGTCACACATCGCCAGACTCAAGTGTGAGTTTTAATTGAATGTACTAGATATCCCACTTCTATCTGCGATGCATTTGTACAACTGTACTTTGTTTCTGCCAGATGGCTGGACAAAATGTTTCTATGGGTATTTACACGATGTTATTATATATTTTGCACTGTACAGGAACAACTTTCTGTCTAGATTAATGGAGAGCAATGTGATGTAGCATAGCAATGGTCTCAAAGTGCTTTAAAACACACTGTTAAGTGTCTGTGCCAGATGTGAATATGTGACTTTTTTCAGCTGTTCTCCACTTTATCCAGAATAGCTGCTTTACTATCAGAGATCTGTTTTTGCGGACGTGTTTTATCCACATGTATTTCTCCTCTTGTGATCCACTTGCTGTTCTTTGGCAGAGTGATTAGTTATTAGTGGAATACGTGCGATCAAAGCTGTCAACCCTAAAGCGAATAAAAGTATTTATGGTTTCACAGAAATGTTTTTGTCTTGGGCCAGTGTCCTTCAGGACCATCATGCTTCACTCCGGGATTTGATTTGAAAGTTGTAAATTCGATTTTACAAGGGGAGGTAAAAGTCTTGGTCACTGGAAGACAAATGGAAAAGCTTGTACTCAGATGATTTGATGAGGGTTTAAAAGGCGGCCATTAGCATCTGGCTCATCTCCAAAAGCTGAGCAGATTTGGAAAAACACATTAAATGATCTGATATCAATAATATAGGATATAACATTACTATTATTTGTCATATAAAACTGATTTCAGGTCACTACCACCTCCAGACCTGCTTGCACCCCCCGAATGTCTGCATCTGTCTGCTTCATGGGCCTAATTATATTCCAGCAGGCATTAAAAATGGCTGTGATGTCACATGAGCCGCCTCCACTGCAGCAGCCTTCCTCCCAATTTTAATTACAGGGACTGGTCAAAGATCGTTTACATCAATTAGTTTATTCTAAATCGCTAATGACTTTGGCTTGATTTCACGCTTTGGACCGGATCGGCACTAATCATCTGCAGCACGCGGTGGCAGAATCGGAGATTTTTTGCGAGGCTGGCCCAATAATTTGGTGCCTCCACATTCAAGCAGTTCCTGCTAAAAGCGGCTCAGGATTGAAGTAAAGCCAGAGCCCTGCTATGTTAACACATCATAATTAACCCCAATCATCAGAGTGTGATAAAAAGAGAAACTAGCAATTAAAATAGCTCAAATGGAAAATTTGTGTTGTAGCAGCTCAAGTTTTCCAGGAGCGAAATCACTCTCTTGAAGATTTGTTACCAATATGTACTTAAGACTTAACTCCCGAGGCACTCAGTTGTAGTTCAGCATAAATGTGTGATTAAGGAGAACATAATTATGGCCTACCTGCAGAAATACCGCATGGCCCACAGGTGCGGCATCTACTGTGAATAGACCAAGAGCCTCCACTCTTCAGTTCACTGTGAACTAAATGGATTCCTGTTTTTTGAAAGTTCACTTTTACATTTGAAGAGTTGAACTCAAAACAACATTGACAAAGAAAAGGTTCAAATTTAAAACTGTACTGTTTCAAAACGACAATATATAGTGAGAGCCATTGAGCGGTTGAGCCGAATCAGCAAAGATATTATCCCCATGCTGGAACGTCTGCTCTGGCATGTTTCCAGTCAGAGCGGCTACATTTTATATCACTTTGTAGCAATGCACATTGCACAGTTTATATAAGCAACCTGATAGTTTGCGACGCCATGCCAAGAACGCCTTCCAGAACCAGGAATTTACCAATCATTTCTGAAGTGTGACTTCAGAAAAACTGCGGAAAGGAATTCGTTTATGGGATAATGAGTTCTGTCTGTCAAAGCAAAGGAAACTTTCAGCTTTATTTTCAAGTTTAAGAAGCTCAACGACTGAAAAGTAAACATTGGAATTAACTATATAACTAACTTCAGTAATCTGTAATCTGTTACCTTCGACTTTATTCATGACCCAGAGTGGATGCTGCTGTTTGTGTTTTTTTTTTCTCCTTGAGGTTTTAGTCCATGTTTTTCTTTTATTCTAGTTGATATGTCTCTTGATTTTCCGTCTTCTTGATCATTGTAGCTATGTGCTTTGGTTTCTGTCCAATGCTCTGGTTTGGTTGTTCCTGTTTTTTGTTTCGTCTCTGTTTTGGTTCAGTTCAGTTGGAAGTTCTGGTATTTTTTTTTGTTTTATTCAGCTTAGTTCATACTTTTTTTTCAGTCTTCAGTTTGGTTTCATTTCCCCCTGTTGTTGTTATCATCCTTACATGTCCACAGCTGTTTTAGTCTGTCCCTCGGCCTCTATTCACATGTTAATCTATCACCTTTTGTGGCTCCTCTCCTCAGTTCCTGTGGGCTATTTTTACCTCGTGGGTCCCCTCAGTTGTCTGGCTGCTCGTTGTGTCTCTCCTCCTGTGGTTTGATTGCCTTTACTGTACTTGCTTTGAATTTGACAGTAATCATAAAAATAGATGACAATCTAAAGCCTTCAATATTTCATGATGCAGGGATACAAAAACAATAGCACAGGATTAACAAAAAGGCCGTTGGCTTATAAGGAATTCTTGGAATGCCTTAAAAAAACAGCCTTCTTGTAAACTAGCATCCTTGGATTTCGTCATCTGTGCAGACTGAATGATGTAAATAAATTACTTTTAGGACTTTGCAGGACCCTCTCCAGCTGCGTGTTTGTGCATCCCAGTGGTTGAGCCCATTTCAAACACTTACTCCCCCCGACGCTGGTTCTCTTCAGCGTCGGTTTGCTAAGAGACATAAACACTCTTTGCCCGGACATGCCTGCTCTCCACGGAGGCTCATCACTCCCATTAGAGTTCATTTCCATTCAGTTTCTGGGTCACGCAGCATTTTGCATAATACATGACCATGTTAAGGGGTCTAATCAAGATTCCTGATTTAACCGAAGGATACAGTAGTTTTTTTTCAGTTTAACTCCACACCGACCTCCTCCTTAGCCCCCCTGCCTGATGAATAATCAGGCGTCCCATTATGTTAATTCAGATCAGCTCAGCCTGATGAGAAGACCTTATAATTAGCTGAATAAGTACGACATGTTCACTTAGAAAAGCCACAACAACACACTGGAGGATCCTCCGTGGGATTTTCCCCACACATTAGTGTGGGAGCTAAAGCTGCTGGGAGTCTCATCACTGTCTTGCTCATTTTGAGAATCATGGCTCCATTAACGGGAATTTTCCAGCCTGCTCAGTCGCCAGCTGTCAATCAAAGGAGATGCTTCAGCTCCTCAAATGCTCTTTAAGACAATTCTTTGGCTTAAATTCGGATTGTATGGCTCCAAGTCAGAAGAGAGCAACAGAAAATCATCCTCTCAGTCCAAGGTCTGCTACAAAAAATACCTCTTGAACTTTTATGGGACCTTGAGTTGAAGATGAATAACTAACTGCTGCCACCACAAGTCGATGTCTAAGAGAAAAATCCTCTCGAATTCAAGCCAAACATGCTCTCAACCTCCGATGTGTAAAATAAACAATCCATCCTATTTTCCATATCCACTTATTCCAAGTCGGGGTCACATTAATTATGTACAAAGTTAATAACACTGTGCATAAACGAGACACCAAACAACTACAGACTCTAGTTAGATGCTTCATTTTTGCTCGATATTTGTTTTGCTTTGAGTCTTGGCTTTGTTTTGGGTGTCTTTGTCTAACAATTGGCCTCTTGGGTCTGCATGCCTGGCTGTGAATGCTGACAAGCAGCCTTGTGTTTTCAGAAAAAGTACACGATGACACTTAAAATAAAGTTTCTTCAGAGAAAACTTAGTCGTGGTGCATGGTTCTAAACTCATGTCAGCCACTGTGATATGAGTTCAGATTTGAGCCCCTGGTGCGTAACGGAAAAGGCAAAGGAGCAGCATATTGTTCAAATCTGCAGCTCTGCTGTCACGCACGCGTCCCCGTTTCACCTCCAACACGCTCCCCTCTGTAACTCGATAGTTGACCGTAATGTTTCTAATAAACTCGCTTTCGGGGAAGCTGTCTGGGAATTTCTGTCCTCCTGAGGAGATTCGCCCCCTCAAAACGTTGAGACGCACGCTCCCGGCTGCGTGTGAAAGGCGCCACATCGGAGCGGAGTAAAAAAAGGACTCGGAAAATGCTGCTGGTCCTGCTGCAGATGTTGGTTCTGGCGTCCTGCGCGCCACCTCGATGCGACCCACGGATCAGGGGTAAGGTTTCTCATCGTAATGTGTTTACAAACTGCATGTTGGACGCGTCTTCCAGGACGTCCTGCAGCTTGGATAAGAAACGAGATGGATAAACACATAAACTTTGCTCCGGTCTTTATCCAGAGGCTCACATTTATGAGGTAAAACGTCTGGAAAATGCTTTTCTTGTCGCTGTGTAATATTTAGAAGTTACAGAGACAAGACGATTTTGGCCTGACTTCTATCAAATGCTACTAATAAGCTTGCAGTTAACAGGATGGTTTGGAAATGCATTGAAAAAGATTCACAATTATGGAAAGAATGCGACTTCCATTCCTGGAGTAGCTTTATGATATTGTGAGGACTGACAGGCAAATTTTAAGGAGCTGCTGAAGAATAACAGAAGTTGACCAAGAGGAGTCATTTGCAGGCCACATGGAGACGTTTCCAGAAACCACTCTGCCATCTAGTGTCTCCCACAGTGTGAGCTAATAACACACTCATGTGTCTTGCAGGACTGTGCAAACCAGTAGTGGAAGAAAAGCGTAAGTACACTCTACGTGGAGGGGGGGGGAATGGTGTCATGCATGGGCCGTTTGTCATCCAGCTTGCCTCATGTGTCCCATCACGTGTCTGGGCTGTTTAATTTTTTAATGGGGGCTTTTTTTTTTTTTTTTTTGGGCTGTTTGAGCTTGGGACAAGACACCAAAGCCCAAGGTGCATGTAGTTTTAATGGGATCCGGCTCAAAAGCCGTAAAAACTTGTACGTTTTATTTTTAGATGATTGATGACAGCATGAAATATTCAAATTTTAATTTCCAGAGATAATAGAAATATTTAGGACCAGGTGATTGAGGACAGCGGTGAAGCTTGTGATTAATAGCTGCGATATTGATCCTTAAAAACACCTCCCGGCTCATCGGGATTTAACAGTTTCTTTTGAAAATGTGCCCAATCTCTGTCTCTCTTGTCTTGCGTCTGACCTCAGCCAAGTGCACGGACGTGCTGCTGTCCTACTGCAACGACATGGCCTACACCCAGACCATGTTCCCCAACATCGTGGGCCACGGGAGCCGCGAGGAGGCGGAGGCCGGCGCCGAGTACCTCCTCATGAGCGTGGCGGAGTCCCTGTTCGGCGGCGAGTGCAACCCGGACCTCCGCATGCTGGGCTGCTCGGTGCTGACCCCCCGCTGCGAGGGGGACCGGGTGCTGAAGCCCTGCCGCAGCTCCTGCGAGGCCGTGCACAAACGGTGCGCCCACACCTTCGAGGGGATCCAGATGGCGTGGCCCTACTTCCTGGACTGCGATCGCTTCTTCGTCGGCGATGAGGAGGACTGCTACGACCCGCTGGAGGGCCTCAGGGGTGAGTACTGGGCCCGGCCTGGCTTCGTTTTTCTTCCCGCCTTTGGTCAGCTGGTTTTCCAGAAGGTCTCTACTCTCACTAAAACGTGCAAAGCATTTTTTTTATGTTCTCTGTGTCTCTCTCATCAGAACATCTTTTCATTTTTGAACATCTGGTTCGCACATACGTGGCACAGCTCAAACTATTCTCCTCCAGGAATAACTTCAGCCCGCAAATGAACTCACAGAGACATGTGGTCCTGCACTTTTGAAGATGTTTTCATAAAACATTTAAAAAAAAAAAAAACTATAACCACCAGGCTTTTTAAAAGTCTGTTGACACAGACAGGAAAACACAATATCAGCAAATTCCAGAAAGAACTGAAAGAGACAGTTGACAGAAGAGATAAAATGCTGCTCGGCTACCCGTCAGCCGGTCATGTGTGAACCAGATGAGTGCGTCTGCTCGCACACAGGGAGGTGTTTTCAGCGTTCACTTATTTTATAAGAGAATTCAACCAATAAAAATCAAGTGTATTGTTCTTCCACGTTGCTGCGAAGCAACCGTTTTTCTCTTTTATTGTCAGTTTTATTGCCGTCTACGCAAAGCAGACTCAGCTGTGTGGCAGCACAGAGAGCCCTGCAACTGCTCCCATGTTTATGCTCCTGTCAAACAGGTTTTCTTTCTCAGATTAAATTTTTTAGTTATACCCTCCCTACAATGGCACATTTATGAAACTTAGGGCTCTGAAAACCCTCTATTTACTGTAAATAGTAGAGGATTATCCAGGAAAAGGGAACGTTATATCTCTTGCTTTATTTAATGAAAATTTTGTCAGGTAGAAAGAAAAGTCAGTTTATTTGTAACATACTGTATAATGTTATAGAGAAAAAATATTTGCCGGAAGTAAAACAAATGGGTTTATTAAAGGAATATAAAGGAATGTAAAGTGATTATAATATCTAGCAACAGACAAACAATTGAGTTGAAGTGTAAATCATTTGGAAAAAGGTGAGAAATGTAGTTATAAGGTTTTGTATGGAGGTGCTGCTCCTTAGGTTGCTGACCTGATACTACATGTTTTTCCCAGTAAAAAGCTCATATGGTGCCCTAAAGAGCGGGGATCAGAGAAATCTTGCCCGCTTGTAAATGGGGTTCATGGTTCATGCTTGTTGCTCGCTCTATGGTGCAGGGAACACATTAGGAAACATAAACTTAGAGCTGTGCCCTGTCCTATGCTTGCAGTTCACAGTGGTCTCTCCCAGAGAAACAGACCGGCAGAACCTTTTTAGTAACCAGTGGAAAGCTTTTAAAACACATCGTTATTTTTTGTGCTTCACTCTCATCAACATGGTTTTGCTCTGCAGCAGAGGAAGAACTGGAGGGATTTCCGGCCACCGACGGGCCTCCCCCTGAAGAACCCGCCACATCCATACAGTTCACCTACCACACCAATGCCCAGATGATCGGCGCCTTGCAGAAAACGGCCGGCCACTGCTCGGACATAGCCAGAACGTACAGCATCGGCCACAGCGTGGAGGGCAGGGAGCTGCTGGTGATCGAGCTGTCCAACAGTCCTGGAGAACACGAACTGCGTGAGTGCGGCTGGCTCCGTCTCCGTTGAGCTTTTTTTTGCGCTTTATTTAGCCTGATGTCCAATTTGGCCCTCTGTAGTTGAGCCGGAGATCAAGCTGATCGGTAACATGCACGGGAACGAAGTGCTGGGCCGCCAGCTGCTGGTCTTCTTGGCTCAGTACCTGTGCTCGGAGTACCTGCAGGGCAACGAGCGCATCCAGACCCTCATCAACACCACCCGCATCCACATCCTGCCCTCCATGAACCCCGACGGGTACGAGGCCGCCGTCTCCGGAGTCAATGACAACAACTATGGCGATGATGAGGTGATTTCTCCATTCCTACATCCTGCCGATGTTCAGTTATTTGAGTCATGTTGATTCAGCATCAGGATAAGTTTGAATTGAACGATAAGCATAATAATAAAACTGTTCAGATATTGAACCCATAAGGATTAAAACAATGCTTTGAGCCCATTACATCACACTGGAGATGTAAATACAATTATTTCCATGTTTTTACGACATCAACTGGAGATCTCACAATTTAATTTCGCAATGTATTTGAATTAGCAACAGACATGAGCTGCTCACGTTTATCTTGTAGGACTTTTCTCAGTGAAAAGTCTTGATAAAATCCTGAAAAATGGAGAATAGGTTCTCTTTATCTTATCCTCTGTAAGCCAGGGTGTCCTGCAGATTTTCCTGACTTTCGCTGTAATCTCACATGTACTCCTCCCACTGTTCAGATTTTAGTTTTACAAGCCTCCGAGAACAGGATTTGCTGGAAATAGTCCCTGAAAGGACTCCATAATGAACCAATAAGAAGGGAATACATTTTTCCCTGTAGTTTTCCTAAACGCTTTTGCTTTAAATCCTCAGGGGGAGAGATACAGTACATGGAACATCGGCCGAAACAATGCAGAAAACATCGATCTGAACAGAAACTTCCCTGATTTGACGTCCATTGTTTACAAGAGACGCAGACAAAAGGGCTACCGCACGGACCACATCCCAATCCCAGACTATTTCTGGTTTGGTAAGGTACAGAATGAATCCTCCTGCTCTAATATTTAACATTGCCGCTTTGAAACAAATAAGCGACGTTGGTTGAAATGAGCCGTTTGAATTCCTGGATTTCAGGTTGCTCCTGAGACCTACGCCGTCATGAAGTGGATGCGCTCCATCCCGTTTGTACTGGCCGCTAACTTCCACGGTGGGGACCTGGTGGTGTCTTACCCCTACGATCTGTCCAAACACCCATTGGAACAAAACATGTTCTCCCCGACGCCAGACGACAAGGTAAACACGCCCAGGGTGGGGCTCTTTAGCACTGAGAAGAATGAACAACACACAGTGAAACAGATGGATTTTAGACACAATCACACAAGCTTTACAAAAAAAAAACTGTCAATGAATGTTGAAAAAATTGATAATACCCTATTAATACCAAAACGAGTAATCCCGAAGAACCAACAGTGGTCATTTGTTAACAATCCTTGTTATTTTTGGAGCTCTAGAAAACAGATCAATGAGCAAACATTGGGAATGAATCATTGGGAAATACAAAATAACAACAGACATGAGAAATGATGAGACCAATTTCTCATCTTTTGTAGGTTTTTAAACTTCTCGCGAAAACGTACGCGGACACCCATGAGACGATGACCAGGGAGTCCGAGCGCTGCGGGTCGTCTCGCGCCAAAAGCCAGAAAGGCACCGTCAACGGAGCAGAGTGGTCCAGCGTCGCCGGCGGTGAGTGTTGAGGGACTTCTGACTCTGAAGTGAAGCGTCAGGGGGGGCCACTAGATGGCGCCGTCAGACCGGCTGTGCAACCGTGAGCGGAGGAGTGATGGGATTTTCTTTTAGGACCTGTGGTTGTGTTCCTAAACAGGGATGCAGGATTTCAGTTATCTCCACACCAACTGCTTCGAGGTGACGGTGGAGCTGGGCTGTGATAAGTTCCCGCCCGAGGAGGAACTCTTCCTCAGCTGGCACGACAACAGGGAGGCTTTGATTGCGTTCATGGAGGCCGTAAGACACTTTTTCCTCCTTCATGTTGACCCCATACCCTTTTGATACGTACTGAATCTAAATCCACCTGTGTTAAACACCGCTTTCTATTGATAAGACACAAAGCTTTGTGGGTAACTTTTGTGGTGTCGTGCACCAGGCCCACCGAGGTATCAAAGGACTGGTAAAAGACGAGGAGGGAAACGGAATCAAGGGGGCGAGGATATCCATCAGAGGAATACGACACGACGTGACCTCAGGTGATTAGAAGCAGCTGCTCGGGGGATAAACCTGTCTCTCACAGAGACACGTAGATACAATACCGAATGACGTGGTCCCAAAACCATAAGAGCTCTAAGCACTCCAAAGATAAAGTCCAATTCAAGTAGAATCCAGTCCAAGTACAATTCCCAAGTTTTAGGATGTCAAATGAAAACACCCATCCACTGCATATTTCCCATCACAGAGCTCAGTATTTCAAGTTTTCTTTTACATAGCTGTAATAACCAACTTACTATTTATTAATAGAACCTTGGACACTTTTTCATAAATTTGACTGTGAGATATTTGTGTGCAAACTGAAAGCCTTTCTCTTCCGCTACAGCTGAAAACGGAGACTACTGGCGCCTCCTCACCCCTGGCATCCACATCGTCACCGCCTCTGCTCCCGGCTACGTCAGGGCCACCAAGAAAGTCCTCCTGCCCCCCCACATGCACACGGCGGGCCGCGTGGACTTTGTGCTGCAGAAGGCTCCTCCGGAGTCCGACAGTCTGAGCGGGGATAACGCTCTCCCGTCAGCCTACGGGCGGTTCGACCCCTACAACCAGTACGAGCGCTACATCCGGATGGCCGACGGGACGCAGAGCCGCGAGGAGAGAGCAGAGAAGCCCTGGTGGTGGAACTACTTTGTGTCGACGGGAGGCCCTGCCCCCACCTGGTTGCTCAAAAACCATTAAAGCCCCAAAAAATACGAGCGGCTCCTCAGAACCAATCCAGCTATCATGCGATGAATGTTGTGCCTTTTTTTTATGGCGTCAAACACGCTTTCACACTTACATGTAATCTGTTTTTGTCTCAAATCGGACTCTAATAATAATATAAGCACCTTACTTTTATAAGCTACTGCTTTGATAAAAACACTACTTGCATTGATAATCGTGAGTTAATAAAAGCTTGTTAAACACAGACATGTGTAACTTTATAGCAGTTATTGCAGAATGCTGTTGAGATTCACGCAGCTGGCCACTAGAGGGCAGGCTCCATCAACATCTGGCCCAAACTGCAGCCTTTGATCAGAATGTCTAGGAAAATGAATTGTTTTTGCCGTTTCCCCTCACATGTTTTAAGAGAAGAGGTGTTTAGATGTGAAGAAAAAAGCGGATTTCTATTATGTTGTGAATACTTTGTCTAGTGTTGAGCACGGTTGCCTTGGAGCAATGAAAAGTTTGGGGAAGAAACCTATGCAGGTTAAACAGACATATGCAAAAAAGCTACCCGCCAGTTACAGCCATTTATAAAAATATTTGATTTCTTCTTCTTTGTTTCGACATAACCTGCCTGAAACTGCTGCAATAATATGATTTAACCACCTAGAGATCTGAGCCTATAATAATAATGTTTATGTACATTATCTACTTGACCTTCTGGATGGTTGATGGAGGCCATCAGCTGTCACAGGCATGATTTAGTCCATTAACCTATGGAGCAAATGTGACCGGTCATGTGAAAACCCGTTCATAAAGAATAAACTGCAAGCTCCAGAAACCAAGATGAGGGGATCTTTAGAGCGTGGTTTTGAAAAGTTCGAGAGCGAAGTACCGTTCAAGCTCGAATACTTAAAGTAGCTTTAGAGAAGCCTCTGTGGCAAGAAAGGTTGAGTTAGCTCAGACTATTATTCTTTCCCATCATTCTTTGAGCTTTTTGGAAACTATTTTTCAGAGGAACCATATTTGCTTTGCGGTCGTGCGTGCAAACTGATGAAAACCAAAAGAAAAATATGAATGCTGTGAGTGGATTCTGAAGCCTCCACTCTGGCACAGAATGCACCGGGTTTAAGCCAAAGTGTTCCTCTGCGTGTGAGGAGGTGCTTTGACTGGGTGTTCCTCGTTAGACCTGCCTGTTTGCTCTTCTGGGACCAGGTCCTTGAGCCTCTCCTGTCAGGTGGGTTGCCAAGGAACCACTGACTTGGTGAGGCTGAGAAAGAAGCAAAGAGCTGCCATGTTGTGTTAGCATCACCCTGCTGGGAAGGAGGTAAGGAACGCCTCATTTCAGCTCTGAGAACGGCGCTATCGTCTCACATGATGTCTGATGTGCTTATGTCACTCGCTGAGGTCAGATTGTAGCTTTTCACAATCTGATTAAGCTTCTTTCACTTACTTATTTTAGCTTACCAGTGACTCGTGCAAGGCCTCCGATTTACTTTTTGGACACAGAAACCATCAGTTCAATTACCAACGAAGCAAAACTCATTGACAATTAAAAAAATAAGATAAGATAAAGTTACAAAATGGTCAAAAGGAAGAGGAAAAAGGGCAGGGTGACAGGAAAAGCAGAGTTTATGTGTGATTCCCTTCCAACCGTATGGAAAATCAGCAGCTCTGTAGCACTGAACTGTTTCTGTGGGGTTTTGTATGCTAAACTCTCAGAATCTTTGCATAGGAGCGTCACTTGGCCCCGTCTTAAACGCCTGCAATTGCAGAAATGCATTTCATTTTCAAATAATGGCTCACTGTCAAGTCCAATTCTGTCTGCTCGTTAAGCTGCAGCAATTACTGAATCGAACATGTGCAGACAACTTCTCCAGTGGGTGATAATAAGCCACCTTCTTTGTTACAGACCCTGAACAAACTCGCAGGGGAACACGTGAAGCAAAGATAATTCGACCAGCAGAGCGTAAGTGTATACAAAAACCCCACCAATCATTCCTGTAGAGAGCCCTCAGCCATGACAGAGGTGATTCCCTTTTAACAGAGGTCTCTCACCACAATACAAGATAACGGCAGAAGATAAAGCTGCTTGTTGGGGAAAGTCACTTCCTCCTGACAATAAGGATGTGTCAGGGTTGACCGGCTGCACGGGTTTATGAGCCTGTGATGTATGATGAGGTTGCGAGGGCTTCTTTGTGGTTTTTCTCTGCTGGTTTGTTTGGGTTTTTTGCAGCGTGGCAGTCAGAGGTCGCTGTCGAACAAGGCTTAACAGGCTTTACTCTGACCTGTAGCCTCAGATGAAGAATTTTGTTTGTTGACATCTTCCTCTTGTTTTCATTTGTTTTGGTGTATTTCTGCAACGCTCTGCTACTCTTCCACCGAGGGATTAAAGCGAGAATCTGAATGGGAATGGCATCTTTGGACTGATCCGGCTGGTAGTTTACAGCATCGGGCTAGCTCTCTATGCATGTTCATGTCTTTGCATCAACCCAGGTCTTCAGTGTACAAGCGGGGGGCATGATGTCAAGCCGTGAAACAATGTGGTTAACAATCTCTCACCACTTTTGAGTGACTGAAGCTCAAATCTTCTACCGTGTTGGTTTCAGTAATACAATTTCACTTGGCTCGATCGTTCACTTTGAGGAGTCCCATTTGCGTGTCTTTTCCAGCCATCCGTCTCATTGACGTGGTTTCTGCTAAACTAAAACAAAAATGTAGGCTTGCTGAGGTATCACAGGGATTGGATTGGATCAGAACGTGCATTCAGAACTGCATCGTCACCATTCCAGATCATGTGATTTGTACCGTGAGGTTAACATGAGACAAACACAGATTTCTCACAGGTTCTGAATTCATCCTGTCAAAAACACTGTAATTCTGTACTGTACGCTGCTGGCACGAGTAGACATTTTAGAAACGGCTTTTCCCTCAGAGTAAAAGCATGGTGTATTCCTCTTTTAGGACTTCTTTTATCGGACTGGCTAACATTTACTTAGTTTATTGGAGCTTTTAGTGTATCTCAGCGGTTGTTTTTTTAAAAAGCTGCTCTGTCTGTTCGTACAAATGATTTTATGTCATTAGGAATTTCATGAATTTGAGTTTCATTGAATTATGATTGATTTACAAGGACGTGGTCTCTAATTAGCTTTCACTGGGTTGGATCTGAAGTGATAGGAATAATTTGTTTCAAGTTGATGCTATATGAATACAATTTTAGAACCTAAACACAAATTCAATTAATTCAGATAAGTGGTTTTCTTACAATCGTTATGAAAAGTGATTAAGAATGGACTCCATGCTAGCTTTTCTAACAAAACAAGCAGTTACCAACAGTTTAGTCATTCACTCACCTGAGGAAAAAGATTAGAAAAGAGCAGCAAAAAGTTATTGTCCAAAAGAAATAAGCAGTAGAAGGCATTCGTAAATGTATGCTGTACTGTTTTTCATTTTTGAAACATCGTCCCAGTAAAAGCTGAATCTTCGAAATTCCCAGCTAGCTTTGAACGCAACAGATTTGCTTCACCTGTTCACGAAGTGAAATTCTAACCGGAAGTAAACGTTTTTATTCAGAAACGCAGATATCTCTGGATAAAACAGGTAGGCCTTTGCTTTTAGAGGATATCTGCTTATATTTTCATACTCTGTCGTGGTTGAAGGTTTGTCTACTTTTAGGAGCACACGAGCTTGTGGTATTGGCACCATTTTTGTTGAGTTGTCTGATGGAACTCTTCTGGACTTTTTTGGAATTTTGTCAAACATTAACATTGTCTAATAAGATGCAACATTTAGTGGGAACTCGCAAAGTTTCCCACCCAGTTTAGTTGTTCTGAGTGAACCTTGTGCCTGTTCAACTGTTGCCACAGATGATGTTGTTTTTGTCTGAGAGCCGGCTTATTGTGAACTATATGGTGCAATAAGCAATTTCTGAGACTGTAAAGGGTCCATCTGATATTTCACATATGTGCACTTAAATGAGCTGGAGAATTAAATGATGCAGCGGCATGTGCACTGCATTATTCACTTTATAAATAAAACAGTAAAGGACGCTGATTTCCACAGTATAGATGACCCTGCATGGAAGTGGGGCACAGCTGTGCTGTTTGCAGCGACTCTTCATGGAGTTTGACATAAATAAATAAATGGAGACAAAGCAGGAAATGTCTATCGGCATTCAAGTAGCTTCTACCTTCTTTTATTCATCTTTGAGGCCATTTATAGTTTATTAAAGACCTTTACTAGTATAGTGGCAACTTTAAATCCAGAACCCTGACTAAAGAGAGTCCTACGCTTCCCTTAAATCTGAGAAGATGCAGAAAATCTACTTTTTTAGATTCCCTTGCTGGATGAGGAAACATTTTTCTGTAACATTTGCCATCTTTGACAAAGAAAACAAAGTAAAAACTCTAAATGTATGGAACACATTCCCTCTCTGAAAACAAAAAATGGAGCTTAGCTAAATGTTGCCACTTGAATCAGTTCTCCTCTTGAAAAGGATTCTCCCGTGTGAGCTATTCTCAGCACAGCTCAGTCTAGACACAGCCAAATCCAAAAGCCAGAATAAAACATAAAGCACTACTGAAATAAGTGTTCTTGATCTTAATGCACATTATTGCTGTGTCCCAGGGATAAAACACTTAAAAGTCAGTCATGGAGAAGAGAAAGCCCGCGGGCTCTTTGGGCTGGGTACATGTCCGGGATGCGCCCAACTACTTTAGCTGTCATGCAGCAATATCTCAGAGCCTTTGCTGGGTGCACTGATGCTTGGCTTAAGCCATTTAGCAGCGCCCTGGTTAACTGAAACCGACAAAACTTCTGATTTCAGCCTGATCTTAGAATAACACCCCTGGCAATTGCAAAGCTGTCTTTCCCCATTTCATCTGGCGAGGTCCCACAACTGCATTTAAAGCTGACACAAATGCAGAGGAAGATGCGTCGTGATGTTACAACTGTTGCCCGGAGAATTAGATATAATGAAAATCATTAAAAGGAGAAATCGGATCTGAAGGAGAGTTGTAGACGCCTCGGTCTTACTGTTGCTCGACTAGAATACCAAATGATAGGGCGCAATAACATGAATAAAATCCGATGGCTTCTGCCCACTTGCAGCCAATGGGGGCTCCAAGGGGTAAAGTGTCGGATGATTTCGGTCTAATGTTTGCCAAGAGTTGCTCTTTGCCCAGAAACGTTCAGCACAATGGCAGTGGGTGATGGGATGATACTGGCTGGGTGGAAATGTTAACACTGGCCATGTTAGAAGTTAAATTTACTCATGACACTGTGCAAATTGTGGCACCTAATAGAGAACGGCTTTTTATGCAATGCTCAGTCTCCATACTGATAGATTCATACTCGTGAGACAAACTGTGGAAACAGAGTGGGAAAGTCATATATTCCTCCTTTTACACGACAGAATAGAGAAGACCGCTTCTACTGAGAATGATCCCTGTCGGCCAAAGTTTGATATATTTTTATCTGAATATGTTCAAACATACAACCCTTGGTGGACCATGTAATTGTGTTGACGAATATGTAACACGCAGAGATCGGACAAATGAAATGGGTTGATTTTTTACAGTAGCTAACTTTTGGTTTATGAACTGCTCAGTAGTCTCTTTCTGTCCAGGATCTTTTGTCTGGTGTTGTAGAAGTCCTGTAAGGTCACCTGTGGAGGGGGAACAATTATGGCTCACGTCCAACTGGTAGATAGATAGATAGATAGATCACTTTATTAATCTCCAAAGGGAAATTTGGTGAATTCAGAGGGGAGTACAAATGCATTCCCGCACTATCAGAAATGATGCAGTCAAGATTCCCACATTTTGGGGAATTTGCACAGGAAAGCACACCCCAAGTGTTGTGGCGGAGCCTCACCATGGCTGAAACACAGAGGAGCCCAGAAGCCTCTTTCTGGCCAGAAGTGGTGGAGAGTCTCAGGTGTTCTCTGACAGGTGTTGCACTGTCAGAGGCACCTCTGTGTGGCGCTGCGTTTTAACCCCGTGCATGCGTTGTTGGGCAAGGAGAGCGCTGCAGTGGAACAGCCATGTTGTGTTCTCGCCGTGGCTCAGCCCAGCTGAGCATAAAACCGTAGCAACGGCTCTCACACCGATCTGTGGACCAAATGCAGTTTAGAAAGGTCAGTGTTTCTGTCACCGCATGCTCATGCTAACAAGTTAATTAAGCATAGTCCTGTGCACATGAACTTTAAGCCTGTATTTGTAGTCAAAAGGGATCCGCTGTTAGGTGCTCTGAGCTAATTATGTGATGATAAATCTCCCATGGCATGAGGTAATTTTTCAGTGCTCTTTAAAGATAGTAGAGGATATGGCAGATAACTGCTTGAAGCCTTAGCGAGTCAGCAGTGGCCAAGCTAAATGTGGCAGCAAGTGTCAGGCCAAATCAATACACGCTTCCCAGGATTCCTTTGGTGCTATAATCCAGGCTGCAGTGGGCACTGACCCTGGGGAAGGCCGGGCTCTTGTTTTCTTTTCCATAAGCAGCTGCACTTATGGATATGGAAGTGTTGGGCACATGCTAATGACTTTTTTTTTTTAAAAGCTGCATTTGTGCTTTAAATAGACTCGAGACGTGAAGAAACCTCTCCTCAACACTCTGCTTAATGACACCGTAGCTTTTGGTGCCTTGAATATTCAGAGATTAGGTAGAGCTGATACAAAAATGGGATATGACCTCCTTTTCAGAGCCAATTTCACCAGCTGTGAAAGGCAACTCGCACCGTGTGGAACATAGACGATCTGGGTTGTCCACCTTTCCTTTCAGATATACAGTCTTAAGTTTTTCACTGTAGCTTTGAACTTCATTTAGCAGATATTTCTTTGAGAAAAGCCCCCAGTGTCTTCCAGCTGATTTCACAGATCCCATTAAGTTGTAATCTTGTACTATTTGCCTTAAAATAACATGAGATAATCCTGGCATCCTGCTAATTAGCCATGAAATGGAGGAATCTCTAACTGAATTGCACCAAAGAATAACCTCAGCCGAAAAGTTAAAAACATGCAATTTTTTTAATACAAATGTGCAACATGAAAACAAATCCTGACCAAGATTTCTTTTCTTATTTTTAACAGGAGGCCACAAAAAGAGCGACGTCTCTTCCCTCACTCACCTCAACACACCATTTAATCCAGAACGAGAGGAGGAGGATTTCCAGAACCCCACATCTTCCCTTGTAAGCCGTGCTCACTTACTTAAGCCATCGTTCGGTCATTAAAAATGTAAAATTAACGTTTTTAAAGCGGAGCGTAATTCTGTTCTGAGCTCAGGAGGCAGTGGAGCGTTATGCTTGCATATGAAATGCATTTGGTCATCCCCCTGGCAACAGGGAAGGAGAAGGTGCACGGAGTGAAACACGAGCAGATTGTTTTTATTCTTTATTTAAAGAGTTATTCTAGACGCAGAGTAGGAGGAAAATCCCTCCAGCTCAGTTGAGGCCATTGGAATATGGAGGTTCTGAACTGTGTAGGGAAGCAGAAAAGCAACCGTGGGGATGCAGAGGGGTTTAAAACAAAGATCGACACAAAAAGTGCCTCTAAGATTCTAAGCATGCCCCACATTTGGAACAGCTGGCTTTATATTCGGCTGTTCAGTGGAAGGACATCAGTACATTTTTTGCCGTACCACGTGCTGTTGTTCACACTAATATTTGGCCTCGGGCTGTTGCCAGACTTAACTCTACTTGTACTAATGTATTCTGGATGTGTTTAGTGTAATGTGTTCCACATTGGGACTTTTTTGGCACGAACAGTGTATCCAGTTCCTCCAGGATCTCCTTTACATTGTCCACCGTATGTATGCGGGCCTTACACATGCGCCTTTGTGAGCGGATTACATTAAATTGTCACAGATGTCACCACGTGTGCGC
>CAJRST010014446.1:1920490-2102978 GCA_907169785.1 Menidia menidia
GCATCGAGTTGACAGCGCAGTCTTCTGCAGCGGCTCCACGGACGCAGCAGAGAGCGTTTGCGCCGGCTCTTGGCAAAAAGGACGTGTCAGAGCAGCTTTAGTGTTTCACAGCTCAGAGGAAACATGATACCGTTTTTACACTCGATTGTCACTGTTTATCACGATCACCATATTTTTCTGATTTTGACCAAAAGTGTGGCACAGGCTTGCATTCTTTCTTTTTTCCCCCCACAGAAAACACATTTGTATTCAGCACTTTTATAAAAGCCTCTAAAATATATAAATATATATATATTTTTTTTTTATGCGTCCATTTTTGCAAAGTGTTCCTTCTCCATCAGTGGTTTCTTACAAAACTAACTCGACATGCTCCCCGCTCTCATTAGGCCGCTCAGTCCTGTTTAGCTCCAAACTTTTAGCCTAATTTCGACGTTCCTCCTCCCTTCGAATAACTGGTTTCTAATTTCAAAATGTGTGGGTGTTAAATGAGGCCTAAGATATTTTATTCTCCTGCTATAACGCTGTCGACAAAATTGTGCATGGCTCGGTGTAATCATGCAATGCTATCTGGCACACACACTCTCTGGCAGCGACGAAGCAAAAAAAAACCTGCAGCCCAGAACTGCTCCACTTAAAGCGGGCTGACGTGAGAGGAGCAGACAGGCGAGAGTGGAGGGCCCTGCAGTCATGCAAAATGCAACGGAAATATGACTTTATTACAGCTCCCTAATGGTGACACAACAATCTGTTCAGCCACTTCCCTGCAAATCTCCGAGCATTTTGAGAGAGTGCTTCCTACTACAGGACAGGACGAGCTGGAAAATCTCCCGGCACGAGCGAGCTTTATGACGAGCTCATCTCAGACTGATTTTTATTTGTTTGCATGTTCTTTATCTGAGAGCAATAAAGGACCCGACGAAAAATTAGACGCGGCGTTCGAGGCACGTGATTTCTGTGGGAGAATTTCTAAAAGGCCACGCATGCTGTAGGTTTGATTTTTATTCAGGGGACAGGCCGGAGATGGAACAAATGCGAGTCTTTGTGTTGGCCAGCTTTTTCTTTACTGGCGAACAAGAAGACATAAGATGGACATAAAATATTTTGTCTTATAGGTCGCTAATAAGTCATACATAATGACAATTGACCACCAAAGTCTACCAGAAGCAAATGAAGGCTTATCATCATGGACCTGTAAGGCAACAAGGACACAGGAAAATCTTTTCTTGTTGCTTTAAAACAGGCCATATGAGCTAAAGTCCTGGCTGAGATATTTGTGTGGATGGTGAACTGCTGATGTTTGAGTTACAGACGTCACACAGCTTTATAAATTCTTCTTCTGACTTCCTCCAGTTAGAGTTGTGCTCCCCCTGTGCCTCTTCCGAGAGGTTTCTCAGAGTTGGAAACTGGAATTTTTGTAATTAAATCCACAAGATTAATCCAAATGCTGTGCCTCCCAAACAAGAAAACAACCATAAATGCTGAAGGGCCACGCACAAAGATCAAAGTGCCCACAAGATGTCTGCTCTCTTTTAAAAGAAAATCCCTTTCCAACCTGTCTTTCTTATTTAAAAAGGTACATGCCGGCCATAGCCGTCACAGTTCTGAATAGCCACAGTTTCAAACCCGTCATGCATTTTTAATCAGAACCATTTTGAAACAATCTATTTGTGGATTTAAAAGAAGAATGAAATAAACACAAACTGTGTTTTTCTCTTTTATAGTGCTGTGGAATTATTGCGGTGAATAATTCATGGCTGAAAGCATCCGTCTCTCCGAGCTGCACCGTCTCTTGGACAGCGGAGGGATCTAATGGCCGGTAAGCACAATTTTTTTTACAAAGTGTTGCTTGATTTCCAAACAAAAAGATGCTGTCAGTTCCCCTTACCGCTCACCTGTTCACCAGAGCACCGTGCTCCGCTTCAGTAGGAAGGGGTCAAGTCTTGTGTGTTATTTGAATTTTTATTTTTTTATCAAAGGTGGTCAGCAGACTATTATATTGGTCCAGTTTACTTACCATTATGTCCTCAAATATATCACATTTGAACATTTGTGTAAGGAAATGATCAACAGTTGAAATTCAGAGGAAACGGTTTCAAATTTAAAAGACGATCTTAAGCTATTTTTACTTGTGCTTCCCTTTCTGGTTGAGTAAGACGATACTGAATGATCGAAGATGAGAGAGGAGGGAGCTGCTGCTGCAAAAGTCTCTTAAAGTCATGATTTCAAATGTCTCAAGCTCCACTTTAAACAATAAACGTGACGTTAACCGAGGCATCAGAATCTCAGAAATGTTGCAGACCTACAGGCCAAAGTCAGTGCTTTATGAGCTGTGCATGAAGTTCCACGTTTCCTGGGACGGACTGAGCTGATGCTGGTCGACAGTCTGAGGTGGCTGTGAACCGCCACCCTTGCAGCGCATCGTTTCTATCAGCTGATGAATGATGTTGACAGCACGTTAATAGTGGTTTGGATAGCAGATGACAGGCTGGATGAGTCTTTTGTGCGGCGGATCAGAATGCTGATGAGTCTCCACCCTCAGGCTTCTGTCACGATGGATCCACTTGTTGGTTTGAATGCACTACAAAAAAGGGATCCCGAGCCTCTGAGCGAAGAGCACTCGCTCACGTTTCTGGAACTTTTCGTAATATTCGCTGCTGCTTTTGAAAAACGCTGCTCGTGGAATCTGATCTCCAGGTAGTGCAGATGTTAGCTTAACACGGAGCTGTGCCGCACCATCTGTGTCTGTGTATCGCAGACTGGCCGGGTTCGTTTCAGACGAGTGGCTGAACAGGAATAGATGGACTGTTACAAATCGTGTTTCACTTGGGACTCTGTCAAAGCCACCCAACTGGTGAACGGGTCAGAGCTCTGGCTACTCGTGCAGTCTCACGTTTTGGCTCTAAGGTGACCAGAACTGCATGGGAGGCCTCCACTTGGAGGAAGATTACAGTGAAAGATTTTTCTGCTTTGTCAAAGATTCGTGCAGGCTTATTGTAAAAAAAAAAACATGTCTGTAAAGCAGAATGTAGCCCATGTAATTCAATTTTCTTTCTTGCCAGAGTCGCCTAGTGCTTGCTCTTGGTGGAAATTGTTGGGTTTCTGTAAATGACTTCAGAGTCTGGTCTGACCTGCTCAGTTTGGAAAGCGCAGTGAGATAACTGTAGTTGTGATTTGGCACTATATAAATAAAATTGAACTTGATTGTAGGTGTTGGATTAACTGTGCCGGTCAATATCGGCAGGTGCAACGACCTGCATTCTGCCACTATTTAGCCCACAATCCAGGGATCTCTGTTTGGGGAGAGGTTGTCCTTTTCAGGGCATCACCCACAGCTCAACTCGTCTTCCTCTCAGTCACTGATTGCTCAGTGATATGTGTGTTTACAGCTGATAAGTCCCAGGCCCGGGCTGTTGCTCTTGTGATTTCAGGCTGTCACACTGGATGAACGGAGCGGTGCGCAGCTGCTCGGCCCTCGGCTAGAGTCGAGCTGGGAACACATGCTACCCATTCAGAGGGAAGCAAAATGATTGTTGCATAGATTTTTATATTTAAATGAGAAATGTGGGTCAGGTAATCGTCCTGTAGCCAATTGCCTGGAAGTGGCGAGTAAATTGACATGAAATACACCAGCTGTCAATGAACAGTGTGCTTAGTAATTCATATCAGAAAAGTCTTTAACATCCTGCTGTCGAAACTGCTCCACCCACCCCATCTCATGAAATTATGTGAAATTTGTCCTCTGCATTGGGTGTTGCGGGTTTGCGATTGCAGTTTAAGGATTGTTCAAACAAATTTAATCACCTCTGTTTTCTACACAGATGCGATATAAGTTTTTGTTTCCCAAAACGTTGACCTCCTCCAGTGCATCTCTATACATGCTCTGGGTGAGGAAATCTACATCTTTGTGGTAACAAATCTGTGTGAGGAGGCCGAAGGGGATGCTACTAGCCAATGGTTGTTCATGCAAAAGTCTCTAGTTTAAGACAAGTGGCACACGGCCCTTTTCCCACCTCCCTCCCGTGAGCTGTTATCTCCTTTACTCTTTCACCTGAGAGCGGTTTGGGCTGTGAGTTGTTGGGTTTCTGTAAAGCTGTTGAGCGCACGTGTTAAAGGTGGAACGGTTCATGCACGCTCGGATGATGCAAAACATCTGACTAAACTGTGGGAACATTGTAATGTTTTAAACCACAATTAGGTGGATTTTTTTTACTACCATAAAGAAACAGCTTGATTTTCATATATCATCTCTGTTATCATCAGAGGGAGAAAAAATATTATTGACCATCTAACAACACACTATTGATCAGCCAAAGCAACCCCCTCGGGACTACAGAGAAACGGATACGTCTGCAATCGCACACATAAAAGGTGCTCGTGTACACGCTCCAGTGCAGGCGCATGTGTTTCAGCGTGAGCATTCACAGACTCTTAGCCTCCGTCTTCCATGTTAGTCACTGTAGCCTCTTCCCAATTCAGTCGATAGGCTTCCATTAAGAGGGGTAGGCTGTCAAAGCAACCTGTGACGACCTCTCGCCCCTTTGGAGCCCACCGGCCTGTGATGTCCGTATCAATATGAATTTCATCCCCTTGCACCCATCAGCCGCGAAGCCCACTGTCCATTAGTCTCAAGTATCTGTTTCCTTCAACTTGTGCTATTGATTTCAGTACATCTTTTTTTCAGAGCATCTTACAAGGATCTCAAAGACAATGACAGCTTTTTTAGGCCCAGCCTGTCACTGTTTTGCCACAGACTGCTTCTTGAATAACTTCTCTATGTGTCTGCATACAGCTTTTATTCGTATTCTGCTCGCTGTTTCCTCACAGCAGACATCCGATCCTGCATCGGTTATCATGTCGGGCCGGACTGGTGCCCCGGAAGGTCAGGGCTTTTTATTTCAGAGGCCACAATGACACGGAGGGATTTCACCGCAAGGGTAGGGGCACAATATGGTCCTACATCCCTGGAGATGGGATTTTAAATAGAGGGGAAAAAAGCTGTTGCCCACATCTGTTGCTAAGAAATGTCATGCTGGTTCAATATTGGTCAAATCAGATACTTCTGTCAGATAAAAGATGAAAGGATGAGTGCTGTTTCTAAGAGGTGGAAGCAGATTTTACTTATTCAAGAGGGGTGACAAATAATAACGCGTAATGAGAAACTATTTCTCATTACGAATATAATGAGAAATGTTATTATCATCACAAATTTCTCTATGTAGTTGAGAAACTATATTCTGTTTTGATTTTAATGTAAAGTAACTCCGGTACAATATATCCTAAGCATGGGTATATAGGTGACCTCTATATGTTGTACATCTATAAGAGTCTAGTTGTCAAAACAACCTCCACATGTTCCTCTTTTTTATTTTTATGATTGATTTGCTTTGATCATCTTTCATATATTTATTTTTTGACATCATAAATCATGTGCTTTCCTCCATCATTACACCCTCCTCTCTGTGGGTCCAGAATTTCCAAAGTGCAAAAAGCATCCGCTGGTAGTCGTCTCTTTTCTGCTTCTGGGACATATTTGCCACTAGGGGGGGATTTGGGGCTGAGATTAGATATTCTTTGACACAGCAGACCAATTCCTGCGAGAGGGGAATGTGACCTTTGGCTTTATTTATGTCGTTACCACTCATAGAGGACCTTTTCATCAGATACGGTCATTGTAATCCCTCAGCCCCCATTCAATTTACAGAGGCACTCTGTCACTGCAGACCACTAAAGTCGACAAAATTAATGGATCAATAGGCCCTCTGAAAGCTTGGCAGGAGGGTCCAGGTCCCTCAGTTGCTCTCATGTTACAAGTCATAATGAATGGGGTGTTGTTTATGTTGTAAAGTGCAACGTCACTGAGTTCTTGTAACAAACCACCGTCTGAGCAGCAGCTCAGCGCAGCAGCCCGCAGTCTTCCATCATGTAAACCCGAGATAAATGTCTTTTTCCTTAAATCTGTGTCTTGGAATTGCACATTTCAAGTATCGATTTAGATGGATACTTAGACAGATCTTATATCTATCTACTTCCAACCTTTAGGAAGATAGAATATTTCTGTATTATCAAAGTTTGTAACTAAGAACGAGGAAAAATGAATAGAGGAAAGGACGCCGGCGCTCTTCTTCCCGTGTTCCTGTTTACCCACACGAGCATCACTGTAAACGCTGAATCCACCAGGAATGTGGGACAGACTCTCAGTTCTATGATGTGTGCTATGATAAATGAAATTTCGACGGAGCTCTGGCCTGGGAGTGGGACGATGCTCCGCGTTCCTACGTGTCGTGCTGAGTGGAAGGCGTGTGGCTCAGCGATGGTCAAACCGGAGGAACGTGCTGACAGCTGTAGCTGGCCCTGAGCTGCACATCAGCCCAGAATAACTTGCAGCTCGTTTTCTTTCTAGAACAACGTTCTCTGTTGCCACTACTGGCAGGGAGGCCAATTCCTGTGTTAAGCTCCACAGCCACTAATAGCGCTGCATACGGGGTCTTTTGATCAGGTGGAGATTCTTAATGGATTCTTCCTCGCCTCTGAAAATGAGGGTCTGAGAGCACAGAGCAGGGTAGACTCCAGTCAAGCTGATGGGGTCATTGGAACCATGTGGTTGTAGACACAAAGAACCAGAGCTGCGTTCACAGCTGTCCGACGGCGGGAGAGTCAGGAAGTCTGGCGACTGTAAACCTCACCCGACCACCCTACCCACACTCTCATCCACGAGATGTGGCCTGAGACGTGCCAAGGGAGCAGCGCTGTGCACACCAACCCGCGTTGGCCAGCCCTCCCTCAAACATTTGCTCTTCTTCTTTTATTCCCGAGACGTTTATAGATTTTCAGTCGAATTTTATGCTGAGCTGCATCATAACACTACAGCCTTGCAAACACAATGTCTCATTCAAAAGCAAAGAAAACTTAAATTAACAGTAATTATCTTTTTTTGGATTAAAGTGCTCATAATTTATTAGCACTCTGGTAAGGGAGGTTTTGTTTGGATTTTACACTCTAACGATGCTTATGAGTTTTACCATAAAGTAACAACTAAGTCAAATGAGATTTAATCATGAAAAATCATATTAATTATTAAATATTTCAGAAATGTGTGTTTATGCATCAAAACGGGATAGAAAATTATTAGTTTCAGCTAGAAACCAAAATTTCCAGATCTGCATAAGAAAGCAAAAAAATATGTAAACTTTTTTTCTCTCCCCTTAAAGAATACACTTTTTTAATTATTTTTATTTCTGGGTCTACATTTGGTAATACGTTTGCAAAAATTGCCAGGTATTAATATTTTTAATGCCTTTTTATGTGCCTTGAAATAGAAAATATCTCCAATTTGGCATTGATTCTAAATCCACCCATTGGTTAAAGGAACTATCTTTAGCCTTTAGTTAAAAGCTTTTAAAAATAACTTGTTGAATGTTTTGTAGCGATTTTGCACTCAATCTTTGGCACATTGGACATTCTATCCAATTGCAAAATTAACAAAATATACATTTATGTTTTAGAAATACTTATCTATGTAATATTTTTTTCTTTACAATTTTCTTTACAAATTCAATTCAACATGATTAACCCGTTTTGTTTAAACACATTTTTTAAAACTAGTTTAAAAACTCCCTTAGCAGCTGCAACAGTTTGGAGGCAGGTCAGTGCTCCTGTAACTTATCACACGTGTTCAGAACTGCATGTTATCATGCTTCTTTAAATTACAACACTTCCAGTGGAGGTTGCTATGAAAATGAAACATTTTGACCAACCACATGCAAAAGGGGGCAGGGGGTAAAAAAATGTCATTTTTTTATGTCCAGATTTTTAGTAGCAAATCCTTTGCCAGTTATGACCTGCATATTTCAACATGGAGACTCAGATTCACACCAGAGCAATTGTCCTGTTAAAAACCCCAAAATCATGCCTGTCCTTTTGCGTGAGTGAGAAGATTCAAACAGCTGAACATGCACAGCAAAGGTAGACAGGAATTCAGCAGAGAAAACAACAGATCTGCCGGCAGACTAAGTGGGTGAGTGAACAGGTTAACGGCGACTGGGTCTTGAATGGCTGTGACAGGGAGAAAGCAGCGAGAGGCTCCAGCACTGAAGGGGGAAGTGACCCGGAAACAGTGAGTAAGTGCAGCTTGCTGGGTCCTTTTTTTAGAAAAAAAAAGAAGAGAAAATAGCTCCAGAAGCACTGATGCAAGTCTACCAAAATCCACTTTTTCTTTCTTATTTCTCTGCCTCTCCAGATATGCGTCTCTCAGCTGTGCTCATGCGTTTTTAGGTCTTTTAGGTCTTTTTAAATTAGACGTTTCTATTAGTGAAAATATGTTTGGTGACATTATGGTGTGCCATAAGCACAGGGTTTGTTTTTTACATGTTAGTAAGCTGTGGTGTCCTGACCTGAAAAACAACTTTTTCTGGGATGTCTTTATGTTGTGTAATTTCACAGCTTGTTTTTGTGTGCAACTGTGAGAAGAAATATTTTTTTTTAAAATAAGACATTTGTCAATGGAGAAAATTCAGGAATAATAAAAAAAATCTGATTGGATGAATTTGCAGCTTCAATTTTTTCCAATTGAACAAAAATGAAAGTCTTTAAAATAGAAAAAATCTTATATCTGTCTGGTTGTTTTAGTGGACGTGGCCTCCGATGAAGCGGAAAAGGTTTTCCCTTAACATCCTAATCCACTTGCACAGGACATAGGTTAGCAGAAATGGTTTGATCCTGACATCTCTGCAGCTCAGCACACAAAGAAACGGGCACAAAACACAAAACAAACCTAAATAGGCCGAAGCTTTCTCTGCATTTCAAGTCTTTGTGCTTGCATATCAACACCGGATTTCTTGTTGAGAATAATCTAAACCTGTTTAACATTATGTTGTATTGAGAGGGAAAAACAGATTCAAAGAAAGTCAATTTTCTTTATAAATTGGTAAATGTGAAAGATTAAGGAGAATTTTTCCTTTGTGAGAAAACTCGCACGAGCTGAAAAATTGACCAAAACCCAAAGAATGCAGCCCAAAGTTGAAACCCACTGCTTCACATTTCCCCTCTTCACACAGAGACTGAAACATGAACTTTTCATTTCTTGACTAAAGATGCCAGTACTGATGGGAATTTTAAATTATTGTCTGTACAAATAACACTAAAGTGCCCTTTTCTTATTAGCTGCAATAAAATGCACAATGGCAACAGAATACATGCAGTCAGGCATTATTATCAGAACTAACCTTATGAATTCCATCTTAAAGTCAGCACATCAGCGAACATTTGATCTTTTTATTGCAAAACTTATAATTGATTATAACTGCATTCACAGTTTAACAGTCTTATGAAAGGTCAAGTGGAAACAAATAAAAAAAATAAAAAATAAAAACTCAGACAGAAAAAGAGGTTTTTAACATCAACAACAATAATAAGGCCATACAGTATATAAATACAAATGACGTTGTTTCAAATGAACCCATAAACGCACGCACACACGGAGCCTTATTGCAGGGAAACAACGCTCCAAAGGACGTAGATACATTCATTCAGATAACTTTACTGCCGAAAGTAAAACCGCTTTTTGGGTTTTTTGGATGCATACTATTTTTCTAACGTAATAAAAATAATCATTATAATAATATTAATAATAATAATAATATATATAAAATGTTTGGGGATGAACAGAAAGTGGCACATGCATGCCCCTGGGCTATTTATGTTGACAAAAATCTTCTAACCTGAAAAATAAAAATTGGAAACGATAAAAACAAAGTGTCCGAAATTTAGGTGACGGTATGCAGAACTGTCCACGCACCTGCACACGGGGTCATGTCAGTCCGTGTCAAACAGGCCAAAGTACTTGCCGGTGTTGGAGAAGTAGATGTAAGGCGCTGCGCTCGCGGCCGGGTACACGACGGGGAAAGGCATGGGCAGCAGGCAGCCGCCCAGCAGGCCGCTGTCCTTGTAAAAAGTGGACAATTGCGCGTTTTTGCCGGCCTCCGGGAAGTGCTCGGCGCCCAGCGGGGCCTCCATGTCCGTGGACAGCTGCCTCTTGAGCTTGTTGCGGCGGTTCTGGAACCAGATCTTCACCTGGGTCTCGGTGAGCTGCAGGGAGCTCGCGAGGCACGCGCGCTCCGAGCTGCTCAGGTAGCGCTTCATGTCGAAAGTGGCCTCCAGCTGGAAGATCTGTCTCTTGGAGAAGATGGTGCGCGTCTTTTTCTTGACCATGGCTTTGAGGTCGGCCGCGGGCTGCGGCTGCTGGCCGCCAGAGTCCTCGGCGCTTTGGCCACTCTGCGCCCCGGTGGACAGCGGCGGGGAGGTGTCCAGGCGGTCCACGCGATGGACTCGGGGCTTCGCTGTGGATGGGGGTGACAAAACGGGCTTTGAAGCAAAACGTACAGATTTGTTGTTGTTGTTGTTTTGCGTGAGAACACGTGCGAGGAGATGCACAATTACTATAGGGGCTTAATAATGGACACAGACAGGGACACTGATAGTTTCAGCTTTTACGCACAGTTTTGATACTAAAACATCGTTTCCATCGTTTGGAAATATGTACTAATGGATTACCTGTCTCTCCTGGCTCGCTGTCGTGCCTTTCCCGGACGTCCCACACCTCTTCATATTTCGCTTGAAAAACATTTTTACATCCACTGGCCCCCTGCTCGAACTCTGCTCCATCCCGCTGCTTCAGGTTGAGGATGCTGTCGATGGTGAAAGTCAAACACGCATTCCGGCTCGGGGTGTCCTCTTTGCTCATATTCCCCGACATGTCCCTCGCTCCTGCAAGACTCCCGAAACACCCACGGCCCCGGACGCTCCGAGCACCATTGCTCCCCGACTGCGTCTCGCGCGCGGAGGAGCCGGTGCGCCGTAATTCAACGACCCGGAAGCCCGCAGAGCAGCAGCTTTTGATTGGTGGGGTTGTGGGGCAGATGAGGGCGGGACGAATCCGTGCGTCTGGCTGCCATATTTGCTGCTTTACTCTCCTCTCTGTCATTCAGGTTTAGGTTAGGTTTGGTTTGCAAAGCACATTCATCTAAACTTGCACTAATTCTTTAATTCTCTAATTTGCAAACTGGTTCATTTCCAAGTTTTTATTCCAAAGATAATGAGAGGTCATTAGTGTTGCCTGCAAATGAATTCAATGAGCAAAAGGCCAAGTCTTTAAGGCAGTCCACTGCCAAAAATGCTACATAATGCTATCCTAATTTAATGTATTGGTATTTTTTCATAATCAAATACACACAAAACAAACTTCAGTGCAAATAATGATGGGAAATATTTTGCCGTGTAATTTGTGGAGACGATTTATTAACAATAAACTCAAATGTGTACAAAAGTTTTTATTAAAATCCTCTTAAATAAAAATGTCTATATCCGTACTGCTAATAGTGCGTCCCTGCTAACTGCAACCAAGAAGAGGAGTCACAAACACCAAAACATTTGTAAATCATTTAGTAAAAGATGGGGAGTTGTGAAATGATGTCAAGAAATAATTTAACACCCCGTGGCTGTATAAGAAAGACAGGCAGCTTTAATGGAATCTTATAAACCATCTAAAGATGAATGTACGTTTCAGTCAATTTCTTTGATGAAAACGACATAAATTCTTTCTCATTCATTTGAGCAAGCTTGCAATTTTCTCTCCCTTTGTTTTTCTCTTTTTTGTGGGTCTGTCTCACTTTTTGATTAAGGAACTGATCCATATAATTTCTTGAAATCCCTTCACAAACTAACAATCAGTTTGACTCATATTTGATCACATGTTGGTTATTCAGACATTTCTTGTGAAAAGATATTAACCACAATATAGAAATGCATCTGGAAATTCCTCAGACTGGCCCACTGAAACAGCCCATTAATGGTGACAACAATTATGACAATGAGACATTTGACCCTGATCCTGAGAGCAAAACAGGAAATAAACTAATGCACAGGAAAAGTATGAAAAACGGTTTAAAGGATAGGCAAGGTGCCAGGGCCATCTAGACGAATCATTCATCACAATTCAGATCTTCAGGGTTTTTTTTATCAAAGTTTTTATCAAAGCAATAACATCCAAAAGGAGCAGCTGTGAAAGGGTCATTTACGCTCTTTAACAGATCACATTCCCACGTGATCACTGGCTCTCTTCGGTCACACAAGTCCGGTCATCTGAGGTGTGATGAAGGCCATGGGATGGGCGAAGTGGCCGCTCAGTGGATAGCTAACCGCGTCCGTGACGGCGGCGCTCTCGCGATACAACACGGGAACCCTGACGACCCGGTGCGCGCCGTGGGGGAAGAGGGCGCTGCCGGCCTCCATGTCGGCGGCGAGCTGCCGCTTCCACTTGTTCCTGCGGTTCTGGAACCAGATCTTGACCTGCGTCTCGGTCAGCTGCAGCGACGCGGCCAGGCCGGCCCGCTCCGAGCTGCTCAGGTAGCGCTTCAGGTCGAAGGTGGACTCCAGCTGGAACACCTGGCTGCGGCTGAACACCGTGCGCGTCTTCTTCTTCCTCCCAACTTTCGCGTCACCTGAGATCACACACACACAAAAAGAAAGAAATCTTGGTGGCTGCAACTGGACGTTTATCATCATGTTGGGTGGATGATGAGTGGGGTTCGCTTAAGTCTCACGTGGTCCACAGACGGGACCTTTTCCTTCCCTCACTGGTCCTTTAACCTTCTTAATCTACTGAGCACAGAATCCAGATTTTCTGTGAATCTCCCTAAAGCTTTGTGTTTCGGTTTTACATTTGATTTACTTCTCGGAAAACAGTTTGAATTTAATTATGTAGCTTCATTACCTTGATTTGGTCCCAATAGCTTTTAGAATACACAATTGTGAAGAAGGAACAATGAACAATGCCTTTGTGGACAGATGACATATACTTTACATGCTTTCAAACGTCAGTAATTGGGACAGGATGTGAAAGTTGCTTTAAAGTTGGGTATATTTTCTGTTCCACCAGCATTTAGACCTTTTCCTCAGCTGTTTATCACCAGTCCAGAAACACTAAATGCCATTAGCACTTAAATCTATTTGTACAGAAATGTGCCTGGAGCTACAAAGCCTGTGTTGTTCGTCCGTAGATTATAAAACTATGTCCACCTTCTAACTTAATTCCCCCCCAGGTAGAACAAATTAACTTTTTATTCTATGAGGAATAGACCTGAACCATTATAGACCTAGCTGCCATTGATGTGCAATTTGAATTTTATGGGCGTTTCCCACTGTTGATATTCTTATATGAAGGAAAATCAACAAATCAAATTCTAAAAATGTTTCCACGTTTGAAGTGATTAGAGACGGTTCTCTTGCGGAGCGCATGCGTAGTGACTCCACACTTACACTTATGGCACAGGTGTTAGGGCTGGGGTGTTGCTCTTCTCTCACCTGAATCACTGCCCTCCCCTCTGGAGGTGCTGGTGGACCGAGCGTCCTCCTCATCCCTGTCCTCTGTCGACCCCCCCTCCTCCTTCTCCTCTGGCTCATCTGTCTCCTCTGCCTGTCCCGTCAAACCCAGACAGTCCCTTTCCCTGCTTGGTGCAGGATCTGCATGCACGGCCCAGACGCCGGTTTCCTGTAACGGACCTGCGAGGGAAAAAAGCGTCAGAGATAAAGACGAGCTCCAAATGCTCCTGATGCCGTCCCCATGCCCCCCCTTACACAGGCCAGAAATAATCCATACTCTGTGAGCATTAAAACCCAACCATAGATATTTGCTCTTAATAATTTGAAGATCAACGGTCGTTGGTAGTGTTGGTCAGGTGGCTGGTTATTGGAGTTGTAGGTTTTACGCACAGAGGATGGGACATGGATGTGCTACAGGCCATGTCATAAACCCCGAAAACACAAAAGCAAAACGTGTGGGGCTGACTGATGTGTGCCAGAGAAAGTATTACAAACAACTTTGTCATTTAATCATCTGATTGTCCACATTGATCACTTCCTGTCGTCCTACGAACGGTTTTTGATCTTTTACGCAGAGCATTTCTTGCGTAAGAACATGACAACGATACGTGTTTTCCTTTTTCTGTCATTTACAACATTCACCAGCCAGTCAAACTCACTTCCAGAGCTGCCGCGCACCGTCCAGTTGGGCTCGCCACGGCTCAGCCGGTTTTGGACACCTGGACAGAGCCCTGGCTTCCGAGAGGCGCTGATTTTGAGGTTTGAATCCTCCACACGCTCCTCTGACGAGCCATCTGTAGTTCTCAGCAAATTCTCTATGTAAAAAGACGAACCTCTAGATGGAGCACCGAGCTTCGGTCTCGGCGATTTATCGTCCAGCATCTTAACTTTTTTTGTTTTGGTCCTTCTTCGGGCCGTTTTCACGAATGTTTAACTTCCCCGGGACATGGATATTATGCCATTATTCCTAGGAAAGCGTCTCGGGTCCTCTGCTCCGCGTAAGCCATCCCGGCGCGCACGGCCTGACGCCACAGTTCCGCACGAAATCTTATAGTTTCTGTCTGGAACCGCGCGAAAGCAGACAGGAATCAGCCTGAGACCGACCCAGTGCCACTCCCCAGAAACTCTCGTCTAAGCTGCGCGATGGTCTGCCTGAAGGGACCGCAGAGATGCGGGATTTGGGTCAATTAGGGAGCAAACCAAAGCAGAGACACGGCGTTGTCCTCAGGGCTGGAGATGGAGAAAAGCGTCACGCAGAACGGCACAGTACCGCCTATTGGCTGCAACTGTCCATGCACACTCCACATCCACTGTCTGCCCCACTGTCCAGCCGGGCTCCTATCTTCTGATTGAGGAAGACCAAAAAAATCCACTCTTCCACAGCTGCTGCTTTTGCTCCAGTTGTTATTTCTGGGACAGTCGATAGTTTTTCTGAAAAATTCTGTCCTGTTAAGTCACCAAACAAATATCCAGGCCTTTCCAACTTCTCCTCTAAATTCGTTGGCATCAAAAATAGATCAGAAGAGAGGAAAGGAGGTTCAAATAAACTTAAAAATACATTTTAGCTATTGAAACGATTGGGAGATGCAATAATTTAAAGCATATACATAGACAATAAATAGATATTAAACACATTAATGAAAAAAAAAAAAAAAAAAAAACAAACGGGGGAAAGCTAGAAAAAGTCCCTTTAACGGCGAACTGAGCACAATTCCTAACTTTCATTTAGGTAAAGTGACGCTGTTTATTTAAAACGTTTTATTAGTTTGTGGTCTGACGTCCGTACTGCTCCTGAGGTGAAAAACTGAAATTTTCCCGTATGAATTCATGTTTTGGACACGTGGTATTTTCTCAATGAGAGTTAGCGTTAGAATGGAGTGGAAAAAGTATTTTGTGTTTAGTGAAAAGTTCCTTAAACACGGCTCAAATAGAAGCTGATGCCAAGTGAAATGTTGGCGTTTAAGGTCTGTTTTTTGTTGTTGTTCTTTTTAAAAATTAATTTCTATGAACTGATGCATTTTTTTTGTTATCTTCTGTTGCATTAATTTTTGTTTGCTGTTGTTTGTGTATTTAGTGAGATGAGTCATTTTCTGAAGTTTTTATTATGTTTAGTTTTTTTTCGTTAGCATTTTTTTTATATGAGCGTTTTTTATGCTTTGCGTTCAGCTTGAGTCTTTATTTTTTGTGTTTCTTTGTTTTTTTGCTGCACAGTCACATGTGTTGCACTGATGTAAAATCTTAAAAACAGTTGTTTATTCTTTTGTTTTGTGTGGCCTTTTGAATTATCTTTTTCTTGTCATTTTTTCCCAGAGTTTTTTGTTTGTTTGTTTTATTGTAGTTTTTTGTTGTTTGGCATCTTAACTCCATTTAACAAGTTTTAAAGTGAAAAAAAAACTGAATTAATGATCTGGGACTAACATGGATTATCTGCATAACTGCTCCCCTTTTTACTATTCATTTGACTCTCATGTTGTTGTGTTCAGTTCTTAAAATTCTGATTATCTTTAAAAAAGACAAACAAACATGTTTCGTGTCAGTCTGATTTGCTAAACATGTATTTTTAAATTACCCAGAAAGAGCCCAGAAGCTAAAGCGTCCGTGTTGGCTTGTGTGGAGCTGAGTTGTTCCTCCTGGGGCGCAACAAAGAGCCAATCAGTGAAGAGGGGAGAACATTTAGTCATCTCCAAACTGAACTGTGGGGTAAAAATCCTCTGTGATCACTATGAAAAGCTGGCTTTCATCTGTAAGCAGCCTTGAACAAATGGTCTAAAGCTCGGAACATTCCGGGTTCAGGCTTTCAGCCTCTGAATTGATTCGCCTCTTGATCTACCTGTTTTCTAATCAGCTTCTTGGAAAATGAGCAAAATAACTAAGTGTAAGCACAGTGGAGCGGACACATTTCCTGGTACGGGAGGTGGAGTACAACACACTGTGTTCAGCCAAGAAAAGCTGCCGATTGTTCTCTGTGGTGCCACTACGCTGACTTTGTAAAAGCCTCTTTGTCAGTAATAGCTCATGGACCTAATAGTCTGCCCACAGCTCGGAGAGCAACACGGCCACCGATATTTGGAATTACTTTTCTCAAGCCTGCAATAATGATTGCGCACTTATCTAATTTGAGCTTTTTTCAAGTTTATGGCTGATGAGAGCTAATGTTTCTGATCCTTTGCTGAAGGTGAGACGGAATCATTATTAAGCTTTTAAAAGGTGAAACAAACCAATCATAACCCTGAAATGAGTGTTTCAAAATGTGGGGAAAAATAAATTCTTATAACTGTGAGTACAAAACAACATTTAGATGTAAAATGTAAAGAGTTTCACTCTCTTTTTCTGAGCAGGTTGTGTGACCGCCATGGGATTTAAATGTTGTTTGCTCTGATTCTGATTGGTGCGTGATGGAGGGTGACAGCATTTTTTTTTCTTAATGAAATCCCATCTGCCTCAAACCAGTGACCAAAGCACAGAGAAACTCTGGTGAGGAACAGCCACACCTCTGACAGCTGGAGAAAGGGCTTCATTTGGGACCCAAACACTCCCTCAGTTAGGCCAAAACACTGCTCTCAGGATCATAAAAAAAAAGATTTCTGAAAAAAATTATTTGTCCTTTTGGGTGTATTATTTATTTATCAGCACAGATAGAAGCTCTGCTGCTCCATAGATGAGATTAAGGGAAATCGGTTGAAAAAAAGAAACCTTTTGTGCACGCTAAGCAGAATTTCTCAGGCTCCCTTCATAGTTTTATCAATATCATTCAGGTAAATTTGGACTTTTCTTGTCAGTGATTTTGTGCCGAGTGGAAATCACGTCTTTGATAGACACCATGTGTTTTTATAGAAGTGAATTTCATTGTAAAGCTTAGTCTTAAATTAGCCTCGAATTAAAGTTCTGAAAACAGGGAGAGCTTGAATCTCCTCGCTTTGTCTTATTGTGCAGAGCAAAGTGCAGGATTTGTGTGTTTCTGGAGCCTCGCAGCATAAAAATAGTGTTCCTTTTCTTTTAATATGCATATATACATTTACATTTGTACTTCAGCCTATAAAGCGGGCCAAAAATCCCTTCATGGCATTTATTTTAGGTGCTCTTTATCTTTTATCTTATATTTGGCAGAAAATATTTCATATTTACATCAATCTCATGTATTTTTATACCTTCATTCATTTTGCAAGTATTTTATATGTCCAAAGTAAATGTAAGAATGGGAAGTTTTGCAGTCAATAAATCTTTCTATACTGGATTTCTCTCTCTTTTTTAAAAATCTGCTAGGAAATAAAACTATTAACCCGTCTGAAAAAGACAAAAATCTTGGAAAATAATTTGAAAAAGAAATAGAAATCAAATAAATCTTTAAGATGCCGCAGTCCTCACTGAATAAATATCCAGGACGGGGAAACTTGTCACATCTCGGCTGCTGATTACTTTGATGTATAGAGGACAGTTCAGCCACAACAAAACCATCATTAGTCTAATCCAGATTGGATTCTAATCCTGTATCATTACTGCTGATTGTGTTTCCTCCCGTATGCAAGACAGAAAACCCCTACATTAATAGTCTGCTGGGGACATCATTATTTATGCAACTATAATGGGCCACTGTGATGAAGCAAGCTGTTGAGGTCAAAACCATGGCCCAGAATTCAAGAGTGTACGAGGTCAAGAGGGTCCAGACATCTTGGGTTGGACTTAATAGAGTCGGTCAACCAGAAGGCTTCTTTATGCCACATGGAGCGTGGAGTTATTGACGAATCTCCCCGTTTCACAGCCTCTCCTCTGCTCTCGGTTTCTTTCATTTATCACCGTTAAAGCGCAGCGTTTCTGATTTTTAAACCCGTCGTTTCCCTGCTGGTCAGATAGGTCAGCGGGGTGGGCCCTGCTCCCGCTGCCACTTCCCAGAAATCCTCCTCAGTCTGTTCTATACCTGCTCCCAAACTCCCCAAACTCCTCTCCAGATTACAACCATTGAAACTGACACATACTTTTCCTGCTTAAGCCCCATTAGCCCTCACCTCACTGCATGCAGACTCTCACTCACTGGGACAAACCAAAAAGCCACTCTGGGAGCTGTTTGTTTTATAGAAAAAAACCACTCTCAAACAAAAGCCTGTTAGAAAAATAACTGTTGTTTTCCTTTTGCCAGTTGAGATTTTATCTGGCAGAGCATGAAAACAAAACGCGTTCACAACTCTGCTGGAATAAACTATTAATGCCTGTTTGTTTAACCCCTCAACGGCAAATTAACCCCTGTTAGAGCCAGCTTATCAGTTCAGCACAAAAGGGGGCAATCTTTGATATTTTAAAGCCTTTGTCGGGCTGTTGCCTCGCATCCCCATCCAGCTGTGCATGTGCGGAAAAGCAGCTCTCAGAAAAATACACAGTACTGCCACATTTTTACGAATTGTTGTGTCGATTTCTCTTTGTTTTCTTAAAGGAAAAGCCTTCCAAATGCTAAGAAAGATTCAGTATAGATCCACTACACACTAGAAAATGTTTTAATTCTCCTTCTGATGAGCAGGAGAATTCATAACAGCATGACCAATACATCTTAGCTATTGGATCAATAGAGAAAATATCAGCTTCTCTCATGTCCAATGTGCCGGGAACCAGGCCCAAAGGCTGAACTATCAGCACCAGTACTACATACCAAATACCAAAGAAACATATCTGGGAGGAAACTTTGTTTTTTACAACCACTCAAAGTAGAAAGCTTCCCCAAAATAGGAGGAAAAAGATCTGATTTCCTGAATAGCTCTCTGAGTGCACCTTATCTGACCCCAGACCTCCACATTCAGGCTGTTTTTGAAAAAAATCTGCAAATCCTGAGAAGCAGAAATCGGGACATTGAGCTGAAGAGCTTCAAATAGAGGAATCGCGTGAGAAAAGAGCAGAGCGCGCTGGAGGTGGACTGCTGGGGAGAGAGCATCGCCTCCCTCCCCCCCTCCCGAGGTCAAAGCACTTCTGTCATATTAGCTTACACACTGGGTCCATATTTCTCAATAAATCATGGCCCTGAAGGATGGCTGGGAGCGCCGAGGCTATTAGAGGTGCAGTCCGTCCACGGTGGAGGCTTCCTGCTCTGCTGAATTACACCTAATGAGAAAAGTTCCCGAAAGCCTCAGTTGGAATACCACTTCAGAAATAGCATCCTTTTAAAACATGTGATATCCTATAGGATGGAGGAAAGTGGACACTCGTGTTATTTAGGCTGTTTCTTAATCAGCCCATTCTGAGGAATTGATAAACGTCCCTGAAAGGCTTCCGTAAAAGTAAGATTTTAAGTTAAGAGAGGAAAGTTAGAACCAAATAAACAAATTCCTGGGGAAAAATAGACAGTCTTTTTTAAAAGAACAGCTGAAGTGTGCAGTAAATGGCTTTTTTCCCCTCTCTGGTGGATTGAAGGTCTCTTAAATAAATTGTCAATTAACTTTTCAGAGGCCCACCTATACTTTCACAAACCCCCTTTCCTGGGGGAAAAGCTGGGTTCCCCTCTTTTTGTCACGCAATTCCCGTCGCTTAACGACGGGGGTCTCCTTTACAGTCTGTGAAGGCTTCTTTTTTAAAATCTGTACCGAGACTCCAAACAGGCATGCTTTCAAATTTGCTCATCGAATTAAAACCCAGAAGTCAGCTCTATAAACGGGAAACCCTACTGATGACCAGCGCGTGTTTTCTGGCCGCTGTGGTTCGGATCTGAAGGCCTTCTGTGGCTCTGAGGCTTTTTGCGCCGCTCAGCCTGATGGTCTCAAATGAAATGTGTCCAAATAAAGCCCAGAATATTTTTCGATCGTTAGAAAAATTAACTTCGAGGTCTTTCGATCAGTTCACGTTTGTCTTCTGAGTCCAAACGTCCCAGAGACGAATCAAACTCTGTATTTGTGAACTGAAGTGGGAGTTGAGGATCTATGCTTAGAAATATGTGTTTTTCGGAGTTCTGGGGGCAGTAAAAATAAACAACGGTGAAATAAAACAGACCTCCAATCCGCCCAATTATATTAATTTTCATTTATTCATATTTTCACTCGTTCATTAAACGAGTTTTATGAACGTTTAGTTTATTTCACACAGTTTAGAAAAAATAATCAATAAAATTACAGCATGGACGGGATCAAATATCAACATAAACAAATATGTATCCACAGATGTACTTTTTCTTTTAGGTAAAGATATTCAGCTAGAATCAAAGTTTATTTTTAAAAATCTTATTTAATTTAAATCATAGATGCAAAAACTTTAAAAAGTGTTTTCCCGTCCGTTTTAAAATGCATTTTCCTTTTTTTCAAAATAACAAAAGTAAAAACGGTAACAATTTCCCTTAAAAGAAACGTTATTAAATTATTGAAAAAGTTACTTTTAACTTGCAGAAATAAAATTTTAAAAGGAAAAAAAAGAAACAATTATGATTGTAAAACAAATTTAGACGAATAAACACTTTGACCAACTGTATGCTGGAAATAAATGACAGCCAGATATCTCTCCACACTTTTGTGTAAACTCCACAGCTGCACCCCCTTAAACTCGTGTTGGTGAGCTGCCTGACCGTAGCAGGTGGGACAAAAGAAAAAGGCTGGCCTCATCTCCGGGCTGTGTGTCGTCAGTGTTCTGGTCTGTGGCTCATCCTGCAAAACCAGCTCTGATTGGTCCAGTTCGATCCAGGTTCACGTGACCTCCTAATCAGGAGGAAATGAAGACGAGTCCAGCTGAAGAGCATTAATGAAAGAAAACCCACTCACTGTTCAACTGATACACATTACACCACACACAGTACCGATTTTTATCTTTTTTCCCCTCTGTTTAGCAGAATTATTGTTGCCACTTTCAGCCAGATGAGGGCAGCAAAAACAAACTTTTCAGCTATAAAAGGTCCACATATTCTCACATTTGTTTTAGTCTTTCTGTTATCCTATAGAATTACACAAAGTACCTTATAATCAACCAACACTGTGTTTTTTTCATCTGAGTATTTGATTTGTCTTTTTTCAGTACGGGTCACTGTTAACAACAGATATTTCTGCTTCTCTAATAGATACCTGTATCTGTTTGACCTTTATTTTAAAAATTACAGTAAGTAAAAAGTGGTTCATGTTAAACACAAGAGCAGCTGCATGAGAATGGCTCAATTGGGCTCAGTTAAGCTATGTGTAATATCTGTTTCTTTCACCAGGTGGCAGTGTTGCACTAATGCTGCTTCACAATCGTGGGTCCCCTCTGACGCTTAGCTTCATCTCCTCCAGCCAAAGAGGCGAGAAACAAAACAACATGTACAGGATAGAATTAAGCTTGGAAAAGGAACATTGTTAAAAAAAAGAAGTCACATATTACAAAAGAGCTTATTTTCAAAAGTGCAACCAAATAAAACCAAAAGAGACACCTTTAACATTTATATACAACTGGAATTTAAGAAACCAACAGCATTCACACAAATACTGAGCTCTCAACATCTCGTGGGACATACTTAAGATGTTTAATCACGATGGACAGTGGTGATGCTCATGCCTTTTCTCACGAAGAAACGATGGAGCTGGAGCCCGTCTGAGGAGTCCATCACTGTGTGAATGGGACAGAAAAAAGCTGCAAAGCATATCCTGTAAATAAGCGCAGAAAATAAGTGCTGCATGCGTGCGTGTGTGTGTGTGTTAATGTGGTCTGTAATGTTAATGCTCGTTGAGTGGTAAACTAGAGAAGAGCAGCACAACACAAGTACAGCCCATTTCCATTTACATAGCTACGATTACCTCAGTGAAAGTGATGTGATTACAGCCTTGCCAAGAAAAGCTTCACTTGGGAACACGATGTGCAATTTGCTCTGCGTCTATTGTGGCCGTACGTGGGACCGATTTGCAGCGAGGCGCGAGTGACCGGAGTCTGCAAAAGCACGAAGAAGAGAGCGTGATTTCTGAAAACATGGCGGGATAAATGCAGGGTGATGAGTAAATGTTTGAGGAGGTGGGCGCAGACATTGTGCCGGAGGTCAGCGGGGGTGAGCAGAGCGTCGCGGGGACTTTTTGCAGCAGTTTTGCAGCACATGTCGATGTGCTCCACAGCTAATATGCCCACGTGGGCTATTTTTAGCACTGCATTTGCACTTGCCGGCTGTTTGTGCTCTTGGTGAGGTACTGTGAAAATGGGAAATCCAGGAGCCAATCAGTTTGGCGCTCGTTAATAGATCATTTAGGAGGAGGGAAAGGGGACGGCCTCATCTGTCACAAAGATTGTGGGAGCTGCCACGGAGCAAAATGACATCATCTGTCACCTGAGACTGTTACGTCTACCTTAACCTGCCCTCGTTAAAGCAGGGCGACACATTTAGATACACTTCTACTTCTCATAATGAAGATATTTATGCAGACTTGATGGTGATGGGACCTGACGAACACGGCCTTCTGCCTCAGTGACGTAACGCTTTCCAGGTCAGGTCATCCCGCCTTGTATCTGAGCCAAGATGTCTCATTCAACGGCTTACTGCTGACACAGCATACCTCCCAAAAGGCTCTGGGAAAACCCATCCGGAATCTGCTGTCAGTCACACAAAACCAGCACGTCAGAAAACGGTATCATCTTCAATAAATCCTTCACTCAGTCAGTGTCCCAGCTGTGGTGGGCGCAGCGGCACGGTGTCGGGATCAAGTGTCCCAAAAGCCCTGAGCTGTCACCGATACCGCACAGAGGAGCAGTTTCGAGGGTGGATATCTGCGTTTCTCTCGGTGGAGTCAAAAGGGTGCCTGGCTTGGGAGTGGAGATAAGCACAAGTCAGCGGCAATTACGCGTGACTGGGTCTGGGACTTCCCTGGTGGCGCTCTGGTGGATGGGGAATATCGTCTGTCACGAGGATCGCGTGCATATATAGAGAAAAACAATCATTTCCCGAAACCATCTCTCGGGGGGGAAAAAAGGGCCTCAATCATAATGCAAAGCAGTGTTTCTGAGCTTTCGCATAGACACTATGTTTGAAAATCAGCATGCGATGGCATGGGCTCGGCTGGGAGGCTTTCCCTTTGAGTCCAGTCGGACCATCATTTGCATTGCCTCCAGCTGTCCCTTCAGCAGCCTGAGCACCATCAAGCATTAGTAAAATAATTTCACTCTTCAATGGAAAACATCTTATTCAAAGAGACACGATTCATTAAAGCACAACGGGCTCTGCGTATTAGATAACCACGGCGTATGAGCTCCACTCACCTGGGACCTCAGAGTTTTCCGTCTGACTTAGTTTAGTCAGGAAACTGTATTCTTTCCACCTGCTCCAATAGTTCCACGACCATCCCCATTTCACACCGTTGAGCACAAGACTGCCACAGTCGGTTTCCACACCTGTGGGTGTCTGCAGAAAATCAGGTGATGACAATCAACTGAAAACTAACAATCGCAGAAATAAATCACCATCGCAATAAATTACAATGTAATTCTCTTGTTGTGTTCAATAGCGGAACCCAGAAGGCATCCAAGCTGTGTTACTGGAAAGAACAAGGCCAGATCGGCTAATGAATTATTCCGCGTGCTTTCTGAACTAAGCATTGCACTAAAAAGAACACACATGGTCCTCAGTGAGCAGTGGTCAGCATACCAAAAACAAATAGATTTCTGGACAGGTGTCTCTTATGTCAGACTTAGCAAAGTTGTAAGACAATCATTGTATCTCAACAAAAAGGCTCAGCGATTCAGGGCTGTTTTCACCGTTCGATTTGTTTTCATAAAAACTTTATGAGATGCTCTCTTTATAGCGGAGGTAGAATCTGCTGCAGGGCAACACGTTTCTTTCTTTAAAAACCCAGTTTTTAAAGTCTGGGTTTGTCAGCGGTCAGCCGGACGGAGGGGGGTGGCGTTCCAGGCTGTGCTGACACCAGCCGGCACCCGTTTGTCAGGACGCCTCACCATCAGAGTACTGCCTCCCAGCAGGGAGCATGCCACAGCCCGTATTTAAAAGCAAAACACTGTGTTTGGCACGTCTCTAGCCGAGGTCGACGCGGCTAATTGTTGCCGTGTCACACCGAAGACTCGCAAGCTGTCCGTCAGCCTCCATCCCTGTTCCTTCCTGATGACACGCTGGCCATGGCGAGCGTTGCACGATGGAGGAAGAGATGGCGGAGGGTGCTTTGTGACACAAGACGTTGCATTTTTTAGCATTTTATGACACCATTTTTTTCCCTTACACTTTTTCCTTTCTGTTTCCCTCCCATTTGACGTGTCACCCCAACGGGGAGGATGCTATCCCGACTAATCAGAATTCAAATTGGAAATAGTTAAGTTATGATTGTGCTCGTTTGGCCCACCTGGTACAGGAACACGGCCCACCTGAAACTCGTTTCCCTGATTACTGCAGATGTAATCATCCTTTACATGATCACTTCTCCTGTACAGCTCAGTAGCTTTAAATACACAACGCCTGCGTCTCTTTTTTTGTTCTTATCTCTGTGGCTTCCTCTAAACATCCACGAATAGGGAAGAAAAACATGTATTTACTCTGTCTGTTGGCTTTCTCCTAAAAAGGAGATGTTTTTTTTATAGCTGCTGCTGATGTGAAGCCTCCATCTGGCACTGACAGAGCTGGGAGGCTGCAGGTGGGCCGCATACCTGCTGCAGGCCTGGAGCTGATCGCAGATCCTCCATAATCTGTTTGCCTTCTGCCTGCATCTGCAGCACCTGAGCCTGCTGTGGGCGTGTGTTCATGCGGAGGACAGTGGTAGCATTCAGACGCATGAAATCCCGATTAAAAATGGAGGAGGAACCCGCTAACATGATCTGTGTGATCATTAGTACTTTTGCCCACAAACTACGTCCGATTTAAATTTGCAACGACTTTGGTGACATTATGAAATTAAGAGGTGTTTTTGTCCACTAGAAGCCTTTCAGGGCTGGGTTGTTTGTACTGATGACCGTCATATGATGATGAGGAGTTTGCCGCAGTTCGGTTTTAAATATTCACTGAAATCTCGGTGGGTGATTCCGGTGATTGAAACAGATTTAACAATGCACAGATCTTTTTAAGGTTGTCAGTTTATCAGAAGCATCAGTAGGAACACAACACCAGGGTGCACACATTCATTTCCAAAAAACGAGCTGCAACGTGGCTTTTAAAACACACATATACGATCATCTCAAATAGAGGATCTGACACATTGTTTGATCAGAGTAAGTCATAGCCCTCGGAGTTATGAGGGGAAGCTTGCTACTACTAGCTTTGAGAAATAACTTAATATACTTGGTTTTACGTGCATGTAAAACGCCTGTTTAAAAGCACTGATTTTTGTCTGGAAGCAGAATGACTGTTATTATGGGAACTGGACTTTGCTGGAAGGTAAAAAAAAAAAATCCAGTTTCTTGGTATAGGCTGCATTTTTGATAAGAATAACATTTTACATACTCCTTAAATGATTGCAAAAACCGAGCAGTGGTAATCAGAATGTGTGGTAGATGTATTGCAGGCTATGTATAATTTGGACTCCATCATCGGTTTGGTGTTCCTGTATGATTTTTCTCTTCTTCTTCCTCCCAGTGGTAAAAATGACCTCATCCTCCTCATTTGACCCGTGCATTCTGTGAGGAGGGAGGACTTGCAGAGATAACAGCTGCAACTGAGGCAGGTGCAGAAATAATAATAGTTCTCCAGGGACTAAAGAAGCAATATCAAATCCCAGACAATAGGTCTTTTTGCGCCGAACAGCAAAGCTTTTATGGTAAATGGAGGCTGTACTCTTTCTCTGAACAGAGACAGGCTAGAATTTAAGGACTGTACTGGAGAAGAGCTCGAGAGATCCTTTCAGATAGATTGAAGTCTAAGAATCACTGTGTATAAACGTGCTGCTGCTCTACGAACAGCACAGGTTGTCTTTTCATCGAGGTTGGCTTTTAACTCCGCAAGCAGTGTAATCTCCTGTTGCCTTCAGGCATTAGTGAATTAATGGGAGATATTTGGAAAGTTTTGCCAGTTAAACCCAACAAGAAACATGTCTAACTAAAATAACTGTGTCCGAGTTAGAGCTGCTGAGCATCCCGATGCCTTTGAACTCTTCACTCCACAAATTTCCATCATAACTGTACCATGATAGCTGCTATTTCCTCTTCTGTTTATGACTCGGTTTATGCTTATGGGCGTAATTCTGCTGTAATGGTTTACTGGAGTTGTAACCCGAGCTGCAAAGAGAAATGTTTTAAGGCGGGAAATGTCATTCCGGTGGTTGCTGACATCTAAATGCTTTTTGTGCGTCGCTCTTATCGTAATATTGAACTTTTGCCACAAATTCAGCGTGTGTATCTTTACATTTGATGTGGCCTAAATTTATCTTTGGGGCACTTTCCTCACCTTATTTTACTACTGAGATTCTATAAATCTCTCCATTATCTGAAGCACCGAAAAGTTATTGTTTTTCCTACAATAACCATTTTAAAGCCCACTTTGTGCCGAACAGCATCAGGTTTGTAGATGAACGGCCCTTAAGCTTGTTAACGCTAACACTTCATATCGACTACTGCCAATCTGGAAACGCTCCTTTGAGTTGCAATTCAGGCTACAAACAAACAACTCAAGTGGTCGCAGCTTTCCTGGGAGAGTGCTGTTTTACAGAGCGCTGTAAGACAGAAATAATAAGCCATCTGAGGTGGTACTGTGGGCTCTCTGAAACCAAACGGCTGTTTAGAGCTTATTGTTAAAAAGATGAAAGAATAGGGAACGTGTCACTTCTCCACGCTCTGACCAGTGACTCTTCTCACCAGCACTTCTAGACCCTTTTTTTAACTTAACAAGGGAATAACATTTTCATGGGTAGTGCTCCGAACATCAACACATCCACGAGGCTCTTTTGCTTGTAAACCACGCTTTGTAGCTCATGATTAAAGGATTCATTTGTCTTGCCCATTCTGTCTGCTAAGTTTCACCCTTCAAAGTAATTGGGGGAACTGTCGAAAACCGAACACCGGATGGCCCCAGGGGGTTTCATTCTTACTTTCATGCATCCATTAATAACTTAGTCAATCCCTTCCATATGAACTCTCGGCTTTAAGAATCCTTTTTCGCTTTAAACATCAGAGTTATTGTGTAATTTGCAATTTATCCTGTAATTGCCACATTCAATGACATTTACTTAAAGAACAGGAAAATTACTTGGCTAATTACAACCAAATGCAATTTTTGTTCTTGTTTGAAAAGCCTAATGTTACTGCATTAGAGGTTATTATTCAATCTACGTAAAAAATCTAACAATGGACTCATCACAGAAGTATCGGGACAAGCTCATTTTCAACCAATTACTTTTCAGCCGATATCCCATTTCAGTTAGGAGGGTCTGAACAGGATACAGATTAGGTGAAAGACATCAAAAGCCTCCTGCTGTGAACACAGATGTGCCAAACAGGGACATTTTGAAATTCATTTGAATGATTCATCGCAGCGAGCGGGTCGAGCCCACACTGCAGAAATACAAGCAACTGCAGGATGTGCTTCTAATGTAGGACCAGGGGCACAGATGTTTTATAGGTGTGCAGAAAAAAACAGATGCTGCGGGGGACTCGGGAATCATTAAGACTCACGAACCTCAAAATGTTTTTCGTAAGGGAATCTGCCGAGCCATTACAACCACCGCTTTGTTGTGCCACAGCATGGGAGAAATGAGAAAAAGTTTCAGATGCTTTGTTTGTCTGGATAACTTTTCATTATGCAATATGAAAGTGAAATGGAAAAAAAATCAAAGACTCTCAAACTTTCATGCACAGAATTCAATACGCAGCGCGCTATAAAGGAAGTTCGGTTAGATTTAATTACACCTCGAAGGTCATTCTAGTTGCTGGAACAATAATATATGAAACTTGACTAATTATCATGCAAACACAAACGCGTCGAACTAATTACTGTAACTTGGAACTGAGACAGGCATGGTGCTCTTCCTCTTCGTCTTAAACTATTAATTCAGAGGGCTACTGCAGGGGGCTAAAGCTGCCTTCCTTTGATTACTCTATTAGTCTCTTGTAAAAATACACCCCCAAAAAAGCTCAAGAGATTATTCATTGGCAACAAAATTCTAATGTGATTCTGATTATATTTCCCAGAAAATGTAAAAACAAGCCTCTCGCCCATTGACCATTGGGATAAGCCCCTGCGGTTACGATAATGGATGGATGGATGGATGTAAAAACTTTTTATCAGTTCATATAGTATCTGTCCACCCACCCGCAACAGTATGTGTTGTTAAAATCCAGCTTTGTGCTCTCATTCTGCAGTTATCGAACTTAAACACAGAAACTTAATTAGCACTCAGCTTTAACACAGTAGCTGCAAAGAAGAATCCGTTTGAACTTCCTGGACTCTGAAGCTTTTAATGACTTTGCAATTGTGTTAATGCAAAACTTTGGGTTTAAACTAATTTTGAGACTTTGTTAACAGACCTATTGGGGTGCATAAAAGCTAACATAGCAGTTATCAATGCACGTAACTTATCAAATAAGAATGAAATCGCCTTGTAGAACATCATTCAACAAGCCAATAACAAGGATTTAGTAAGAAGGATTGATGGATGAATGTTCAAAAACAAGACCATCTGGGGCACCAGGCCATAATTATTTAAAGGTGTATAACTATGTTGGTACATTCATGCAACCAATCAGAAACTGGCAGTGAGACCAAAGTAGTTTTTCAGAAGATAAAAGTTAAAAACGAGGCAATAAATGAGGTGAACGGTATTTTCGACCTTGTAGGAGGATAGCAGTGCATCTCTCACCAACTCGTGCTTTATTCAGTGTTACCAAACCGATTTAATCACAGACTCTTAGTGATTGTATCTTTTAAGTATTTAATGTGGAGGGCGTTTTTGCTCTGCTTGTTTCAAACACTTTCACATACTACTTAAGCTGCCTGATGTCGATGGCCTTGAGCAGGTAGAAGACCAGAGACGGCACAGCTTAAACTAAAATAGGATTTTCAAAAGCTATTTTTTAAAGCACTGAATTACTTCTCTCTCTTTTTTTTTACCGGAGACATTTTGGGAGAGCGGCCCGCAAGAGGAACGCATCCCTCAAAAAGAGACGTGCCTATCTGTGGAAGCATTCTTGCAGAAACCTCGAGGCTGACTGCCAGAGGAGGTAACAGCAGCTGGAATAACCAGAAATGACCAGACTGCACAGCATTTTAAAATCATACAGGTCGGGAGACTGTGGTACAAAGCTAAAACCAGTCATTTATCTAAATTCAGGGATGGGAAAAAACTCTCTATCCTTTTAGGAAAAAGAAAAATACAAGATTCTCACTCTTGAAATGTTCAAATGAAATGTACTAGTTTAGTTCTTACTAGATTAAAAGCCTAATCTGTAATATTCGCAGTCTATTGAGTGGATTTCTTTTTAAACCTGGACATTATTTCAGAAAATTGTGCTATCTTGATCAATGCAAATATTATTTTCTCACATTGTGGGTCGACCTGTAATGACCCTAAATTTACATCTTTTTAGGGCCTCGAAGAAAATGTTTCTGACTTAGGAATGGGGGCAGCTGCTCATTCTTGCTTTTAAATATAACTTATATTGGAAAAAATGATAATGTATATATTTTTTGTTACATATAATAGAGAAAGGAAGGCTCAGACACCAAAAGATAACAGAAGAAATGCTTTCAATTGCAGAACAAATGTAAAATTATGTGAAAAGCAGTCTATTCTGCCAACAAACTCACACCAGTCACTTAATGAGTCAGTATCAGACCTCAAGATGGTTGGAAGTGGCCCTGCCAATCCCAATATGAAGTTAACGGTTCAGACTGCAGCTCGCCCCACCAGCTGGTGCTCCACATTTCACACACCGATAAAAACATATTAGCCAGACGTGGCCCGCTGAGATCCAGTTCCACCTCGAAACAAAATCAAATGTCATCCTCATGATTAAGACAGTTTTATTTAATTGCAGCTCCTGCAAGTTTAAACATGTAGAAAAGTTATCTGTTCAGCCTCTGCCATCCTCGTGGCATGCTAATAGGATTTGTTATGAAAATTTATCACAATATGGGGAAAATCCTGGAACTTTATGAAGATTTTGGCCCTCTGTACTGTAGTCCATTCTCACCGACACAATCTTTGTTTAACTTGTCAAAGTCATAAGTTTCTCTTCCTGTGCGAGGACGTCTCCTCTAGTTGCTAATGTTCACAGATACATAAAAGGGTGAGAGTGCAAATTAACACATTACACGATTTCAGCAGAGACAGAGCTGTCCGGATGAAGCTGTGAGGACCTTTAGCAGAGTTTGATGTCCATTATCTGACAGGCTGAGTGCTGTTTTTTCAACCCGCCTATAAAGCCACAGTCTTTCCTGGATGAAAACAACGCAACTATGCTCATTAGGTGGACAAAAGTTCATTATTTGCCACCTCAACCTTTAGTTCAGTTCTTTAGCGTGACGTTTGGATGATTTCCCCGATGGTCTTCCCCAGTAATATACGGCCTCAGATTCAATTCGGGCGGAGCAGTTGTTTCGATTGCAATAACTCTTAATGGAAGATGAGTATGCAGATGTCTGTATGCTGCTGGATGAAAAATGAGGCACCACATTAACTTAAAATCCCAGACTCACCCCGGGCTGAGTGCCGACTAATGCAGAAAGCAGTGAACGGGCGAAAGTGCGCGAGCAATCATTTCTGCGCGCTCCCATGTGATTTCTGACCTGCTCCGTCTTCAGAACTCATTTGCAGTTTGTTTGCCTGAATCCGAAAGAGAAAATTAAAAGCGGGGCCTTGCGTGAACACATTTTGTCTGACAAAGCATTTTGGAAATGATGGAGCAAACAGCAGTCAGCAGCTGAAAGGGGAACTAATGCAATATTATAATTGGGTGCTTAAATCTTCATTAAGTTTCAGGGCAATTTATTTTTGTGGCTGAAATCTAAAATTCAAAAAGATGTCTGGCTTAAAAAAAAAGCCTTTTTTACTTGCATTTCTCCTGCTGGCATTGAGGAGGATGCCACAACTGGAGTATTGAGCCTGGAGGTGCAGGTCACGGTCGGAAACTCTGTCAGCTGAGAGAGACTGATGGAGAGACAAGAGCCTTGTGAGGAAAACGATGGGAACACACATTTCCCTCCAAACACAAAGATGAAAGCCGACACGACTTACCTCTGGAACACAAGTCCGCCTTGTAACGACTTGAGCTATTAAAAGATGAAAAGAAACCACTTGTCATGGGAGCTTGCGTATGTTCCTCGTGTCACATGATTTACGTCGATACCGGAAAACTTACTTTGATTTTAGCTGCTGCAGCCCTGTGCTGGTTCCCATTTCTCCAAATTTTCCTTCACTTTTGGTCAGAGGCTGCTTGGATTCTGTTACATCAGGGATGTCGGAGACACTGTTCACCACAGGGATGTGTTTAAACTAACAAACAGGTCAAAAGCTGAACAGAAATGTTGTAATATCTGCTCCTGCTTTATACATGACACTTCTGAATGTTTTTGCAAGGAATTTAACCAACATAGCAGCAATATAAATCAGTGACAGTCACAAAAAATCCCCACAGCTTGCAGTTCTGATCAGAGTTAATTGTTGTCATTAAATCCACTCCTTTTTTTTATATAAACTTATACTGAGATGATTGCGTCCATAACCTCAGTTTGTTAAGGGACAGCTAAAAATCACAGGAATTATTTTTAATTGCTCAATTTCTTTCAGGGTGGAGGAAATGGTTGGTTTTTGAGGCTCGTCCATTTCCATCAAATTTCTGCTGCAGAGCCAGAAAGATCTTTCTCAATATGCTTTGCTGTCACAAAGAGGCTTCCAATAAATGAAAGGAGCTAGTCTGTGTTTGAGTCCAACCCAGACAAAACAGAAATACACAAAAAAAAAAGTTTAATCTTGGACTTTTTTCCTTTTAACACTGATTTTGTCTTGTGTTCCATTCAGTTTTTTAACCTCAGGTTTATCTGTTTTTGTCATCTCTCTGCTCTCTTCTTCTCATGACCTTGCTGGCTGTGGTGTGTGGCTGAAGAAATGCATGTAAAAAAAAAACCCATGTGACATATTTTGATGCACATCCAGGGGCCGCTGCAGTCGATCATTATCAAACAGAAACAGGGCATAATTATTATGAGACTACTTTTTACTGCAGGCCTCGGTGTGCTCTTCTTCACCCTCGCTTCTCTCCCTGGAAACTGGCTTTTTATGGGACTATTGTCCCCTTTTCTCAAATGATTTATGTCAAATTTGAAGCTCCGTGCTCCATCCTCAGGGGTTTTTAAGCTCCAGCAGAGAAACGGCTGGCAATCACTACCAAGCATTTAGTTTATTTTCAGCGTTATTGAAAGATTTTATTTGCAGACTCCGACAATGAGGACAGGCTGGAGACAGCGGTCTGCCTGTGGTGAAGCAGCATCAGAGGCAGAGGGGTCCCAAAGAGATCACATGTGAGGGGGGGGGGGGGGGGGGGGGGGGGGGGGTCAAATTGATTGCCTCTGACAGTGTGGGCAGGCAGATCAAGTAGTTAAGACACAAACGTAAAGACCTCTCCTGTTGAATTTTCACATCTTCTGTGCCACTAATGACCTCCGTTTCTTCTTTTATTGCTATGTAATCTCCATATATCTTGCAGCTTCTCGGCCAGGAAGCTCTAGATCTTGTTGTGTTGTCTCTCTGCCTCCCGATTTTCCCTTCATCTTCTGCTAATGGTGAATTATGCGGCAGGGAAGGAAAGGAACTCCTTTACGTCAGCAGACAAGGCGAGGTATTGAGAGTTTAAAGAATTGGAAAATTAGCAGCCCTCTGGACTCGGAGCAAATACTCGCTCAAAGGAAACCGCCTTTCCACTTCATTAGAGAATCTTTTAAGTGACACACAACGGCAAATTCATTATAACACTATCCCACGCTGCGTGTCACACTAGGCAAAGGATTAGTTTGGAAACAGAGCGGAAAGTGGTGCATGTGTTCCAGGGACCGCAGAAACGGCTTTTATTGCTACGTAATCTCCATATATCTAGACAACAGGAGCGCACAATTACTGGCTATTTAGGGATGAAGCAGCGTGGCTCATGAATTCTGTTTTTGTATCTAATGATGCGGGGCTGAACGGGGCTTGGGGGTACGGTCGAAAACGGAGCACGTAGGAGATGAGCCGCGCAACGGGCCTTTAATTTGTGGCGATCGGGGGCCGCTGTTGGGCTAAAAGGTCCAATTCCCTCAACGACTGTGGAGTTGTGCTCCTTTGTACGGTGAAAACGCTGTTTTTTTAGGCAGATAAAACAGTCCCACGACAAGGAAGTGAATGTAGGTAATTATCACTGAATCCACAACGCGCCTCGGGGTTGAGTTTCAGGCTAATTAGAGTTGTTTCATGCGATGACAAAAAGCAGCCTTTGCCAATTTGTCGGACACGGAAAAGCAGACTGTTGTATCAAACCATATTCAAACAGTGTTATGCTTCTACTTTTGCTCATGCGTGAGGTCCTAGTTCTTCCCCTCGCATTAGGCAGCGCTCCATCAGACCTTCTGCAGCAATTATGGGATGAGTTCACAGAATGATACTTTATGCATTTGTCATTATTATTAATGACAAATGCGGGCAGATCATTTATTTTCTTATTGCATGTCAAATTAAACCAAAAAAACTGAACAGTCAGTCCTGATAAGACTTGAATACTCTGTTTTTTTTCTTTCTGTGCTGCTGTTGTCCAAAAGTCCTGCGGCTAAAAATAAACGAGGACTCTGTCTACAGGTGAAAATAGCATCGTGGCATCATTTTCTGCCGCGGGAACACTGACACGCTCAGCTTTTCCGGGAACTCGTTTACCATTTTGACGCGAAAAGCGCTCATTTACTGTCAACCCAGGAAAGGGTTCGCTCGGTCTCATTTATTTATTTTGGTTGCATTTCCATTTGTGGTAACGGGCGAACAGATGCAGCCCGAACATCACAGCAATTGGATTCAGATTACCGACAGAGAGGCCGTGTGGGTTCAGAAAGGCAGCACACATGTTTATGCATTACTCTGCCCATATGGACAGATGTTGACAGATGCTGAGGTCTGTGGGGCTCAGGGTATTTTTGGTGTGTCTGTCAGACACTGGCAACCAAACCGAGTCAAACCAAATATTGTTTGGCTGTTTGTTTCTCTCTCTTCTGTCCAAATTCTGAAATAATTTGACTCAAAAGCGGCCAAATATTTACAACTAATGACGGACCTGTTAAACAACTCTTCTCTGTAGTTTGAAACTAATTGAAACAAAATGATGGTGCCTCAATGAAAATGTCAAATTTCATAAAGTTGTATTAATTATTATAAATACATCTTTCAAACTTCCAATGAATCAAAATGCCAGATTAAAGCTGATTGATCCCAGTCATGTTTAAATACATATAAAAGCAATAAAACAAATATTAACCGCTTATCTTGAATACTTTAGAGCAGCATATTCTTTCAGAGGATTTTTAATAGTAAGGGAAGCATTATTGTTGAATTGTTTTACCTTCGTCCCTTCATCTGGAGTTTCTGTGCTAATCTAAACTGTGTTCAGATCCAGCCATTAGACTGATCCACACACCTCCTGCTTTTCCTTCTGCTAAGAGAAGAAATGCTGTCTGCATCACAGCAGTATTTGTAGTTTGGGTTGTTTATCTGTGTACTCGTGTCTTTTACTGAAACGTATGTTTAAAGATCTTGATTCGGGATTTCTCCTCCTCCCGGCTGAGTCATTTACATGCTCTCACACCTAACCAGTCTGGAGGACGGCCAGCCCGCTTTCTGCTCCGGCTGCAAATTGTGAGCCTGGCTGTGACAGAGTTGAGGTGCTTTCCATCATTTCGCCTAGAAGGAATTAGGGGTCGTAGCGAGCTGTTCCATCCACACAGGGACACGATGGGTCCCTTTTGATGGGAAGAGATCTGAGCCGGTCGGTTTGACCGACAGAACGTCCATGCAAATCGTGCTCTTTCAGATCCACAGGTCAAGGAGGCAAGCTCCTCACAAATTTGTTTTTCAAAGGTAAACATCTATGTCTGAATGGGTCTCCTTTTTATTTATTTCTTTTCCGAGGAGCCGAGGCACAAAATTGCTTTTGAGTGGAGCTCGGCAGCTGAGGCCCGGTGATAGCCGGCCCACATTTTCCTCCCCGCTGGGGTCTGATGCTCCGCACAGGGACCTCATCTGCCAGACTCCCAGGACTTTCATCTTTCACACAATTTGTAAAGTTGAATAATGACACGAAAAAGCCCACAGGATTTTCAATCTTTATATCCGCGCATGTCTCTAATATGGAATGATTCGTGTTTTAAGGACTCGTGGATTTTTTGCAGCAGCTTTCGTCTCTCGTCTTTTATTCTCCTGTGCACTGTCTGTTGTTCTTTACTTTCTGTGCAAACAGAGATGCAGACATCTGGCTAAAAGTCTTACAGTTCCCTCCGAACCAAAGATGGATCGTAAGACAAAGGCCCCTCGGCATAAACATGCACTCCTTTATAATTTATGGCAGCTGCAGAGTGATTGAGTTATCGCGTAAAGAGCAAGAAGTCCTTTGCTCAGGTCAGTCTGGACTCAAAGTAGACGCACTGGGATTCGCCTGTTGTGTTCCAGATGAGGTGTGCGTTAAGAGTCTCCGTTTATTTGTTCCTCTCACACCATTCATTTGTCAGCCTACAGCAAATAAACATGAGCCGCCCATAATCCACTTAATTAATAAGGTCTGATTTGCAGGTCCAAAGAAAATGGATCAAGCTCAAGTTCCATGAATATTGTATAAGTGCAAATATGTGTCAAAATGTACAGCAAACATTGTGTATGAAATCTAAATCCTGGAAACTTTGTCTAGTTTAGAGGATTTCAAACAGCAGCTGACATCTAGTTATTTGGACTCAGTAAAGATGGACTAGTAGCCTTTGCAATCTTGTCATTAGTCTGGTTATCTTTTAAAGATTAGATTATTTCTGTTGCTCATTTATTAACATTTTCACCCTGACATCATGCCAGAGAAAGAAATGAGTGCCCCTTAGTTCTCACTAGCTGCATTTTCAAGGCAGGAATATGCTTACCACCACACCCATGCAGGTGTGGGATGGCGTGTCCACCTCTCCAGGGTGGGAGCAGCTGCAGCCCTACCAGGAATGAGCTGAATTGCAAATGGATGGAGGCTGGACGCTTTATCTTCAGGACGTTTCTGAAAACTGCTGATTTAAAAAAAACAAATAACTGTAATAAAACAAGTGCTTCAGCTGGCGGACCAGTGTGGTTAAATTGTGTCGGTGGTAATAGTTCTGCAAAAAAGCGATCAGATCACTGTAAAATAGCCTTTTCCTACACAAAATTAATATATATTAATGTGTTTAATTAATCTAATTAACATATAGATTTGCCTCCATCCTTCTATCGCACCTCTCCCTTTTTTTTATTGTCTTGATTCAGACTATAACACATGCTGGGATTCTGCCTTCTCGCGCTTTTCACACAGAAATCTCTGCTCGCTGCGAAAGGCTCTTTGGGCTGCAGCAGATGGGCTTGTAACCGGTTACAAATGGCTTTCGGGTGCATGCGCACACTCACCCACGGGCAGACAACACGACTTTGGTGCGGGGAATCCACTTTCCCTTCAGCCGTGGCCACGGGGACTCTGGGGAATATTGGATTATGATGCTGCCAGAACCAGCATCAAACCTGTTTGCGCGGAAAGGTCAGCGACACCCTGAAATGGACGTGCCCACACTCCATCAGAAGGGACTGGACCCTTTATTTTGTATCTCATTGATTCGAAACCTGTCTCTTGATAAGCACTTTTGGAACCGGCACTGATCTCAATTGTGCATTTTTCTCTCCACCAGATGGCTTCCACCACAGCTACAAAGACAACAGTCCGACAAAATGAGAACTCTCTCAGGATTCGCATTAATGGGCATTTCCTCTAACAGCTGAAAAGAAGCAACCGAGTCAGATTTAATTAACATGTTTTTTGATTTAATGCAATAGTGTTAATCTGTAAATAAGAGCACTGTACCTCATTGCTCCAGGTTTAAAAGTTTAGTCAATACTCGAGAAGAAAACAACCTAATTAAGAGTGTGTGTGTGTGTGTGTGTTTCCTTCAGAACTGAAACGGCTGAAGTATTTTCTAACCTCATGATTGCCGCTGAGCCCTATGCTCCCCTGTAGTATGACCATCAGCGGGCTCCATGTTGCAACACCACTCCAGCAGATGACACAGGGCTTCTCAGTCTTTATTTTTGCACAACAGCAGACAGCTTAAGCAGAGTAAAGATGTGGACTGCACTCTTAAAAATCCCAAATCAGCAGCAGCGAAAAAAACAAAAACAACAAAAAAAAGCACAAAAAACAAGGAGGTAGTTTTTTTTAAATTAAATAAAAGCATAATTAATCTGTTAATTCAACTCTTCTCGGTTAGTTTCGGGCCATTATGAAAATAATGAGCTTGATTGCGTGCCATATAAGTACTGTAATTGTCTCATTCTTTGCCTGTGACATCACTCATTGCAGTTACATAAAGGCCAAGCCAGACTTCAGATTTTTTAAAAATTTTTTGTTGCTTTCTTTGTCATCATTAGTCAGCTGTTATGAATTACCACGATGACACGCAAAGCTGTTACAGTTTAGGAGTCTGTTTACAACAGGAAGGCTCAAACAAATAGAAAAACCTGACGTGGCCAACAGCATGAGGCAAGAAAGCAGGGCAACAAACAAACCATGGTGAAAATGTAACCCAGAGGCTTCCAGTTTACAGGGCCGGCCTCGTAAACAGGTCAGGAGACAAAATAAATACAAGATTAAATAAATAGATAAATAAATATTTTTTCTTTCAAGCAACATATTTTATTTTTACATTTTCTCTAACCGTATTTTCCATGTAAAAGAGAACACTTGATTTTTTTATTTTTTTTTATGTCTGCCACATCTTTTGTAAAGCATTAAGATTAAACAATTTCAAAAAGCCACATAATGTCAAACTACTCATGAGCTCAATTTCTGGGGGTGATAAGCAGCAAAGGTTGTAAATGTGAGCAGCATCCAGACTCAAAGGGTTTTGATTTTACTGGATTCAACAGTACTGAAGGGTTACAGTACAACACTGACCAGACTCACACCTGCAGATAATTTTGCAAGTTTTACTTTCTTATTTCACCTTAATCTTTAACGAATGTTTTGGGAATTTGGTACAAAATCTTGTTTGTCATGGAAGATTCTGTCATTCCTGCACATCAGCTAATTCACAGGAATCTGGAGCCGGTTAGCTTAGCTGAGCTTAAATGCTGGAAAAGAGGAAACCACCAATCAGACTGTCCCGGGAAGTAAAATCTACAAATAAAATATTTCAGAAAACAGTTAGAAAATGTGGCTGCCTCAAATTAAAGGACAAAACCATCGATGTTTGTACGCTTTGATGGTGAACGGGATAGACTAACAAGGTGAAAGAAGATGGTTGACTAGGGAACTACACCATAGACTGTCAGGCCCCAAATCTGAGCCCCCACAAAGGAAGAAAACAAACAGGGACAGTTTAAAAATACTGATAAAGACGAGTTGCCTGTTTAAAACATTCTACAGAGCCAGTGAAGGTTTAGGGCTCTTGTTAGTGTTTGCTTTCTTGGCATGTGGACAGACATGCTGACTTATACATTAAGAAATGTCATTCTATAGATGTTATTTTTACTTCTGAGGAAATCTTGTCATTTTTCTACTGTTTACGCAAAGATAAGCTAACCAGCCGCACCAGCTATTGCCACCCGGGCATCTTAGTAAAGCCTCAGCTGTCAGATATAAAGTGAGAAACCATGTTTCCTAAAACCTTTCACTGTTTGTCATTCATAAGACTGGATTTAGATTTTTTTTTTATGTTTGCGCTTGATCTAAAAAATAAATGGTTAAGTTAAAATGTAGCAAATTGGTGGTCATCTAGTGTAATAGCACAAAAAATATAAGGAACTTTCACAAAATCGGACAAATCGATTAGAACCTTGCACCATCTTTTTTTTCCCCTTTTAGATAAACTGACCATGTGAGTAATGTTTGTGCGTGTTTTCGTGGATAACACATTGTTGGTTAAAGTAGTACAGCACACTCATGTGAACTAAAGAGCAGCACTTGTTACTCTGGCTGGAAAAGCCCGTAAGAAGCCTGTAGTGGACACATTCTGCATGTTGAAGCTCCGGCAGAGTCCACAGAGAGGATATGCACAGCCACGACTGGCTTACAATGGGACACGGAGACAAAAACGGCACGATGCACATCGGAAATTCCCTCCGACATTGTTCCGGTATCCACATTTAAAACGACTTTTTCCACGACTTGCAGAGGATCTTCTGAAAGGCGTGTCTGAAGTCCCGGTTAAAGATGGTGTAAATGGCCGGGTTGAGGGAGCTGTTACAGTAGCCAATCCAGAAGAAGAATTTAAAGAGGGGGTCGGGGATCTTGCAGGAATCCCTGCACACGCCGTACAGGCTGTAGCTGAAGAAAAAGGGAAACCAGCACACCACGAACACGCCCATGACCACAGCCAGGACAAATGTAAACCTCTTTTCTCTCGCCTGAGAGACCTTTTTTCTGGCCACGGAGCTCCGGTGGCGTTTCCTCCTGGAGGCAAAGAGGTCCATTGACTTGTGGCTGACCCTGGAGATGCGAGCAGAGTGCTTGGAAAGGGCGCTTTTCTTCTGGCTGGCTTTCTTAGCTTTCTGGCAATCCTGGTTCTGAGGGGCTTGACCTTTGCCCTCGGAGGAGGAGCTCTCCTCCATGTCGGCCTCCTCGGTCGGCTGGCCTATGGTGGGCGTGCGCTGGCTGGGCGTAGGTGGACACTGACAGTGACCGTTTTCTCTCTCTCCGTGGAAAGGGGAGGACGCCTTGCTCAGTCCGTTCTCAGTTTGCGTGACGCCCTCTGGTCTGGGGTTTTTCCCAGACATGGTTCTAGTCCTGGTTTTGGCCACCTGGTATATTCTGATGTACACCAGGATCATGATTAAGCAGGGCGCGAAGAAGGAGGCAATACTGGAGGAGAGAATGTACCAAGTGTCATCATTCAGCTCGCACTGGGGCTGGGAGCTCATATCATTGTTTCTGTCGATAGAAATAAGCGGCGGGGAAGAGATGAAGGCAGAAATAAGCCACACAATGAGTATGATGCATTTGATGCGCTTAGGAGTCCGCTTCAGGTTGTACTCTACCGCCTGCGTAACGGACCAGTACCGATCCAAGCTTATTGCGCACAGATGCACGATCGACGAAGTGCAGAACAAAACATCCAAAGCCAGATATATACCACACCAAACTTTTCCAAAATACCAGTAGCCCATGAGTTCATTGGCGAGGGAAAAGGGCATCACCAAAGTTGCCACCAGGATGTCCGCGGTGGCCAACGACACCAGGAAAAGGTTCTGGGGGGCTTTCAGCGCCCTGCTCGTTAAAACCGCGATCACCACAAGAATATTCCCAACCACGGTAAAAAGAATCAGAAAACTTACGAGGGCAGCAATGCCAGCTATCGCTGCCAAAGAATATCCACTGTCCAGGTTCCAGGAGGTGTTCAAATGGATCACCGTGAACGCGTCCATCCCGCTGGCGTTAAACGGATCCATCCTGACTCTGTGCGCTCTCCGGACTTCTGGACGGCCGGCAAAAATTCACATTCAGCCCCGCAGCAGCTCGCAGAGTCCATCAATAACGCGCGGCTCCACTGCCGATTCCCCAATCTGACGACATGGATGCGCACGCCCGGGAGACCCCCCCCCCCCTTCACCCCGCCTCGGGGTGATATCTGGAGTGTGATGATCAGGGGAATTTACAGATAACTTCCCTGAACAAAACAATAATCCGTCCGTTTCAAAGTCGCGTCATGCGTCTCCTGCTCGTCAGGAGTTGAGTGGCATTCAGCCTCCCTCAGCATGGTGAGCTCTCTATCTTAATAATGCCCCATGTGTTCTCACATTCTCAACTCACCAACTGCTGCCCCTCCCCCAGCACGCAATATTGTTGTGGGATTTCAAGAGGACCTGGAGTAAAGCTATTTTTTCCTTTTTTTGTAATCCAAATGACCTGAATTTCTTCATATGTGTTCATGCATTTCAACCTCACAGTAACCCAAACAATCATGATCATTTGCGTAATTTATATGCGAGATGATCTCCTGTCAGTACACCTCGGCTCACTCTGAGCTCATAGAAAAATCTCTTTTTTTCTATTGAGCTTTTCGAGTTACCTTGAAGCGAGGATAATTTGAGGTGTCTTGAGGTAAGACACACAAAATAGCGTGCTGAAAGTTTTCCAGACAACTGAACGATTCCATCTTTTATAGTTCTGCGTCTGCCAGCACTTGTGTTGGAAAAAAACACGGAGGAGTGAGAGTGGATGAGGTGAGCTGAGGGGAGATGTGAGCTCATCGGCTCCCGCAGACGCGCCGCTGCGTAAATCAGGTGGAGAGGATGGTTTTGGATGAAAATCTACAGACACCCCCGCACCGATCCACACAGATCAGTGTCATTGTGTTGCTCACGCTCCCACATGTAAATGCACAGGTTGGAATCCAACATCTGGGCGTGCAGTTGGAGGCTTCACAGCATCTGTCTGATCGCGCAAACAGGTTGAAGGGATCTCGCAGCAGATGTTTTCTATCCTGCGTTCGTTGCCATCAAAGCCCGATCCACGCAGGGGAACTGAGGTATGAAAAGGAATGGAATATTTTTCTGGTGAAAGAATGTGCTTTCTGAAGAACTACAGAAATGTTACCCATAACCACTTTGCCAATCAATTTAGTTCAACTCGTAATACACCTCCTCAAGTACCTGTTGTGAAGCATCAGGCTTTAGGAGAACTGTTCCCTTTGAATTAAACTCACATTTGTGTTCCCACCGGAAAAAAAAAGACCTGAATTTCTTCTTCAAATTGCCAGCAGTTCCCAGAGGTTCCCGTGTTTTTATCCAGGAAATTTTCAAAAGAGTATCTGCCCATGGGCACATTATGAGAGAAAGGATCCCTGGGGGAAAAAATGTGAAAAATAAACTCTTTGGAGTTGAACAGAGGATGAAAGCTGTAGGACAACTACAGGAATGAGGAGCTAATAAGTCATCAAAGCGGGACGTCCCTCACCCATCAAAATAGACCTGGTGGCTCCTTGAGAATTCACAGTGATATCCTCAGTTGATAACAAGGAAAATAACAGATTTTTTTCACAAGTGAAAGTGGGACATTAAGTTTTCTACTCAATAATTAGTGCTTGTTTGCTGCTTGATGAAGTGATGCTGGTTTGTGGCCCAATAGTAAAATAGTTGTGTTGTATTGTGATTTCCTGAATTACATGACGTGGCAACACAGGCTGCTGCCAACTGAACTGTATTTTTTAGATAAGTATTTGTCAAATTTCGGTAGCTCTGCATCAAAACATGCCTCATTTGAAATGATGGGAGCGTCCAGTGGTTAAGAAAGGGACCATTTGGCAACTGTACATGTGGCCAATTAGCTGATAAGCATTTACTTTTCTCCAAATGCATGTTCAAAACTAGTTTAAGCTGCAGTTCTTCCCTGAATTAAAGGAAATAAAGCGGACATATTGCAGTTGATGGGGCTCCTTTTCCCTCTCGCTCTCTGTCATTCGAACAGACACAGCTATGAATAAGTAGAACCAGGCTGAAGTGTAAACCAATCTTCTGTGTGAATAAATCAGAGATGGAGAGGCCTCTCAACTGATGACCTTCCATGACCCGTGTCCATCTCGGCAAATACTCCAAATTCAAAAGCAGATTTTACTCAAGGCTAGATGGAGGTGAAATAGAAAAGCTGACTCATTGTGATTTTCGAAAACTAACAGAACTCTAGATATATATTGGAACTGCATTCTGAAGCTTAATGTTTTAAAACGTGGTTTTGGAAATAATCCAGTTGTAGAAAACTCGTAAATGCCCTACTAAAGGAAGATGTATCATCAAACGATCAGATATCTCTGCTCCAATATTAGCGCATCCCCCTGGAGACATATGTAACCTTATACAGTTTATGAATTAATTAAATCCTTCCTTTTAGCTGTTAAGCTGAAGCAAGTTATTGCTCTAAATATCAAAAGGTATCATGAGACATTTCCTTTGTCAGACAATGTAAAATATTCATAGAGATGGTTAAACCTAGAAGTATTTTGTAAGTGGGAAATGTTTCTTCTACAGAAGGTTTAATTTTAATCAAATGTTTTTTCAGTTTTTGTTTATTCAAACAAAAAGCACATTTTAACTTATTTATTTAAGTATATCTGTTTTGTTTAAAATCCTATTTCATCTTTTTAAGGAAATAGAGACCTTTGTTAAAGAATGACTGGTGGAAAAAGTGGGGGTGTTTTGAGCCCATTCTTCTGTCCAGAATGCTAACATTTCTTTAGCCTTTTTTAGGGGAAACATCATTTCAGTCTTATTCGACCCGTTTTGGGTGGAGAGCCTGTGCACCTGAGTTGTTACACCACACGTCTGAAATGTTTCCCGGAACGCTCGCTTGTCGGCCTCAGGATCCGTCAGTGAACTCACCGTGTCCGCATTTAGCTTAAAACGCCCCATGGACGTGAGCCCGGGCCCCGTTCATTTTTTTATGTGGACTCTCTGAGAGATCACGCCACGTCTGAGTACCAGACTGAGAGTGTGCGACCCGGTCTCAGAACAGAGCAACAGTGCATCAGTGGAGGCTCGCTGCTGGAAAACAGGGCTGTGCAGAGAGACCAACAGCTGTCAAAGTCGGTTCATTTGAACTGCATATCCGGGTGGAATGAGCTGACCTGAACTAGTGAGTGGATACAAACCAGAAAAAAATGTTTTTTTTTTTGCTTATATAATGTGTAGTTGTTTTTTTCCCTAGACATTAATAATATCTTCACTTTCAAATCTGGTAAAAGTAAAAAATAACATGTTTAGATATGGTGGTGCTCTATGGAGCGCCGCTGTCTGTTTGGGAGAGCTGTGAGGGTATGACTCACCGTCTTACCTCATCCTCACGGCTCGTCCAGGGAGCTGAACCGCTGACCCCTCTGGTCACATGTCTGCTTCCTCACACAGCTCCCAGCGGCCTCGAGAAAAAAACACGGAGGGGGTCGAGTTCACTTCCACAAATACAGAGTTGCCAGATGAGTACAAAAGTTGTAAGTCCTTCTCTCTGCTGCTGCATTCATGAGACAGCAGGGCCACTGATAGCCAGACCCAACGTGGCATTTTGTTTTTTCGGCCGCCGTTGAGGATGCCAGCTTCTATATTAATATTCCTACAGGGAGAGTAGGCTGTTTTGTTTATGCTTTTTTGTTGTTTTTTTTTATACCAAAAAAGAATTGATATGTTTTTTTAAAAAAAAGCTTTTTTCTCCTGATGTGAAGAAGCAGCCAGCCAACATAAGTTGACACACATCATCGCCCATGACTACCACGCAAACCCATTTTTTCTCTAAGCTTGTCATTTCGCAGCATCAAATGACTTGTGAAGTGGTCAGGGTTAAGTGCGGGGCAGGCCGTCACTCCTTCAGACGGCTCAGTGATAACATGTGACACGGCTTGGCCTGATTTCCACCAGCCGCGTCTCAACACCAGACTGTGCGCGGCCTCGGTTTTTTGTGTTACACGTATGTGGAAAACGGGGCCGGAGTGATCAGGTAAACTCCACCGGCAGGGATGCGCCCCACACGTGTGCAAAAGAGAGATGAACTGACAGCTGTCAGAGGCGGTTCATGTTTGTCCAGAGAAGCCTGCGATAACCGGGAATGATGTCAGCGCTCGAAGGCATAATCGCTGCTCTGTGTGTGTCACTGCACCAGTTACAAGTGGTTCCCCCCCTGAGATGTTTTATTAATTTTCTGACACGCTTTGTTTAGATGTTTTGAAGGGGATTTTGTGTTGGCTTTGACTTTTGAACGATTAAAACGTCTTCCTTACCTGGCATATTTTGACAAATTGGAAGAGGAGCACAGTTAAAAAGCTATTTGCAGGTTTCCCTTATTACAAAGTGTATGTGGAAATGTGTGTTTTGCCTGTTTTGAGGTCATTTTCTTTGGTTTGCTTGTGTTAAACTCTTTGTGCAGATTGCACAAACCCAGTCTTTTGAGCTAAAAGAACAGAACTGGGTTGGATTTTCCGCCTGAGTGCACTGTGCATGTGAGGAGAGTGGACTTTACCAAATAGGTGTGATAAAAAAGCGCTTTGGCTGTCGCGTTGTCATTTTGGGCAAAGGGAGTATTTACCCGGATATTACAGTTCTAGACAGGAAGTGTAAGCCGGAACAGTCTGGGACTGACACCGATACCGGCTCAGTCTTCTCAGACAACAGTGGAGAAGTCAGAGGGATGGACAGGGACGCATAACGTATATTTTATGCATCTAATAATCTACTCTGTCATTTCTCCCTGGTTCAACATTAATCCTCCAACCAAATCCTTTTTATTGTTTGCCCATAGCCTAAGTCAACTCCATATCCCCTCATTAATCTATAGATGGTACCATTTTCCATTAATCTTTGTCTCAGTGGTGACGAGTGAGAGATGTGAATAAACCCAGATAGATCCCACCGTCACCTAGAGACAAATGAGACGTGCAAACATTCACATTCGCAACTAGAAATAATTTGGAAGCGCGTACTGACCTGACATGCGTGTTTTGGGATGGTGGGAGGAAGCCGGAGAGCCTGGAGAGAGCCCACGCAGACTCGTGAAGAGCGTGCTGTTGTTTTTGCTGGTGCAACAGCGTTAACCACCAATTCCCCCAATTTCAGGCCCATAACGAACCACTTATTTAAGATCATATCATTAACAAAGTCTCAATGTGCATTTTTCAGTTTCTTGAATACCAGAATCCCGGTGTAGATGCTTTTCTCACATTATTAAACCAACCGTCCTCTCTAACACGCCGATGCACTCCAACACATTACCTCTGAGCTGCGTGTTAAGAAAAACACGCTGGTATTAAAACAGCTCTAAATTTTAATGAAGCTCATGCACGCTGGACACTTTTTTTAATTTGGAGATCTTGCTGAAATGTTTTTTTTTCTACACCTAAAGTCACTGGAAATTGGATCCTACAAGTCACACTTAGCTAAAACAAACACAATAACACATTAACGCGTTTACCTTTTGATTGGATTTCATGTTAGGTTTGCGCAGATATGACTGTTATATCGGACAGATTTAGCTTTAACTAACTAATAATTCAGTTTTTAATCTTTGCTTTCGGTTGTGTCATAAAATGCTGGCATCTGTTTTTTTTTTTTATGGAAGCAGAATAAATAACTGCAGCAACACGATGAAGAGAATATTCATTTTAAAAGGGCTAAAAGTTTCTCCTTGAGGGAAGACTAGTGCCTCTGGTTTGCCTCAGTGCCTTCACAGGGATCAGCAGCTTTGACCGGGTGTCATCAGCAGGAGCAGGAAGTGTTGCACAGTCGAGTCACAGCTCAGAATGAACCCCGTTGTTGATCCACCATTATGGATGGCAACTCCTTATAACCCCCGATTAGACATGCCTTTCCGAAACCATTCCGAATGATTCATTTCATTTGCATGTTTAATGTTAGGAAAGGCAATACGACAATAGTGATGCATCCTCATTAGCTCCTGTAATGAAAGCCCATTATGGCTCCTCTGGAACACGATGCCTTCTTTCTCGATGCGTTGTAATTGGTTCTGGTCTTCTTTAGCCATTAAATCTTTAACCTCGTACAGTTCAAACTCCAGATCTTTAGGTCACTGCAGAGTGTTTGAGCTTATTTGAGTCAAACATGATTTTCTTCCCTTTAAAGCAGCCTGCAGGATTCTGTGTGGGTTATTAAAGTGACCCTAAGATAACGTTTCCAAGTAGTTCTGATTTCTTATTTTGTGTAGTTTTATGTATATTTAGTATTTCAGGTGTTCTTTTATGGAATTGAATCAGACATGATTTTAGACTTTTTTTTATGATGACGTGATAATGCCCAGATACTGTAAAAACCTTTAGAATGCTCTTATTATTCAAACTAATGCCTGAGACAAGCAAGCTGTATTTTTAAAAAAGTCATCATCTGACAAACTAAACAAGTCAGCACTTGGCCTTCTTCGTCTTTGCTCATTTATAAAGTTTGGTTTGAAACAGTTATTCATCTTCTGCTGATATTAGATCTCAACTTGATTAAAGCAGCTATTTTGTTGTGGAATTACTTGTCAGTGAACTGTCAGTGTGTTCAGCAGATGATGGATATTTGCTGATTTATGCTCATTATGTTCCAGCTGACACCTTAATCACATTTAATATGAGTTAAGTGCAGTTTTCGAAATGCAAAGTTTTCAAAATGACGGTCCATTTCATGACTTTGTTCTGTCACTTTTTTAAACGATGAGCTTTTATAGTCAGCAGCAATAAGGGCGCTGCCAGACTTTTTGAGAAATGGCCCCCGAAAGTCCTCCAAGTCTGCCCGCTGAAACGTTCACATCTCCTCCTGGAAATTTACCGTCTCAATTAGCTGTTGACCCCACACACCGCCATCACTCATATTCAGTGTTTTACAACTCTTCTCTGTGGGATTTGAAGTGGCGGTGCGATCCGGGAGGCTTTCAGTGACAATATGGATTTTTTTTTTCCCTCCCACAGTGCTCTTGTTTTTCTAAAAACTGATGCGATGAGCAGAGAGTCTCGCGTCGACTGCATGTCAGTTTCGGGAGTTTTCAGGAGCAGCTGCCACCGTGATTGTCAGCCCCTTTATGCTTAGAAAGCCCTGTCTGAGAATCATCAGAACACAATGTCTGTGTCAACAATGGGAAGCTGGAGACTGGCCCTGGATCAGGAAGTCTGCCGCACCTGCAAAGTGCTGTCAGACGATCCAGATTTGTCTTCAGAACGAAGACAAAACCAACAAACTCAGCCATGAAAATTGCGTTGTCTGTGTTATTAATAGTGGATGATCAGCCATTTCTACTGCCATTACTTCAGTATTTCCAACAGTCCGTGCAACATGAATGTAAATATAGAAAAACCATTCAGAACAATGATCTTATTGCTCAGACTGTATAGGACAGCAGCTGAACCATTTGAACCCATTTTACAGCATAACTATATTGCTGAGAGATTTCCATTAAAATGCTCATTAATGAATCTGTTTCATTTTTGTCCATCCATTTAAGCATGTGTGGAACAGCCGTCATGTTTGTCCACAGACTGATATGCTGATTAAATGTCAATAGGTTTATTGTTTGGAGCCACTTTAGCTAATAGCTGTTTATCCTCTCTATTCTGGCCCATTGTTTTTCACTGCAGCATTTGATAAACTCAGCCATGCATTCTTTATCCCCCCCCCCCCTCTCTCTGTCTGGTTTTTGTATATTTTATCACCCAAAAATAACACCACCCGTATCCATTTTCTATGCACATGTTCCTAATTGAGTTAAGCAGATACAAGCCGTCCTTTTGGCAGCATACGTCACGATGTTTGAGTAATGTGCTGAGGGAGGAGGCACTGAGGACCACTGAGGCGTCTTAAAAAGTAGTTTCCAGCTTTTTGCGATGGAAATGTTAAGATGAAGGCTGTAGAGAGGAAGATGTACTTAATTAGGGTTTTTTCCTTCCCTTTGAGGGAATCTTAAGTTATTCCATGTCAGCCGTGCTGTGAAGACCGCTCCAAAGGTTTAAATAATTTTAAACTAAGCACAGCGCATAAGTCAAGGATAAGAGGAGCACATGCGAGCAGGGGAACAATGGGCATCTTCAGCAAGTAAGAGACGGGGACAAAAAGACCCAATCTAGCCACTACCTTTGAATTTTCTTTTTCTTTCTTATTTTGAATCAACTCCTAAAAAATACTAACGGCTACAACAGCTGACTTGAGTTTAATGTATCATAACTTATTCGATACTTAAAAAAGATACTTGTATTGTACAGTAATAGCATTGCTTTGATACAGTTTAAGCTAGAAAAAATGAGCTTATAATTAATATGTGACCAAACTAATACTAGAAACAGACAAAAATCAAGTCACGTTCAGCGTGAAGCGTTCGCAGTGTTTAGTGTGTACATAGATTGATATAATGAGATTCTGTTCTGTGGATAATCATTCTGTTCAATCCACTGGGCATGAAATGGCTTCTAAAGAAAACCATTGAACTTATTGATGGGATTGGTGTTAGTGCAGTTCACCGAGAGGTTGTTTCACTGAACACTGTCAGAGACAGTAGCCGGCATCGGTTTATTTTACCATCAGCTTTTCTCTTATTTTCTAACCTTCTTTATTTTATCTACACTAAACAGATTTTTTTTCTCTTCAATAAATTCCCCAATATGTTTTTAAAGGGGCTCATGAGATCTCATTTGAGTTCATCTGTACGATCCACAACCGTGACTGTTATTGAACAAGAAAACAAACCACATACTTGCTTAAGTTCTCCGGGGTTATATGTTGAATCTGATTTGTTCTCTCTCTGACCAGAATGTAACCTGCCTGTTGGCAGCTGGGATGGGCCTACCCTCCCAGAAACCCGGAGTTGGAAGAAGTTGGCGTAGAAAATGGATAAACAAATAATATTATTTCCCTAACTGTCTGTTATGATGTTGTAGGTCCGTGTGTTATTAAAGTGACGGCTTTTTCAAACCGTTCTCATTTCCAGGGTGTCAAATTGTCCGTGGAAGCTACCAGCTTGGAAAAAGTATGGAATGTGGGGACATTGAGAAACTGGATTTTTGGGATGCCAGATCATACAATTCAATCTGGTGATTTAATGTGATCTGAGCCTTTAAAGGACCTTTATCCTAAGTGTTTTCCAGAAGTGCCCACAGTGCTTTTGCAGATGTTGACAGGCAGACAAAGGTGGTTTCATTTTCAAAAAGGTGGTCCAGCGTGGCTGGACCTTTGACCTGATGCTTGTGAAATGCAGGAACATGCATTAGATGTGTTGACGGCGAATAAACAGCCGGAGACGATCAAACATTCCATTTACGTGAGCTAAGCTCAGACATTTATAGTTGCACCTGATTTAAGTTAATGGAACAGCCTTTTGGCTCTTTAAGCTCAGCAAAGGGCCGGTGAAGACCCGTCCATTCCAGCGAGGTGTGCTGAAGCAGGAAACTTGGAAAACATGCCGGGCACTGTGCCTTTAGGAAAAACACTGATTTACACAACCAGTTTGAACCCGTCTTGTTGTTTCAGCTCTTTGGCTTGGATCGTTCATGTGATCAGTTCTGTCATCAACAAGACAAGATTCTGTCATTGATTGTATTCAGCCCTAAATAGAAACGTTATTTAGAGGAGTGTTTTTTCTATCACAGTGCTCTTAGCACGGAAGCCCGCCGAGAGTTAGAAACATAATTAACACGTTCCAAACAGATTATCTCCATCTGAAGTGAGAAATGCTGAACTTTAACTCCTGTTTTTTTTTTTTTTGAAGCCCCTAATTTGCACTTTGCAGGCAGATACTGTCGTCTTCTGAGCGGCCAAATCTCTGCATGGGAGTGTCTCTCAGGGTCATACACCGATATTATTCTCTCCACTGTGGTCGTGAACGAGGCTGACAGCTTTGTAGCAGCACTTATCAGTTCACTGAGCTGTGAGCTGCCCAGCCATGCCACACATCAGTGCTTCTTCTGAACCATCTGTGTAAATAATGTCTGATACCGCGCGAAAATGAAATGATGAATCGCTGCCTTCGCTTTGATGTTTCACAACTCTATCTGCTCTCTTGCTCCGTGTTTGAAACACTTGAGCAAACGGAAAAATGGCACAGACTGCCAGATGCGCCACGCCCTCCGTCACCTTTTTTTTTAAAAGGCCGAGTTGCTGCAGAAGCAAAGGGGAAGCATCGTAAATCTGACCTCGATCTTATTTAATGGTAACTGTAAAAAGGACAACAAAATCAACATCCCCAAGGGAAATTTACGTTTTCTTGTGCGAGATTTTGCCAATAGGTTTCCAAGACGTGTACATAGAAATTAAGATATAGCCTTTTTTTTCAAATGCGTTCATTTAGTTCATAATTGCCTGTTAAAATTTTATAAACTGGATTTCAGTTCTAACCAGCTTTAAATCAAATTTAGAGACACTTCTATTCTTTAACTCAACCCAAACCTTAGATTTCTGGTACATATTCAGGAATAGTTCTCCAGGCTTCTTGATGGACATCCCAAATAAAAGATATAATGTAAAACATTAGGTGCAAATGATAGGTGACCATGTATTACAGAAAATGGATGGATGGATTTAGGACTGGATTTAAGGATTCTGCTTTTGAAGGTTTTTGTAGGAAGGGAAATGGACCGCTGAATACTCCTTAACAACAGATTTATTCCACTCGCCTTCAGGGCTTATATGAGAGACACACTCAGTTGATTATTATTTGATCAGGCCTCTTATGAATCATCAGACTTTGCTCATAGAATTAATTGTATCTTTGCTGAATTTAATTAAAATGAAACCCATAAATGTGCCCAAGAGGTTTCCGAATGGAAAGATATATACATAATTTTCAACACATTCTTTTACCCTTGTTAATGGATATTAATGCTCTGCTTAAATTACCCAGACAACATGTACTAAACATATGCTGAAAGCTTCTCATGCAAGCGGAAATTTCATGAATTCAGAATTCCTGCCCTTTGTGAAGTCATGCATGCTGCTTTAAAACTGAAAGCAAGAGTCCCTAATTGAGAGAGACAAGTAGGACGCGGTACAGGTAAGGCCGGCATGAGAGGCGACGGCACCCCCTCCACGCCTTCAAATACAGGATAAATGTCAAATCATGGAAAGGCCGGCCCGGGAAATGAAGATCACTGTTGACTTGCTGAAATGTCAGTGAATATTTGTGTCACCGTGAGGAAACCCGTGAAAAAAAACTCCTTACAAATTCACTCATTTAAAGCTGTGCTGTCTTGATCTGCGTGCTTTGGTATTTCAGGAAGTAAATGTGTGGATGTTCTCTGAGGACACTCTTGAAATGCATTTTGAGTCCTCCTTTCTGTCTCTATGCTTTTTAATAAAGAGAGGTTGTTTACCCTGACAGCACCAGCTGTTTCTAAACAGCTTTGTCATCCACGTTGGGTCACAAATACTGTGGAGAGAGAAATCTGCTAAAAAATGTGGATGAAAGGATCTGAAGATATGTTGAAAAGTGACATATTTATTCTTCCAAGTAAGTAAAGATGATAACCATCAAGTAGTTGTCAACTGCAAGTCTTTTATCCAGTGATGAAATCATAGTGCCCATATTCCCAATCAACTCAATCTGTATTGTGTTAGAAAATAAATGGGATATATTGCCAGTACCAAGTGGAAATCTAAAATGATGAAAGTAAATGCACTCAGTGGCCTATACATATTTAACTTTTTTCCCCCTCTCAAACAATGTTACTTCATGGCTGTTTCGGAGGCAGTTTTCTTCCGATTTCACCTGGAATACATCTGCATATTAGATCTCCCCTTTCTTATGAGACTCCCATACAGCCTTTACTTTTGCTATATTTTCTCCCCGGTTTGAAGCATAAAAACAGTCAATCTGGCAGAAATGTGTATGGTATTTAGCCGCCTTGCAGATTCTCATGCATGAACATGTAATCAGTAATCAGTCTGCAGTGTGCTGGGAAAGTTTGGATAGCAGAGGTGTGCTTCTCCAAAACTGATACCTCATAAACACAAACATTAAAGAGAAACTGCCCCTGGATTTTCTAAGGCAGTCGGACTGCTTCAGTAGATTAAAAGACATAACATCTTGTTAATCCATTGATACATTTAGATTTTAAATGTAGATAAAGTAACATATTTCTGTCACTTTAAATTCAGCAAGAAACACCAAACAGAAGGACAGATTGGCATCTTTCCTGTGATTTCTACAAAGCAGATGAGTCCAGCTGTGTAATGACACTCAGGGCAGAGATGTGGTCTTTAAGCTGCCCAAAAGCGTGTTTAAGATGATGCTTCAGGTATAAAATCCTCACAGTATTTAATTTCCCCCTTCCAGCAAATACCTGAATGCAAATTAAATTAAAAAGCAACCTTTTATTATCGCAATTAACTCCCACAGCGAGCTCAAACACAGTTTTTCTTTATTTGTGTTAATTTTCCCTCATTCTATTTTTTATGATGCCATAAAGTTTAAGTGAGTTTCCCCTTCGGGGACTTTCAAGTTGTCCTTGGTACAAACAGCATTTAGCTGTAAGTGCAAATCCATGTCCGGGAGAGGACGAGCCACACCACTGAAACCAAGGATCAACAGTCCAGAGCTTTTCCTGCTCTCTGACAGAAGGGAACAAGGGTCCATGTGCTCTCTGTAGGGGTGTGGGTGAAGTTAAAGATGAAAATATCTAAAGTATTTGTTCATTTGGCCGTAGAAGACCACAGCAGTGTGCAGACGTTTGTCATTTTTGGCTCTGATTGCATCGCTACTGCGAGAGTCTGAAATCATGACTTTAAGAAAATATTGCTCTTTTGCATGTTAATAGATTCCTCCTAGAGAATGTGCAGGGGGACCTATACACCGGGATGAAAACATCCCATTTCTCGAACAGTACTTCAGCCAGATTCATAATAATCCTCTGTGATATGCTCGCTTAAGCATGACCATATTTCCAATTCAGAAGCTAATTCAGTTTCCCTCAAGTCTCTTGTCTAGACTCTGTTGCTTTCATGTTTGCCTCGAGGACTCCGGAGAGATGGGTCAGGTTAAAAGGAGGTCAAAGGGGGATTTTTTTTGAAGGGCTGGCACATCTGTGCCTGTCTCACACGCCGTTCCAACCTGCCACCACGATTGTAGCCCTGAAAGCTCTCCTGCTGTTTCATGGTTTTCACTGCCTGCAAAAAAGGAAGGACAAACGGCACCTGCACAAAATGAAACCGGACCATCAAGACTCCTCTTTGTGCTTTGTTGGATTCTCCCTCCTATTTTATTCATAATGTTAAGGCCGTTCACTGCTGAGCGTGAGGCTGAGGCTGAGGGAAGTGCTGTGTAAGTAAGAAGCCACATCTGGCTGAACCATAGCTGCTCCCTTTCAGGGAATTAGTTATGCAGCCCCAACCTTTCCGCTTAATCTGACTTCCAAACCACAAACAAGTGATTGTGTCTGTTAAATACGGTCACGGTCTCCATAACCATGAAGTAAAGAGCTTTTCAAACCATGTACAAAGCACATAGTTAAAATATATCTATAAGTGTCTCTGTTTTTATTTAGCTCGGCACTTTTTTTTCTCCAAAATTATCTATCAGGCTGGCTAATTACCACCACTAAAAGTGTATTATGCTCCTTCCTGAACACACAGGGTGCTCTGTAACAAAACTCCATCCATTCAGAAGTTTCCTTGTCAGAGCAGAGCTGAGCACAGACCTCGATCACGCCTTTTGTGGCAGTTTTCGGCGGCGGAAAAAAGGAATCACCTCTCACTCGCTCTCGCTGCCGCTAATGGCTCACAATGCCTGTTGACAGATCGCCCGTACCTGTCAGCCCCGCGGCTTCTGAGAGGACCACATACGCCCGACGGCTGCTTGTAGGAGCGCAGTCTACTCCCCCACTGGTGGTTTTTCTCGGCCCAGAGTGGGGACAGCCTTATTGATTCTGTCCCCCCTTCTTCAATCCATTAACAAGCTCCTATCAAGCCAGACAGGAAGCCTGTGGTTATCAGATTCCCCCTTTCATATAAGCAGATCAGAACACAGCTGCCCAACTTTGCCATTACAACAGCTTTGTCTGCGCGTCATTGTGTTCCCCCCGTGGCTCGCACAGCTACGCCTTTCTCTTTCCCGACAGCTGGAATACCTGGGAGCTGATATTGTGCCGCTATTGCTCATTGCGGAGCGGTAAGTGACTCCTATGCCCGGAGCCTGCCGTCTTAATTACACTGCTAAGTCTGATAATTAGTTTATAATGACTTTGGCCTCCTATTGCTCACTTTGCCGATACATTTTCTCTGACCGGGTGCTCGACATAGCTTGGAGTCCCCCCCCCTCCCCCACAGAGCAACCACACCAAAAGTCTGACTGTGTCTCTGAGTGATGCTGGTTTCATCACAGAAGCTGCTGGTATTTGCATGGAGACTATTTTTCTTCTGTTTGCAGCAGTTTGCTGCAAAATTCCCCAAAGAAGAGCTGTGAAAAATGTACATTCCTACGGTCCTGACGCTGAGCTGCATAAGGTACGAATGGACTGTGTTTTCTAGTTAAAGTCATGGGGAAGGTGTGCCTATGTGTCGGTAACATATTCTTTCCACTGAGATAGCAACACAATGGTCTCAGCAATAATGTATTCCAAGAGGAGCAGTGTTTACAACTGTCTGACAGTCTGAAGAAGAGGATACTATGAGAGTTGGAGCTGGATAAGGTCCCCACTGTTTCCATTTTAGACGCCCATCTCAAATATGAGATCTGTACAGTCTTTTTAGCTCTTTATCACACAATGTTTGATTGGTTTTATGCACAAAAACTATTGAGTCATCGTAAATAAATATCTTAGCATGGTTAAATATGCTGTTTTCCTTTGGAAACGACACAAAAAGGCAGATTTACAAAGATGAACACAATTGAGGAACAAAACTGATGTGATGTACCAGCAATACTATGATCCATGAACAAGGGAATAAACATCTCATTAAAGACGATCACCCAAAAAAATAAAGTTATAAATAATAAAGATATTTTCCCACCTTATTCCCCAATATCCATCTCACAGAAATGTGAACTAGTAAAAACCTAAAACACCTTACAGGTGCTAACTTATCACCATGCCCCTGTACTGAAACCCTACAGTAGTTTTTCAAGACCAAAAACAAGGTTTTTTGCCAGCAAAAAGTATTAGTGAATTTTGCCGAAGGCTCCGTTTGTTACAGTGCAACCACACGGAGTCCTGACACTGCGGTGGAACATATGTCAGGGTTGTCAGTAAGTAGAGCGAGTACACCATTTTCACCATTTTCAGTCAAAATAACAAAAAATCACTAATCAGTTCATTTTTCCTGTGAGTTTCGTCACTTCTTTCAGACGCTCATATTATGAAGATGTCTCCTGAATGAGCTGCCAGCCTTCCTCCTGTACGCTGAAGCTGGAAGTGTTCCCTGTGAAGCAGTCACTGGTGCGTCTTACTAGAGATCAATATATACAGTTTACAATGACAGGAGATTGGTGCAATCAGCTCTGACTTTACACGCTTTCCAATGCTGCCATTTAAACAAATGAGTAGCTGTTCACCATGACATCACAGTCCATACCGATGTCTTCAGACTCTCATTACGGCCGCATTTTATAGGATACAATCCCTATATATGTCTATATGTAATAAAAGACTCATTACAATGGAGTATTTGGCACATGTGGCCGTCCCTTTTACCACATGACACCCACGCTAAGTGAACACCCATTATCCTCCATCAACAAGCAATGCCGATCCTTTAGTGAAAGCCCTGCGACTACGTGCATTTGATCAAATTATTCATGAGAGCCTTCATTACAGATTACAAGAGGTGCCATATTGCTGCGTAGGTCCATTGTGCAAAACTGTCTGCGGCGGCACGCTGTGACAACTCCCACTCGTCATCTTTTGTGCAAGTGAGGAGGAAAGGCAAAGATATTTCAAAAGTATGAAAATCGATTGTGTTTGAATAACATGGTTTTTTCTTTTTTTTCCAAAGGTGGACTAAACCGCTATTAATATTCTATTTGTAAACAATAGCTTATCATTGTGTGTAATTGTGCGAAGGTATCCATGCGTGGCATCACACTGATCTTTATCTTGAGCTGGTTTTGCTCAGGGAGCCCCTCAATTCGGACCAAAAGGAATACGTAAGGGGTGGTCAGGGTTTTTTGTTCTGTCACAAATAAAAGACTTAGACTTAGACTTTAGACTTCCTTTACTGTCATCGTATAAAAAACACAAGGTGAATCTTGACAACGAAATGTTGATTACTTGGCTACCAGTGTGACAGAGCTAAGACCTTATTCCTACTCAATAAATATGTTTTCTATAACTAAGAGCTAGATATATACAGGGCAGCTAGATATATACAGGGTACAAGAGATAACCCAGTTTCCAGAACGCATTAGGTCAAAGGTTGCACTTTTTTTGTCTTAATAGGTCACAGAAAATGACAATTTTTTCAAGGTTTCCGAATACCCAAAAGGAAAATTCTCCAAAGCAAATATAATGACAGAGTTGTGCTCATGTGACCCCCTTAAAGTATGACTTCTTCGTTCCAGCCCTGCACCGCACCAGTTCGCCTCACTCCCCCCCCCCCTTTTTTTTAATGGCGTCTGTGTGGCATCCGTGCACATCAAACCCACGTGCACGGCTGCACCGACTGTGATTTGTGCCGGTGCTTAATGGTGGTGCATCGCACAACTGTAGGGGGAGCCAAAAAGCAAAACCGCTGACCATTGGTCAAAGTAAAAAAAAAAGAAAAAAAACGACTTTGACATACAGAGGAAGAGGAGAGCAACCTGTTTATGAATACAGAGCAGTTTTCTTCATTGGAATTCAGTGTCATGATCGTTGTTTGCATTATGCGGCGTCCTTGTCTTGTGAGCTTGACTTCTGAAATCCTTGTTTGGTGACGGAACAGACTCCTCTGAGGTGCAAGCCAGCATTACACACCACATTCCACATTCATTTTCTAACTTTTCACTGACAGAAGCAGCTGGTCACCCACAGATTTAAGACATAGTACGTCCGCAGTAAATTAAAAATAGATCAGATGGAGCTATTGTGGTAGTGTTGCATCGCATGATGGGAATTCAACAACCAAGCTGTTTTGCCATTCAAATGTTACAGTTTTTTTTTGTATGCGATAATTAAAGTAAAAAATCTGAATAAATATTTCACCGCAAATATCAGTGGAGAGGGTAGAAAAACAAGTAATCACAAAAGAAGGAATAACTGTTAGGCAGGGTTTCAGCCAGCAATCAAACCACCAATCAATATTTTTTGTCCCAAGTGGAACAGCATCAGTGGTACAAAGTGGCCTGTTTTTTGTTCTCACTATCCGGCTGATTTTTTTAAGTGATTTAATCAATTTTGGATTATTGTAGGAAATCAGAAAAACAGTTATCAATCCATTCATGAGGAGAGGCTCCAGGATAAATTCTTAATTTAAGAAAATTGTCTAAATTGTGTACAGGATCATGTTCTCTTCAGCTACACTGAAGCTATCAAACGGGATGAGAGGACCTGACATGCATTTTAAACAGGCCGTGTGCTGTGGGGTTCATTGTCTTCTCCTATTTGAACAGGACAGTGACAGCATGTGCACACTATTCAGACGTGTTGATGGTGGAGCGATAACTGTGCAAACATTTTCGCTGAGCAAAGGCTCTCCATTTTCTCAGCCCACACTGCCGAAACCTTGTGACTCATTTCGCAAATGTCAAGGCTTTCTGGTCGTATGATGAGCGTCTTATTTGGTTCCCCATTGAAGAGCTACTCATTGCCTACACTTTGGCTCCACACAGATGTGCCGGGACCCCCTCCAGTTTTTCTGAAACGCCTCAGGGCTGGAAGAAGACATTAAGATTAAGAGCTCCCCTGTCAAAGGTAACTGATTTCATTCTTTTTTCATCAGCTCCACTTCTCCAGAGAAGCATTTATGAAATAACTATCTTTGATTACACTTGAATGATCCCGGCTAATAGTTAGCTCTGCCAAAGAAGGCTTACATAGACCATAACTGGGATTATAATATCCCTCTCAGCACGGCAGAGACAGAAACACCCACAGTAGGCTACAAAAAGCGAAGATTAGCTCACAGTCTGCTCTGAAAGAGAAATGACGTTGTGTTTTTCTGCTCAGTCATTAAGGTCACGTATAATGTAACACAGCACCAAGACCTTTGCTTGGATCTGATCCCCAGGGGTGCCGTGGACCCTTTTTGTTCACCTCTCCTAATCTGTTTATGACCACGCTGATCAGACTCACTGCAGCCACCTCATTTCATGGTATCAGGGCCTGTAAGTGCTGCTTTTCCGGTCAAAACAGGAATAACATGAAATTGAGGCGAGTAATGTAATTGTAAAGCCATCAGGATATTAATTTGGGAATCATGTGGGACCAAAACGATGAGAATATCTTAATCCAGGGTAAATTAGACATAAACTGAGACACTGAAAGACCAGCTGTTCTGACATTTTTTTTAGAGTTTTTAGAAATATGCAGACAGATCTGGGTCACAAACATTCAAGCTGAATATAAGGCTAATATAAGGCTTCATTTTTTGAAGATCCACTTCACACCGTCTTTTGTACGCGGGGACCCAACTTGAAACGTTCAGGGTTTTTGTCACATACTCAAGGACTAACATCAACAATGATGCCCCAGTCCACTTTTACTAGACTGAGAAATTTCTGAATATATCTATCCACTGCGAGTTACAGGAAACTTTCTTTTAGAATATTAGAGCACAAGCAAGGTAGAGCTAGATGTTACACACAAGCTTCAGTAGATTTCTGATTTCTGTTCCGGGTTTCTGGAACATTTACAAACTGTCACGCAGCCACAGCTGTGATCATTCATCCACCTTTAAAGCAACATTTCCAATCAATCCTCCATACATCTGAATTTAGCGTTCGTTGAGGTGAAAGACATTGTGTTTTCATGCACTTGCCTCCAATAGCCAGCCAGTTTTATTTTGTTCTTTAGGCAAAGTAATACGAATCAATAAAGACAAAAGTGAGAAAAAATAAAGTTGCGATTTATTGGAGGAAAAAAAAATGTCACTGAGCAGATTGTTGTTTGTTCCTCTGAGTCACTTTGGTTGTTTCCCCCTTTTCTGAGTGGTTTTCATCAGATTAACGCGAGGCAGAGTTGTTTCTGTTGAGCCTGGCTGCTCGTCGCCGTTAATGGCTGACATACAAACGCAGGGCCCCCATTTGGCACGTTATGTAACACCCAGCCAGCAGAGCTCACTGCAAAAAACAGTTCACTGGATGTGCCACAGAGGTCAGAAACTAACCCTTTTAACCAAAACCGATCGGAAAGCAGCTTTTGGTCATTTTCGTACACACCTTTTTTTTTTTACAAATCTAAAGTTCAAATATGTTGAGCTCACAGTCTTCTGCACCACGGTCATGTGTCCTTAAGCCAGGAGTGAGTCAGAGCCACAAAATAGAAGCACAGCCTGCGGCTCATTTGACTGATGATGAGAGATTGAGAAATGAGAGATAAAATATGTCAGCTGGAGTGATTACATCTAAATGGGTTTCATGTTGTTGTGTTATTAAGGCCCGTGCACAAGTTTGCCCCGTGGAAAATTCTGTCACTGTTCTCTGTTCACGTTTGACATCAAAGTCATTTATGTTGAAGATTTGAATTACATCAAATTAACCTTTATCAAGATTCATTGACCCTCTCGTTTTTTATGCAGACTAAACCATCCGTGTTGCCAGTTATTTTTTCCACCCTATTGATTTTTTTAACACTCAGCTGTCAGGATAAAGTAAAACATTTCTGACCGATCGCAGGAGTGAACACATATACAGACTTACTGCAGCGTCTCTGATGTCCTGTTTAGTTTTCATTCATGAGTGAGCGTGTATGGCCCCTCATAGGCCCTGGAAAATGGCTGTATGTACGCTTGTATCATAACTGTCCTTACATCAGTGGGATATTAAACCATGCAACAACCTGGGATGCAACAATTGCTAATGAAACCTCTCCATTATTATTTTATGAATTTAATTGAAAGTAAACACACATAAAGAAATCACGAGAGCATCAGGCAGCCAAACAGCTTGAATGAGAATGAAGGCTGCAAAGGGAGGGGGGAAAAAAACTAGATTAAAGCATTTCCTCTTCAGATGCCTTGTGGGCAGTGACTGCAAGAGGCTCTTTGTGTGTTTTTGTGAGACATTAGGGGTTGTAATTGAGTTGGGCTGAACAAGGCCAATGACCAGAACAAAAAGGTCAGTGGCTAAGTTTATTGGGTTGGCGTTTGGAAATGCTACTAAACCCCTAGAGGCTCTGACCATTTGCAACAAATCACTTCCGACAGTTAAACCGATCAGCTGCTATTTGCGGATGCATAACATTTACTTAGAAGCTGTGAGGTTGTAAGTTCAAGCAATCAGCGCATCATGAATTAAGAAACCGTTGTTATAGCATCTAATGATGCAAAATTTGACTTGTCGGCCTTTTCAGGAAGTAAGTATTCTCCATATCAGAACCCAACAACTGGTTTAGATTCCAAATGACAGATTTCCGCACACAGGTGCTCTCATCTACTTTCCTGCGCACCACTGCCTCCGTTCAAAACTTTAGGCTCTGGTCCTTCACTGAATTATGTAATTTTCCTTTGGAAAAGAATGCGTTTCTGTTTTCTCCTGGTGCTCCATGCATACTATTTTTGAAGAATGTCTCCATCCCGCGAATGTCTCAGTCGAATCCTGTTGAATTTTCTGTTATTGTGGCTGTTTTTGATGAGAGAGGTTATTTCTGCTCGCTGGCTTAACCATATGCAATTTTTGAGCTGCATGCAGAGTACGTGCAACAATTTATGGCCAAAATTATTTTAAAACAGTTTCATACAAACTGGCTTCGACTGTCTGTTGATGGCAGGCTCCTTTCCCTTTTTTTCGTCTTAATGACATGTCAACAATTTTCCATGAAGTGTCTGGTTATTTAATATTTGATGTCAGGCGCGTTGCATTTGTCGGGGCGAATGATAAATAATTTCATTTTCCCGAAGAATAATTCATAATTCATTTTTGAGGGCAGAAATTTCCTGTCTGGTTTGAGTGCTGTTTCTTGGACATTCCACTTCCTCACAGTCCTGCATAATTTATGGTATTTTGTCATGATTTCCTCTGTGTCCTACGAGAGAAGCGATGCCAGTGGAGAAAGGCGAAGGGGGTGGGGTGGGATGGGGGAGCTCTCATGAATGTTTAAGCAGACCGAGCAGTGTCAATTTGTTTTCCCATAAAAAAAGTGTAGTACTGTCAAAACCAAGCAGATACTTTGACCTGTAGGCACCACTGATCCGTTTATTATGTGCTGCTTTCTTAGAGGCAGGAATGGATGATACAGGTAATTGTACCTATATAAACGCTAGAACTAAATGGCTTCTAATCTCGATTAAGATTGGAGTCAAGCCAGAGCCCTTAAGTTTAAATTTGATCAAAACACATCTCAGGATTTTAAGATGTTAGAGCAGGTCTCACAACCAATCCCTTTTGAGATGAGAGTCGTGACATTAATGGCTTCTTCAGCCCGTTAAAGCTCTGGGATGAAAGTTTTTCAGACATACACTGGATCCATTTATCCTCATGGCTTCATTCGGACATGCCCACGTTGTGACAGAGAGCCAGGACACATGTCAAGTCGGGGCATATTAGGAGCGCCTTTGCTGAGTCAGCTTTCTGGAAGAAACTTTTCAAACAGCCTTAACAGTTTGCGTCATCCTGAAGTGCACAGTTTTTAATCGGAAATAGGCTGTGCATAGGAGCAGCAGAGGAAAAGGGCTATCCAGGTTTTAAGATCGTTGAACTCTTGGGTTTTTAAGTGCTTTCAGCAGATTACGCAGACATTCTGGCTACTTCAGGTTTGGACTTTCAGCTCACTGACGCATTTTGCTGCAAAGTCAGAAGCAGCAGGAGCAAAGTCAGGATTCCTCACAATGAAAAAACGCTCTCTCCAGGCAGGGGACCAGTCCCTGCCTCGGGCAGTGGACTTCAAGCGTCTGGGTATGGAGATGGACAGACGGAGGCTGGTCAGCTGTCACGAGTGGGTGCTACTCCATTTTGTTGTGGCAAAGAGGGAACTGATCCAGAAGGCAAAGGCTTCAACTTGTTGCCACCTTTTTGTTCCGACCTTCTGGGTAGTTACCGAAAGAATGACTGTGGATACTAGGGACTAAGATGGATTTCCTTCAGAGGGGGGGGCTAGCCTCAGCCTTAGAGAAAAGAGTGTGAATCTCGGCCATCTGGAGGGAACAGATCATGGCTCCCGGGATCGCCCAGGCGGAGGTGGGAGGTGTGGCTGGTGTCAGGGATCCCTGGACTCCGTTTTGAACCTGTTGTGTGTGCGACGGGATTTCGTACGACTGGAGCAAAATGAATGGATGGGCGATGAGGCTGTACCGTGAAATGTTGTTAACCAGGAGTCTGATTTTTCTGGGGGTTTTGAAGATCATGTGTAATCTAAGAGTCTTAGCTTTGTCTGTATTACCTGAGGGGCCAGCAAGTCTCACAAGCACTCGAATTTAACTCGAGTGCGAACGCAGCTCTGCCGGACAGATGGCAGTCCCGAATCAGGCGTGTGGAGTATTAGCTGTTAATATACACGGCGGGAGTGATTAAAAACTGCTGTTTCTTCCTCAAAAGCCGACGCCACACATACACACAAGCTGCCAGTGGATTTGCATAGTTCATTAAGCTGCTGCCTTTTTCAATGGCATTAAGATTAGCTTAGTTATATTAATATTTGACCACAGAGACAGTCAGTCATACGTTCTCTGCTCTCTCCAGCTATCAAATGAGTAAATGGCTTTCCAAGAAACAATTGACTGCACCGTATGGCTTTGTTCCAGGTCAGTGAAGTTAATGTCCACGGTGCATGTGACTTCCTGGCAAGTCAATGTGTATAATGTTGCTTTGAGAGCTGGCAGCAGCATCCTCAATATATGCAAAACAGGATAAACCCTTATTAATAATCCTGCCTGGAAGGTGTTCTTTTTTTTTTCCATTTCTTTCTTACTCTCATGCCTTGGTTTACTGTAAACTTAAAAAATGCTAAACTGGCTGTTTTTTCTGTAAAAGTCTCAAACCACCAAGTCAGAGCTTTGTGGCCCAATCCATGCAGCTTTGGCAAACACGATGCATAAATCATTATGCATTATTATTATTATATTTGGATGAATGTCTGTTAAAAATGCAGTATCAAAATGTAGTGTAAACCCAAGGCCGTAACATTCATTTGGAAGTCTTTTGGTTGTGGCATCAGGTCACACCATACAAGGCTATTTTATTTGGTTTGGCTTTTTGGTTTACTGCTGCATATGAATTGAATGAATAAAAAAAAATGTCATGAATGGTGAGGAAACTGTATATTATGTGGTACCAAACAATTTAACATGCATGTTTCTTTACAGTTTTTTAGTTCTAAAAAAAACAAACAAAAAAAAGTAACACAAAATTGCACTTACAATTACCAATAATTTACAAGAAAAATAGCACTGCATTACAAAGAAACACGTGCCTCAGATAGAAAGTATTGCCTCTAAATACTTTTCATATATCTTATCTGTACATATGTCTTCATCGGCTAATTAGAAAATAAGCAAATCAAAATAAAGGTAAATAAGGGAAAGAACAAAACACAAAAATCAGATGAGCAGCCCTGAAAAATACATTTCTTTTTGTGGTTAAAATGGCAAAGTACCCACACAAGATGAAGAAAAAGAGGCACAGTAACATAGTCAGTGTCTTTAAAAAACATTTTTTTTCAAAGAAAATCTTCAAACATGTTTTGAAAGGATTCTTCTCAGCTTTGCATCATTTATGAAGACTTTCTAACTGTAAATCCTTTCCCACAAGAAGTCTGATTCAGAAAAGAAGCAGCTTTGAGATTCTGCTCATGATAAACACCAATCCATTTGTTACAGCTAGGCCAACAAAACTCTGCCGACGCAGCACTAAACTGTGCAGAATTATCACTTTTACTGCTTTTGAATTTTTCAACAGGAGGCCTGGTTCGTGACAGGAGGTTCAGTCTCTACAATCAACCTAACATGCAGGTTTCTACCTGTAAAAGCGTTGTGCATATTAAAGCTGCAGGATGTAAGTGACCATAAGGGGGCGGGTGTACTTACTTTTGACGTTTTGTGTCATCAGACGCTAACTGCTAACCTCTTCCATTGACCCCTCATCAGGGACGCTCTGCTTAAATTCTGTAAATCCATCCATCCATCCATTTTCCATCCATCCATTATCAATACCGTTTATTCCCTGATGGGGTCACGGGAGGGGACTGGAGCCTATCCCAGTGGTCAATGGGCGAGAGGCGGGGTACACCATGGATGGTTTGCCAGTCCATTGCAGGGCCACACAGAGACACACAAGGACCAACAACCATTCACACTCCCTCCTAAGGGCAATTTGGAATGTCCAATCAACCTTACGTGCAGGTTTTTGCAATGTGGGAGGAAGCCGGAGAACCCGGAGAAAACCCACTCAGACACAGGGAGAACGTGCAAACTCCACACAGAAATGCCCTGGTTCCCCTGGGGACTCGAACCCACAACCTTCTCGCTGTGAGGCCATGGTGCTAACCGACATACCACGCAATTCTGTAAATCTGACAGCAAAATCAAGTCGGAGCGTTCAGGTGCCCCGCCCTGGAGAATTGTAAATGTGCAAACGTGCGAGCAGTTAACGCCGTACACACGATGAGGGACGGCCTGAGCTGGCCCTGCTCCGGTTGTTCATATGAGGCGGTGGCTGGGGTCGGGACTGGCACACACTCTTCAAGTTGACACGATGCCATTTAATAACACAAATGAGACTGGAAACGAAGCCAAACAGAAATCCTGAGCCTTCCCCCAGACCTTTATGTGGAAGCTCTACCTTCAAGCAGCATTGTGATTACAGATGGAAAATAGGAGCTGGCATCAGTCACATGACTTTTTCTGGGATTTGATGGAACAGATAAGGGGAGGAAGCCAAACCCAAGTCTCTCAGAGCCTCGCCTCTTGCAAACTTTACACTCTGATGTAGAAGGCTTGTGCTGAACAATGACTTCAACGTTTCAATGGAGTCAACGCGGTGTTCCTTTTCTCCTGGACTCCAGAGTGTGCAGCCCTTCCTGCCGCCCCAGAGCGTGTTGGGCGCCAACTTTATGGGCCGTCTCTGTGGCAGCGATGTCTATCTGTGCGTACTTGGTGGAGCTTTTTCCTGTGGAGACAACAAAACCATCATTTTTCTGTAAACTTGTACCATAGACTTTGCTTTCATATATTCATTATGACCTCAGTAAACCTGCATTTTTCTGTTTTAGAGTCTTCCAATTTTGTTTGTAGCTATCCAGATTTTAGTCAGAGCTGACTGGGAACAATATTTTTTGCCACAAATAAATATGTGGCAAAAAGATTGAGTATGTATATGAATAAATAATAGGACAGTTGTTAAAAAAAAACAAATGTTGCTCTGAGCTTTGGCCATTCAAAGACAGTAGAGGTCATTCTAATTTTCTGATGTGCAAACAAAAACACTTCTGAATGACCTTGTTAAATCCCTACAGAACTTTGACAAGTGATAAAACCGTCAAAACAAACATGACAGGGGAGTTCAGAGCAAAGTGGATCTCTGCCCTCACTGCCAGTTTGATTGCATAGAGTAAGTGACGAAGCCTCATAGGGAAAAGCAGAAAATTATGCAAATGAGTCAGCGGAGGCCTTTAAAATATTCCTGTCGTGTGCCACCTCTTCCATATGCACATTACAGGTATTAACATATCTTTGTGTATGTCCTTGTATGAAGATCGAATGTCAGGGTTCAACTGTAAAATAAGGTAAAATGGAGGAAATTAAGCCCAGCTCAGAATCCATCAGTATTCCCAGCGGGGGGATCCCATTAGGGCCGGTAAATTCACAGCTGCGATCTCAGTGGCCCGTGCGCCCTCTCAGTAGCGGGACAGGACACCCCCTCCTCCCAGGTGACGGATTAATGAGGCCACATGTCCAGATAAAACTGCAAAGCTGACATTAGACATTAACCTTCTTCGTGTCAGAGCTCAAACGGCTCTCGTATTCTTGCGGGGAATGACGCAAACCTGCCTGCCAATTACAGCCCACTACCTCGTCTCCAATGACAAGGACTCAGCTGTCTTTCCCCGAGATGAGAAGTAATCATCTCAGTCGTCTGCCAGCGATTCCTGTAACTGACGAGGCAAAATAGATCCCCGATTTGAATCCTTGAATGACTTTCATCCATGCTCGATATCGACACTGCAGCCCATGTCAAGTTGGGATCTTTTGTGTCAGCCTGCAGGATTTGAAAGTACCCAGAAAACCCCAAAAAGTAAGCAGTGAAATGGTGAGGGACAACTGTACAGCACCAGAATAGATTCTGACCTAAAGTTGAACTGGTTAATAGTACATTAATTTCTAATCTATGTCTTTTTAAACTTGTTTGGACATGGATATTGAAGGTTTGCCCCCAAATGTCTTGCTGGAATGCCTGTTTTTCATCTTTTTGTGGTTAGAAACAGAAGTCTTTTCAGCAACCAGCTGACCTGCTGGTTAAAGACACTTGTTTGTTTGCTTGTAAAAGACTGAAAACTGTTTTCAAGGCTGCTGCCTGGAGATGAGGAGTCTTACTTGTCAGACGTTAATTGTTTATCGTTGTTAATCGTTAATTGTGTGTCCTTACTCTGAGCAGGCAGATGTGCCATCGTCCCTCTGACGTGTCCTGACTCCTGCAGCTCCAGCTCCATGTAGTTGAGCTGCTTTTTTGATGTAGGACTGATGGGAATATTGACGTATGTTACTCCTTCACTGCGGTATCTTTCAGACAATGAAGCCTCTTGAGGGAAAACAAACACTGCCCCTAAGAGTACAAGAGGAAATTGAAATCAGCTCATTCATGTCTGAATACATCTATCCAGTAAGGGCCCTCAAGCCATACTGCCTTTTAATATAAAAAGAACACTCAGCTGGATAGCAGAGAGGGAAAGTTACTTTCTTGGGATTAGATAGTTGTGGGTTCAAATCACGACTTGGGCATCTATCCGGTAGAGGCCCTCAAGCTAAGCCTTTTTTTAATAATATGTATTGTACATAGAGAGAGTCACATAGAGAAAGATAGATATGGAGAACTGGCATCTGGATAGCAATGGTCATTGTGTTCAAATAACGACTAGAGCACCTATCCAGTAAAGCACAAGAGAGGGCTAGTAGTAGTAGAGAGATAGAACATGGTAAAGGAGGCAGAAAGTACAATTTAGGGCAAATAAGTAAGAGGGTTCTTTGAGTAACAAAATTGAAGCAACTAACTAGTGTTCAAACATCTGCAACAGAAATACTAGAACGTAAAGGTGGTGGTAGTAGGACGTAAAGGTAAAGAAGATAGAAGATGGGGTAGTAGTGGAAGATGGGGGTAGAAAATAGGTGATAAAGAATATGTTAGTAGTACAGAGATATAATGTAAAGGTGATAGTAGTAGTAGAAGAAACGTAAAGAAGATGTGGGGTAGAAGATAGTAGTAGTACATTAATAGAACGTAAAAGTGATAGTAGTAGAAGTAGTCTCAGATCTGGAAAAGCTGACAATCGTCTTGGCCCGCTTACACTCAGCCTAAAACCTCTCCAGTGCACGCTGGAGGACTTGGCCCAAAGAAGCCAACAGAACCACATCATTAAAAAGCAGACCAACATTCACCGTAAACAGGGAAACACATGTAAACCTACATGTTCCCCTCAATAGACAAGGGTAAAGATCTAGCCCACGCTGTTCCTCCTGAATTCAGGGTTAAAAATCAATCAGTCACTACAGCAGCCTGGAGTAGTATCGGGGAGGCAAAGTAATATAACCTTCCTCTAGATTGAACACATTCTCCAGTCCCCCCCTTTTTTTAAGACAACCTTAGTATTCCATTCCACAGATCCTGTTCCAGACCTCCATGTGACACCAAAGAGGCATGTCAGCCAAGACATCAATTATTTAACAATTTATCAGTTTGTCTTGGTAATGTATTTAAAAAAAGACTGAAAAATTATTGCAAATAATTGTTTTATTTTTTTGTTGTTTTGTTTACGTTTACAGAATGTCCAGACCCCACTGGAAATGGGGTTTGAAGTAGAAGGTGAACCCACCTTCTCTGACACTTCTTAAGCAGCGGCTAGCTGTGGCCATTACCCACAGCCCAGAAACATCAACCCCAGGGGACACTCTCACAATCAGTGAGAGACCATTAGACGCCAGCAGAGTCTCGGCTGGCGCAGCCTTTGGCAACGTCTAACCTAATTGATGAGACACCAAGCAGCCCTCGCAGGAGTGTGGTGTTTTATAATGGCTGCCATTACAGCGGTGGGTTTGCCCACAGCACTACTGCCGGGGCCCTTTTTTCATAACACACTCTGCAGAGCCTCAAAGGGGGGGGGGGGGGGGGGGGTGTTGGAGGCACTACCTGAGGGAGCGCAGTGACCCAAACGCAAAGTCAGCCGACTGATGTGTCTTCAGGGTGAACCGGATTTCCCAGGCTTTCACGTGTCATTGAACCATACGTCTTGGTGAAGTTTATCCAGGGGCATTTTACAAATGACCCAGGGGTACAACTCTAGCTATGTGAGCATGGGGTATCCTTTAGCTCAACTTTGTTTCTGTTGTCCAAAAACTTACTTTCGGTAAGGACTGAATCTCATTTTTGTTCCATTTTTGTGGGGGGAATGAAGAAACCTCATAATTATTCCATCTTTTAACCGTAAATATTAATCCACAGGGCCATCTGCTGTAGCTTGTAGAGTGAAATAATTTTTTTAAATGCAACATTATGACATGCTACCAAGAAATCATCCTTTTTACTCAACAATTGTGACACCCCTAAAAGAAGCTCAAATAAAGATGCTTTAAAACTGCAAATATGCTTTGATTACTGCGCCATATTTTTTAATGTGAAACATATCTAGCTTAATAAATTGATATGGTATGGATATTAACACCGAGACATTTGACTTCCTGAACATCCTCGCCCCATCTACTGCCTCCTGAGCCAGGACGAAGAGGAAAAATAACGCCAAGAAGGGTCGTTCGTTCGTTTGTTCGTGCGTTTGTGTTTGTGTGTGTGTGTGTGTGTGTGTGTGTGTGTGTGTGTGTGTGGGGACAGGCGAACATGACTGATGAGTTTTGTGCCACTCGGTGACAGCAGCTGGGACTTGGTAGAGCAGGTGTGCATTAGACTGAGGGCATGTGGGTGTGGGATGCTTAAGTGGCCATACGTCCCCTGACAACTGTCCTCTCACCTCACTGTTTGGTTACACATCTGTGTTTTTTTTTTTTTTATCTACTCACAAGTGGCTGTTATGTAACTCAAGTATATGGCGTTACGTAAAAATGCAGATGAAGAAACAAACTGTCGCGTTGCAGCAGGAGCTCAGCTGAACCGATGAATGGAGGAGGCTGGAAACGAAACTTTGTTCGCGGCAGCAACAACTTTAAATGTGACTCATATCCGTATCAACTTTGGATGTTTTCAAAAACCCACCGAGCTGAAGCCCTGTCTGCTGAGGTCTATGTTTAACTCGTCAAAACATAATCATAATATGCAGCTTTTAATCCAGTCTTGACGTGTCATGGAAAAGAAGCACTAAGGAAACAAAAGCAGCTGTTGATTTCTGAGTCATTTCCCTTAAATAACTGTGCACTATTAAAAAGGTACATTTTAATAGTATAGTATTCTAATTGTAAGAGCTGCTCCAGATGAATTGAACTGGCTCTTTAACTTTAATTACTACTAATACGCCCCATTCTTAAGGAAAGAAAAGAGCCCAGGAAAACAATTCCTTTTTGCCTCTTAGGGTAGAAAAAGATGTAATTTCCTGTGGAAGCTTATTTTAGAGAAGACAGATATCAGCTAAAAGTCTAAATCATCTTTTTCATTTCTGGTCAAGAGAAACGGATGTTTACAGACTTTGATACATGCTGAATTTACTACTTTTTGGATGTGAAATTGTTCAATGAATGAGTGATAGGCTGCGGAACAGAATAAGTTCAGGCCACTTTTTTTTTTTTTAAAGAAATGAGAATTTTGACTTTTCCGTGTGAGAAACTGCCCAGGATTTATCTTCAAACCAAGCCAACGTTTAGCTCAAAGCTTTATCTGACCTCTCACGTGACATGAAGGAGAGCCGATGATGTTCTGTCATCATGAGGACCGGCATACAGTCGCATTAGTTGTCTGCATGCCAATCTCTAAATCTTTCTGCTTCGGGACAGATACAGTAAGTGTGCCAACAGGGAGAGGCTTGTTCACATTTGGAAGCTGCTCTTTGGGCTTTCCAGATCCAGACAAAGTTTAGAGCATTTTTTGCAGATCAGAAAATGTGAGAATAAACGCGTGCGATTGGTATCCTGATGAAAATTTCATCACCCAAGATTTAGACCCATTTTTTCTTAAGGCATCCCTCCAATTTCTTTAATTTCTTTAAGTCCCTTCCAGGAAGTCACTCCTGGTTATTTCAACAACCCGGCACTGAAAATGTTCACCGTAGTTAAATGCACTTTGAAATATTAAATTTATGAATAGAATATGAATTGCAGACTCGGCGGAGTGAAAAACAAAAAAGCCTCGGCTCAGCCCGCGTTAAGTTGATTGCACCATCTCCGTCTCGCTCACCTTCAGCCTCTTGGAGAAACCTCTGCTGGCTGCAGCTCCCCATTAGCTCGTACTTGTTTTTCTCCTCGGCCTGAAACACCCCGGCATGAGTGTTGGTGAATATAATTGGCAAAGAGTGGTCATAGCCAGCACGTAAGATTATTACATAAGTGTGATGATAATGTTCTACTAAACTGTTAAGTGGACGTGTCATTTAGAGATGGAGGCTGATACTCTGCGTCTACTCAGAGCTCAGGAGAACAGTCATCATCATTATGGGACATTAAGCGTGCTTCAGAAGTAGAGTAACCAACATTGGACATAACATCTCAAATATATATTTTTTTATTTACCAAAAATGTTTATGTGGTTAATTAGAAACAGGACATAACATGCACAACCTAAAATATCTATAATAATATAAATATGTATCTATATAAGACATTTCTGCACAGGGAGTTTCTCAGTGGCTGTGATTGAGGATCTGATAACATTAAGCAGATTAAAAGGCTCTGAACCGGCCTACCTCTGGGCTCCTCTCCGGCACACGGCCCTCCATGATCTCATAGGCAGGGTTGGCTCTGTGTTTTCCATCTTTTTTAAACTTTTTATCTGGTAGGAGAGAGGAAAAACGTTAGAAAGTAAATTACAAAAAAAACAACTCCAATTTTGAAACTGATTATCACGAGCATGGTCATTTATGTTTGCATGCCATGCTGCGCTTCTCAGTCTATCAGCGTGCACCTGTTAGACGGGGTAGCGTGCTCAATAACATCACATTTCTTATTTCCACAACTGCGAAGTACCTTCATTTCCCTCAGACATAACCACCAACACAGTGCTCAAATTCACCCAACGCAAGCAGGAAACAAGCAGTTGATTAAACAGACGGAAAAAAAAGGCCAGGGCGAGAGCGTGTTCTCATTCGTGGGAAAAAAAAAACGGAGGAAAAAGACGGAGAGAGACCCATCTCAGAGAAAGCGGAAGAAGAAGAAAAAAAAAAAAAAGGACACCGGAGGGTGATTTCAAGGTTTGCAGTTTCATTTGCGGGGCTCCCTTTCTTACCTTCATTCTCCGTCTGAACATTGATCTCTCCATACAGAGGCCGCCCGCCCTCCTCTCTGAGAGCCTGATGGAGCGGCTCCTCATCAGCAGAACCGTCAGGCTCTTGGCTCTTCGTCAGGCGTGGCCCGGTCGGGACCGTATGAAAAGCGAAAACGTCCCCGGAGCGGTGCATTTTAGCCGGCGTGGCTCGAGGTGGAGGGTGGCAGCGTGCTCCTCGACACTTCAGACAGTTTTCGTAAATGACAGCTCTTTTGTCTTGCTGTGAGCCCCGTAATGGTGCAGCTGGCGCCAAATTGAGCTCATTTTCCAGAACGGGGCTCATTGACTCGTACAGGTTCAATCTGTGAGCCCTGGCCTCCGGCTGCCTGTCTGCGCTCGGGACGCTGAGCAGATCGGATAGGAGGCCGACTAATTTTTGCCCCCTTTTTTTGGACGGAGGCCACTCCTCACTAATGGCGGCGGTTGGCGGCTCTGTACCGTCGGTATTTCCAGAGTGGGACTTCTCCGGAGATTTCTTCACTGCAAGGAGCGTACGTAACAATGCATGGCTGCTAGATCAGGTTTGGTTTTTTTTACAGCAAGCATCAATTCTCTTCATGCATGGAAGAGACAGTGCATGCAGCAAAAGGTTTCAACAGACGAGCCTTACCTGGTATGGCAGGTGCCACGGAGGAACTCGAATGGACATAAAGGGTCCCCCCCTGTGGAATAAAATCATTAGTCCATTAATAGTACTAACATACTTTGAGTAAAGTTCCTGGATTTGCTAAGACAAGGCGTTGGAAACAAATTTAATGAAAAAAAAATGGTTGTCCAATCCTTTGAAGTCCTCCTAAGCTCAGCTGGTTTCTGAACTACCCATTTTAATTATTCTTGAAAAGACAAACCCTTTAAAATTATGGGGGGAAAAACAACATCTGAGGCCAATTCAACGTCCATGAAACTGTTGGTACGTAAATCTGAGCAAATATTAATCAAAGTTTAACTATGCAGAGTGGTTAGATTTTGTATTCAGAAATTAGACTTTGAGACTCAACTTTATTTATCCCTTGGGATGAATCCTTCAGGGAAATCTGAGAATCTGGGTTTCTGTTTGATGTTGAGGCTTTGATTGCACCACTTTTTATGTCTCCGTGCACCATTGCATCACACAGGTCAGAGGTCAGCCATCTCCATGTGACTGCACACAGCAGCCCTGGTTTGATGTGTTATCATTAAATGAACTCTATAACTGTGAATCAATCAACAGAACAGAGGCTGAGGGTGATAAATGCCCCCCCGCAGCCTCCATGCCTGATTCACCCGCCTCTGGCCTATAATGCATGTTTTATTTAGTTCCTCATGGACTCACTGGGAAAACATAGAAAATCATTTTTCCATTTTAAATCCACACCATAACACAGAGACGGAAAATAATCCATTCTCAATATTTACCATTTAACAGGCTTACTTAAAAATAATGAGTGGCATTAATTAAAAATAAATGAAAAACCTTTTTACATAAAAGGTTACAACCCAACAGCACAATAAGACCTCTTGTTAACCAACAGCTGCATCAGATTCAGGGGACTCAGTGTTTCATCAGTGTGTGCTTAAAAGAATATGCTCAGGTCACAGTATAAGGAGTGACAGCAGCCTCACTGCTTGCATTTTTTACAATGCAAGCTCTGCCCTGTCTCTCTTTCTGTATCCCTTGCCATCTCTGAGGCAGATAAAATGTTGACTTTTTGTTTTACTCTTCAGCATAGACATAGGAATCTATAGAAAAATGGAGGAAAGATGGGTCCAGACAGGAGAAGAAGGACTGGTGTCTCCTTGTTGATGTGAAAAGTTAAATCAGAGGACAAAGGATTAGCTAATATCTGGGAAAAGCTCCATCCTGAAATGAAGCACATAGGGGACCTCTCAGGGCAGATTTACTGTACGTCTCACAGGGTAAACCGCATGGATGCCTTCCAACCGTGAAAGCTTTCAGACAGATCAGGAAAACCAGTATAAATCTCACAGTGTCTCACAGAGATGCAAATGAATTGTCTGATTATTATTGATTATTAATGTCTGCAGTAACATTTGCTTCCTTTTCCTTTTTTATGGCAACACATTTACATCTGTTGTCATCACTTTTCTCCACACAGTGAGAAGGATTATGGGAATTTAACGAATGCATAGGTTACACAGATAGGCTTGGATGCACTTCTCCAATAAGCCCAAAGATAAAGGCAGAGAGTTTTTATCGGTTAAAAAAAGTCTGTTTGAACCAGACTGGGAATAAGAACAGCAGTGTTCACAGCAAAGAAAAAGCAAAGCCAGAAAAATAAAGAGCTCAGACTGGAAGGGGTGGAAAGTTACATACAGAAGGCGCTGCTTAAAACAGAGGTGGCTGTTAAAACTGAAGGGGAATGCGCGATTCGCTCGCAGCTTACTTGTGAACCTGCTTTGGTCAATAACAGTGTCAAACTAAATTAGTGGCCGCGTTAACTGGGCGAACAGATGGGCCGTGGGACTGCTGGCTGGTCGGGCGCCAAAAACACACACGCAGAGGCATCGCCGTCAGCCCGCACAATAAAAAAAAAAAAGGTCACGCTGACAGCGGGCCTCCCAGCAGATGAGACGCTGCACGCACAAGCTGCTGCTGCCCGATCCCAAACGGAGAGCCTCAGTCTCCATTTTGAAGTTTTTAGGAAAATAAAGATAGGAACCTATCCCATCTGAACAGCCCTTTTGGAAGAAAGAGTGAAATAAAAAACTGTTCCCACTCACCTTAAACCCACCACACACTGAGCAGATGCTCACAATGTTTTTGGAGGGCTGGGGGAGATGCTCTGCACATGTCGGGGAGCTGCAGCTATGAATGGAGTCACTAGAGGGCACCACCTTGGTTGTTTTCCCCCCCTCCGAAAGGCCCGGTGAGAGTCCACTGACTGGCTGCCTCTCGGGAGCCTCTGGGTGACCCTCTGAGGTCGCCTCTGCCACCAGGCCCGGAGGGACTAAAGAGTCTTTGGTTGAGGCCGAGGGCTCACAGTCTTTGGCCCCCTCGCCTACTTCCATCAGCAAACTCCTGGGGGTGTCGTACAGGTAGCGGAGGGAGGTGGGCACCTGGTACTCCCGCCCAGAGCCGGTGGGGCAAGAGCAGGGGCTCAGATCTGGAGCCAGGCCGGGGGGCAGGGCGAAAGCAGACCCGAAGTCCTCCCCGGGAGCCACGTCAAAGCTGCCCGCGTAGGAGGAGAAGCTGCCCGAGAACGAGGAGTGGCTGCCCGTCGCGATGCCGCTGTCGGACGAGCTCTGGCGGCCTATTTCCTGAAGCTGCCGCTGACCGCCGGCCGCCGCCCGGCCCCCGCTGGCCTGCCCGGTGGGGAGCTTCTCCACAATCTGCAGCGTCACTTTGTGGGCGGCATGGACCGAGAGGCCGCCGGTTCCGGGCGGGTGGGAGGCAGGCTCGGGCCAAACGGCCGACCGGCTGCCAATGCTGCAGTCTGATTGGCTGGTGTCTGAAGTGTCGGAGGAACCGGATATGCTGCGGTCATCTCCCCCGGCCGATGAGACTGGCAAGAGCACAAAACGACTATGATTAATGAAATCCATTAACACAAATGTTTTTTTGTTTTGTTTTTTATCTGCCTCCACTTTTCCTCTGACTATTTTTATAACACAGCAGAATCAGTTAAGCAGCAGCAGCATCAGTGACGTTAAATCTACAAACTTAAATTAAGTTCTGAACATATATTACTGAACACAAATGTATCATTTATAGCGCCCGGCTGGGAGGAGAGCTCACTGCTGTTAAATAACGATCAGGACGATGATTCTCGGGTCGCTGCGCCTTCAATTATTCAAGATTTTTTGGCGGTGAGCTCGCATCATGCAAGACCTGTAAATCTCTCTACCTGTGCTGCTCCCGTGAGACAGCATGCTCAGCCTCTTCTCCAGCTCCTGGGCCTCATGCTCCAGCCTCTCCTCCGAATTCTGGCTGGAAGCGAGTTCTGTGGGAGAGAGAAACACGGCTACGAACCCGGGCTCCTCCAGAAAAACAAAAGGGTCCCACACACACCTTCCTGTGGCATCCCGCAAACGGCGCGAGACGCAACGGCCTGCGGGACGTGAACCTGATCTGTGAGTGGCCGGGCGGGCGGAGCGAAGGGTCACACCTGCAGAGCTCGTGCGGCATTACAGGCGTTATTTATAGCGCGGCCACGTGGCTGCGCTGGTACGCGCTCTGCTGCTGGCGGCTGAACATTCTAAGGCCTGCGCCAGGATCTAATGGACCTTAAGACCAGCAAGGTCAGCGTTACCTCTGAATCTGTTTTTTTTGTTTGTTTTTGTAGGTCTGCAGGAAGGCGGTGAGTGGGCCAGAATTGTGCGAGTGGACTTAACCAACAGCAGCTTTCAGTCCACAGTTATAGCCTCAAATTGACAACAATAGAGCCATTTTTCCCCCAAATGAAGAACGCAGGCCCGTGGAGATCTGCATTTTAATGACTGGATCTTTTCCATGGGTTCCTCCACCTGTCGAGCTTAACACAGAGGTCGGCCCAACATGTCTGTTGCCATTACAGATTAATGAAGGAGCGATTGGGTTACATTCCAGATGTTCCCGTCTGTAAAAGTCACACTCGGGCCCCCACCGAAAAACGTAATTCTACAAGTGAACTGGAGGCCCAACTGAAACGTTACCCTAACTTTAATTATCTGGACGTTTCTCTTATTTTTCACTCGTCTATGCATTTAGTGCAGAGCTTTTATTAAATGCAGAGCCTCCAGTTCTTCAAGGCAAATAATGAGCAGATTAAATAAAAACTTTAATATTTAATCAAACTTTCTGTTGGAACTGCTGCTGACAAACAGGAGATTTTTTTTTAAATCCATTCTGTTGGAATTGGAAAACAACTTCAGTGACATGTTGTCAGACTGCCGTCATTACTCTGTAATTTCACGTTCTTGTGGCCTTTGGGCGCTCACTGTTAATTATCGCTTTGGATTCGGCGGTCTGGTCATTTATCTTGCGATGCAAAACTGCAAAGTCACATCAGGGTCCACAGCGGGCTGACCGGCAGCCTCTTCCAGCCACTCACAGCCAGAGATATTTAGAGTCTGTACTATGGCAGCTAAGCCCCGTCCAGGCCTCCTCCCATCTGACCAAGTTGGGCTTTTATGACCCCAGGAGTTGGCAGAGGCGGCAGTGAGCTGTAAACAGGCTTCAGATATGTCCCCACCACATTTTTCTCATGTATGCGGTTATGACATAAGAAATCAAAACTAAGTAAATCTCCTACGGCGCAGACTAGTAATAAAACCGTGCCAAATGTGCTCTGAAAACGGAGCATTCTCATGAACTTTTGACTGTTATCTCTCTGCTGTTATTGGAATACTTTATCTTGCCCCCTTTTTTTGTCTGATTGTGTTTAAAAATAAAAGTGTTTGAAGGAGACTTGTCACGAACGGGAAAGTGAAAGGCAAAGAGAGGTGGAGACATGCTAACCCACCCAGGGTGACCGATAAGGCTAACAGCAGCTCAACAGCACAGACACTCGGTCAGGTGCACACAAAGTGGACACAGACAGGAGAGGAGGTCACCCCGGATTGAAAGCAAGACCTGAAACCGAAAACTAGCGAGAAAAAACAGAAAAAGGGGAGAGTTGAAGGCTGGATGAGCGAGAATGATCGGGGAGGCGGCAGCGGAATTCCGAGGATGAGGTTACACACATGCCCGGAGTGATTAGGAGGCTTTGGCTGCTCCGCTTGTGTGAACTGTGACTTTGAGCCCTCCCCCTTCTCTGACATCCACCCAGCTATTTATTCTGCTACGCTCCACAATAACAGGAATATGAGCTCAATCTGCGACAACGTGTGTGAAAAGCAGGAGGCCTTTGGGCCTCTGCAGCTGCCGGCTCCACATTTAAGCATGTTCGGGTAGATTTTTTAACTTTAAAATGTTCTTAATTTTATATAAAACCACATAGAAACTGTTTGGAAATTACTTGGGATTAATCGTTTTTGACTATCAATTCAAACAGCTAAATGGATTCACTAAAACCAGCATCTTTTTTTTTTTTTTTTTAAACCAAAGCAAAGCTGTCAAAGTTTGCCAGAGACACATTTATAAAACGATTTGAATGTGGACAGAACCTATTCCCTCTTGCCAGAACAATACATATCCTCTTAATGATATCTGAGGTGGCCTAAATCTTTGTATTTACCTCAGAACGAGAATAGCCTGTAACTGAATTACTGAATTTGTCACCAAACAAATGACATGAGGCTGGAAGTCATAATTCAGTCCGATCATCCATTTAGAGGAATCCTCCAGCTCATTTGTCCCAAAACGGGGGTTATGATAACTCATTAGGAGCATCAACGAGGTTTCCTGCTTCATTTAATTGTGCTCAAGTTCAACAGCGCTGCACATTTTCATCGTTCAAAAAGCCGTTTTATGACTTCTCTAAAGTCTCTTAACTTTTAATATTTCAGTTTTTTTTCTTCGGAGAAAATTGAAAAGGCCTGTGACACTGACCTGGTAAAACGGGCCGCAGTCCAAACGGACCTCTGGTGGGGGAAATGCCTCTGACGATGCAGTCGAACAGAAAGCTGATCTGCTCGCTCTCTGCTGATGAAAGCAGAAAAACGCCGGCCCCTGGAGGCAGACGAAACTTTGTTAGTGTCTCGTTCATTTTAATTATCCAGTAATTACATGGTGCTTGTAGTTATTCATCTGCTAAATGAGTAAAACATTCATTACAATATTGTACAGCTCGAGGATTGTAGCATTCAACGATGACATGTTTGAAATGCTATCGGAAACCCAAACAATTCCATTTGGTCCCAAATATGATTAACTTTACCATCTCATCACTTCAAGTCAAGATGTGACATCGTTGATATCAAACTAATTTCTTAAGAAACTAAACAAACACGTTTGCCTGGGGAAAGCTTGTGCTGTTTTCCCAAAAGAAGCTGCTTTAAAGCAGCACAACACTAATGTCAGTGAGGAGTAAAAAAAAGTTTATATACTAGTACTTTATACCGGCATAAGTACATAGTCTTCTCTTTGGTTTGTGGTGCATTCAGACAACACCTGAACCCCGAAAACACTCCAAATTCTGATTTCATAAACCCAACTCATGCCTGAGTTGAATAAATACATATAGATAAATAAATAGATGCAGAAATAGATAAAAGCAGAAATAGATGAAACAATAGACGGGCTGTTTTTCTGAGAAAGCACTGAAGACCAAAGCACACCGTCAAGTCTGGGTAACGAGCCACGATTCACCATTTCTCATCATTACATAATTACACGATTTCTCTGCTGAGAGGCTTACACAGACGGATCGGTGCTTTATTCACCCCTAAAGAAAAAGAGGGCACTGAGCATGGTGCATACACACCATGCTAAAGAGGTGAGTGACCCCTGCAGACATGACTCACACCCAGGAAAACAAATTGGGGCCAACAGTTTCCTTTGAGACTTTAAACTGTGTAAAGGTCAGAGGTCAGCCCCCCCTCCCCAGACATCTCTTGACCTTCCAAAGACAATACAGCTGCTTGTCCGTCTGTAAAAAGTCGCCCGGCTACTTGGGACCACCCAGGCGCAGCGCATTCCCCCTGCTGCGGGGTCAAAGGTCAGCCGTCACCTGCACAAACGCTGGGAGGACGGTGCCATAGCCATCCTCTTTCCACAGCAAGACAGGTGCGAACACCGGAGTGCCAAGAAACAGAGAAATACATCACACAAAGACCCACAACAAGGAACAGGTGGCGCAGCTGGCACAAAAACAAGAAAACAACTCAAGCAGATCCTCCTGGTCTCCGCGGCAAGAAGCGATGAAAACGCAGACTCCATCCAAAGCAACACCTCATCCAACCGGGTTCACCGAGTGCAACTGTAAATTAGCTTGATTCTTCACCGGAGCCGAGGCCCTAATGATTATTTTCACAGCAGCAAAGTCATCAGGAGCAGCCGAGAGTGTTTGTTTTCCGGCAGCTGTGTGCACGCGTTTCCATTTTCGAGTCTCTTCTGAGGAGGAGATCCTACCGAGTCCACGGTAAGTGCCAAATTACTCACTTTCAGGAGTGAAATAAAAACTTTATCTCTCATTTGCTCAATTCAAAGCAACACATTTTCCGCACCAGGCACACACAGATTCACCTCTCAAGCTCCTGCTTTTAGAACACAACTTTGGCATACACAATTGTGTATCGCCAGCTTGTAGAAAGAGTCAAATCGTCTCTGCTGTCGATCAAAGGTCGCGCTTTGCCCCAAAAGTCCAACAAATAGAACATCCATGTGCAAAATGACCAGAAGGGGAACTTTTCAGTGGGCCTGCTTTTTATGAATGAGGACTAAATGATTTGCTGGAGTTTCTGCTTTTTGAAAGGGAGTGTACTAACACAAACATCTGAGTAAAATCAACATCTTCATAATTAAGAAAAAAAAAAAGATTTCAGGAGATTACCAAAAAGAAACCATCAAGAACCATAGTCCAAATAATAAAAGCTGTTGGTAAAAAAATTATATATATATATATATATATATAAAAAAACACCATGAAATCTTTACTTGCTTTAAATATAAGATACATAGAAGAGTGTGGCAAGCCATGAATAAAAAAACTGATATACACACAAGTAGTGCAGATGGTGCATATTTTGGACCACATATTGTGACAAGACCTATTCTGGGAAGACAGGAAAATGGGGAAACTGAATGTCACATTAGCCATCCTGAACTCTAAAATGAGGACGAGTGCTACAAACAAAACAAAAAAAAGGAAAGAAAACCAATATTCCAGAAAAACAGCTGCAGATGAACCAAGTCAGAGGCCATTTGCCTCCCCATAAAAGTTGCCATCGCAGGCCTTTCAGGAATGAAGCTGCAAAACAAGAACTCATTGAAATCTGCTTCTAATGACGGCATCTGCACATGAAGATGCTAAACCTCCTGGCAGCGGCGGAGCACATCTGAAGGCTCTTTTTGTTGCTTCATAAAACGCCATTGAGAATATTTCTTAATGTTTCCGCCAAAGGGAGGCCAGATGTACAAGAAAAGAGCCACTGGGTTCAATCCATCGACCCCCATCAGAATAAAAAAATAAATAAATCGCTTTATTGCCCCAATGTACAAAGTATGCAGGAATTTGACCTGGTATCCCAGCGCAACATGACAGTTTAAACAACAAATTTGTAAAAAAAAACAATAGCAAGGAAGGAGGAACCACTAAGAGGAGCCACTTTCCCAGCATTTGTCACAGGACCAGCCTTCCTGGTTCTGGTTCTGCCAGAGCTTTCCTCCCATCAAAAGGAAGGTTGTTTTTTTCTGCATTCCACAGTTACCTCATACATAATGATGAGAGATCAGATCAAAGAGATGTTTTTTTTCCCCTTAGCTGAGCAGCATTGAATTGAATCTTCAGTTTTTCCCTTCATTTGAAGCCAGACAGGAGTCGGGGCGGCGGGCAGGAGCCCTTCAGGACCTGTGGCCTCTTCTTCTGACCACAACATCATTACAGTGTGCACAAGTACACTTAGACTTCACAGATCAAACCTCCCAGCATCATGGAGGCCGTCCTCTGGACTAACTGATCAACGGCCCGGACGCTCATTTTCATTTCTTAACCACAGGGTGGACACAAGGCTTCTTTTTATTTCTAAATCTCTGCTATCCTCTCATACTCAAACTGAAAGGAAATGCATTTCACTTCCTCTGAATTCCTTAAATAATGTTTAAGGAATGTTTATTGTTTAAGGAATAATGCCAATAATGTTTCATTAGCCACTCTGGGTGGAGAAAGGTTCCAAACCCTTTTCATTTTGTTTTGAAAATAATTATTTTCTTTATCATAAACCTGGCCATTTCAGTCCGATCAAACTCCAAGTAAAACATTTTGAAATTTTGCTTATCACACCTTCAAAGCCAATTTGCCTTTTGATATTTAAGATCAAACATGTTTTCCAGCTCATTTTTTACGCATACTGTGAAAATATTGTCAGATATTTTCTAAAAGTACTGGATTTTTTTGTTCTTTTTTTAACTGATCTGAGTAGCTTTTGCTACAGAGGCAATGCTAACAGCGTGCAGATTAATATTCTTTTTATTTATCCAGTGTATGTTTTCCACCTTGTAGTTAACAAAGAAGTCTGAAGCACAGAAATCTGTTGATATGTGGGATTTTTTCAGTTTTCCTCCATATGAACTTCACTTGACACTTATCAGTGACCGGCCTCTTCTGGAGGAATCTTTCAAATCAAACCTCACCCTTTTAGGTTTATGAAGCTGTATGTGATGTTTTTAGCCTTTAACATTATGTGTGGACTTACTTTTGGTTGAACTGGACCATATAAATATATTTACCCGGCCTTTGCTCTGGGTGGCTATGAATTATGAATCAGACATGGATCAGTGGAGAACTTTTAACCCAACAGACTGCAAGATGTTTAAATGTGGATGGGATTTCCTGACGTATTCATGGTAGATCAGAAGAGAACCGTTTAAGCAAAAAATAAATAAAATTCTCACAAATCAGAAAATAACTGATTTTGAAGCAAACATGGAGAGCTGACTTTGAAAAGCAGACTTTTCTTTCTATCTTAGCTTTTTTCCCCCGCGCTTTTTTCCCCCAAAACCATGTAATTGTAGTAGATTGTGAATCATCAGGTGGCTATTTAAGCCATCTGAGAGTGATGAACACAAAGCCACACTTGATAAAATAACCTAAACCTGATCCTGTGATGTGTTTCAAAGCTCCTTTTCTTTGTAACCCTTTTGTTCTGATGTCAGCACACGTCATGCCTTGAGAAAACTTACAGTAACCACATCTGGTTCCTCCTTCAAAAACAAATCCGTTGGGCACGGGTCCATATCTGCGCAGGTCGGGGAGGCTCCAGTGGCCGATGACCACAGGGGGGACGTCCCTGGTGAGGGCCAGCAGGTTGTTGCACAGGTGAAGAGTTGCAGGTCCACTCTCCAGCTTGGTCCCCGGTAAGACGGCCACACTGAATCTGTGAACTGAGCAGAGAGGGACGTTACAGCTCAGCCGTGGCACAAACACAAAGCATGACTCCACAATAGTGCACATCTGGACCCGTAACGCACGCAAAGAAAGCCCCAAGAGCTCTCTGTTAACGATGAAAGGAAATTAAATAAGAGCGAATGGCCAAAAAGCGGCAGCCAATAATGTTTGATGAGATTTAAAAAAAACAAAAACAAAGGTCCATCCACACTGATGGCTTCAGCATGGATGTGATTTCATTTGTGATAAAAAAAAAGGGAGAAACTGCTGCGCACAAAATGAAGACAGGCTCACATCTAAAGCCAAATACAATCCATCAGAGCACGTCCCAAACCGTCTGCAGCCTGAACGCGCACTGGGATTCAAGTATGAGCGAGTTTGTGCGAACTTTACGCACAGCAGGTGTGGCTATTGTCGCTGGGGGACGAACGAGCCAAAAAAGCAGAGGAGATTAATGGGGGCGATGATGAGGAAATATTGGCAGGCTGCATCGCACCATCGCTCAGGTTAAGAGAGATTCATACAGTGTCACGGGAGGCAACAAAAGCAGAGAGGAGAGGTGGCTCTCAGCCACTGGCAGGTGACATTTCTGCCGGTTTGGACGCGCTCCACTCCGTGGCGGCAGGCCAGACGCACACTTATCAAGCTCCGTGCACACTCACGCAGGCCTGAGAACCCAATGCATTTTGACAAACGAATTGCAGATGAGCGCAATCCGTCGCCCCGCCGTCAGCCTCCTTACGATTGTCATCAGTTACGTCTTCACAATTCGGCTGCCAACTGCCGAACAGTCCCCTGCTATTATTAGCCCCCTATTTGTTCACTCGCTCGCACAACTTATATAATAGATGCACATGTCAGCCTGTGCCTGTGCGGTGTGACGGCGATGTCAGAAACCCTCAAAGAGGGAAGACGCAAACCAAAGGAAATGAAAGCTGTAACATCCCAAGCTCCAAATGTAACAAGTTAATACTTGATTTACTCAAAAGGCCCCTAAGCTAAACTATTAAAGCATTAAAGAGCTCGTTTTGTTATCCAAACCATGTTATTTCAATTGGGAAGCTGAATCAGATGTATGAGACAAGACATCACAGGTTCTGTGAGACGACAGTAGGTCCCTAAAGTCCGATAACATGGAGGAAAAACCCAGCAGGGCACCGACCAATGACACTGCTCAATGAGCCAGCTTCAGGTGGCTCTAAAAGCACACGTTTGTTTGTCTTTCACCCTCGAATTTTTAAAAACCAACCACGCCACGGCAAGTACCAGCGCCTCAAGTTAGAAAAAAAAAACCCTTGAAACATTTCCCAAATGGATGCTTTCATCTGTTATTACACAGAATAATTTATGTTGTTTTTTTTTCCCCCGTGCCCTTAAATCACCTTCAGAAACAGCACTTATTCATACAGTCCTGACCCGGTATTTGGGCCGTGAAGAGCGTTCGGCGTGTTCCTGGCATATTCAGATCGTTGGATGTGTGCGGGTACGTTTAACCTTCTGTGGTCTGAAGCTGCATACCGGTTTTACCATTAAGGCCCCGAGCGGCACATTAACTGACAGTTTAACCTTCTGAATATTTTTCTTTTTTCCCTTTAGAGAATGTGACATAAAAAGGTTTTAGTGGACAGTTTTATGTTTTCCCCAGAAAAAAGAATTCAACAGGTGTGTATTCATAAAAGAAGATCTGGTGCTAAGTATTAATTAAATTAGCAATTCATATACATAAACCAGTTGATTTTAGTGAACATACAGACAGAACTTGAGAGACTTGTTGACAACAAATGACAGAGGAAAGTCTGGTTTTTAAAAAAAAACAGGAAACTGATGAGTCTATACACAGAACTGTGTCAGTTTTAAGAAGAACGGTGTGTTCTGGTATGATGTAATGTGACTTTTTTTCCAGAGTCAAGTATTGGTCTCCACTTCTGCCTGGACCCGATGTGACATGATGGCAACTATTTATGAGGGAAAGGTATAAGAATTTAAACATGGCAGACAAAAAAAATGAATAAAATACTGGTATGATGTTATGTGACTTTTTTCAGAGTCAACTATTGGTGTCAACTTCTGCTTGGACCCGATGTGACATGATGGCATCTATTTATGAGGGAAAAGTATAAGAATTGAAACATGGCAGCAAAAAAATGAATAAAATAAAGATTAAAAAGAGGTGCGGGGCATGTCCTCACCCTCTCCCAGGCTGTATCTCAGCCGGGCCTCCCAGGCCTGCAGGGCCTCCCTGCTGTCGAAGCCCAGCAGAGCGGCCTGACCCAGGCACAGGACGGCCAGAGTGAAGGCCACCCCCTCATACCACTGGCCGGCCTCCAGGCCGCAGATCTCCTCCAAGACGACCCTGGCCCTCTCCTTGCCTCCCTGGACCTTCTCCGATTTGTCTTTGAACACCAGCAGCACGAGGCAGTCTGCAACACAAACACACGGCGCTCAGGTTTAAGTCGGTTTTACCCAATACTGAGCAAAAGTTACCGGGGGAGTCGTATGCGGCGTCCTCTAGGTCGTCGACACCTTCCAAACAATCAGTGTCGACTGACCAAACAACACCGTGTGCGCGCACACACACACTCACACACACCGGCGTCTTAACGCACATAACTGGGGCATGGGTGCAGACAGCTGTGACAACACTGATATAAAAGATCTGAGGAGGAGCGGGGCTCAACCTGTGGACTATGTTAAGCTGCCCGGGCCCACATACCACAGAGGGAACTTTGAAGATGGCAACACGGACTTCAGCAATTTAAATAAATGAATCAACATATAAATAAAAAGATCACTAAATCAAGTTTATTTTTCATTAAAAAATTGAGGGATGCAGGCATACAATGTCATGGGTTTAATTGTGTTTAATCCAGCTATAGGAAGGTTAAAGCATCACCCATAAAAGTGACAGCTACTCTAGATTAGTTTTAGAAAACTCTTCAGGTTTCTCAGAACATGAGAGGAAAAATAACCTGTGAGAATTGGTACAACAATCATGACAGGCCTGAAAAAAGCAGCATTAAAACTTTACCCATGAATGGAGTTGGACGGTGGACATAAATAAATACAATATAAAAACAAAAAGTTTAACAGATTCTAACAAAAAAAAGCTACTTATGTGTATATCAAACAAATGTTGGGGAGGGAAAGTGTTTAACTTAAAGTGTTGCTGGATTTTCAGTAATAAAACACTGGGAAAGTGCTTCAAAATATAAAATTACATTTTTAAAAGATGCATGTGAATCCATTTAGTTTAATTAGTTTAATTTTCTTTTGTTTCCCAGCTGTGTGGCCTCACTGCAGACACGTCCTGGGCATTTTCAACAAAGTTTTCCCCCAGGAAAAAGTTGTTCAGATAGTTCCAAACGGACACGGCTTTTAATCATGTTTCCAAACGCCAGACCAGGCTTTTCAGACCGAGCAGAAAAACAGGATACGTCCAGATGAAGTGTCACACGGTGGAGAAAACACACAGCAGCGCGTCAGACGCGTCCCGCACGCAACAAGCCTGCGCACCGGTTTGTTTGTCCACATTTTTGGACCGCTATCGTGGCACCAAAACGCGCAAAACTCACCCGCCAAACGCCGACTTTTCTCTTACCTGCTACAGGCGACGGCTTTCGGAGTACGAGCCACCTAGTTTTCCACTGGGAACACAACAAAAAAAGAAACTCTCATGAGCACAGACAAAAGTGCGCGGGGTCACTCCAGCCGCTTCCGCCCCGCAAAAATTTCGCACAAACCAAGCACCTTTTTCCCATCCCGAAGTCTGGCATATCCCTCCACGACAACAGAATCCGTCATCTTCAGTCATGGTTCCTGACAGCTGCAGAGTCGCTGCCTGAATGAGGGGTCACTTTCAAAATAGCTGCGCTCCCCCCTTTGCCTGTGGTGGCGCAAAGTCGCCCCCCCCGGCACGGACGGCGCATGGAAAATGCCATGGCCGGTGTCCCGTCTGCGTGTCCGCCACCTGGGCTGCTCTAAGCCCACCTGCTGCCTGCTGCTGCTGCTCAGAAAACCACCGAGACAGGCGCACACGTCACCAAATTCCGCACATTTTTAACGCAAACTGGTTATCAGGAGTAAATTAAAACGTCAACAACCATAATAAGTGCTGGGGCTACACAATTAAACAAAACAGGATGAAATGTCATCAGTTATTTTACCATATGCTGTTTATTTACAAATAAGGTGATTTTAATACAATCCATCAACATTGAGTGAGTGTTTAAGGGCAGTAAGACGGGTTTAATGAGGTGCTGGCATCAAAAGTAGGAGCCAAACAGCATGGAAGATGCCGAAGGCCTCATAAAACCTGTACAATGCCCATCTGCATGAGGCCGAATGAGGCTCTTTTCCCCAAAAATTTAAACCGCTCTGACGTCACCTCGGGTTCACAGTTGAAAATAGTAAGACAGACCCTCATGTTTATCATCAAAGATTTATTCAGTCACAAAGGGTTTCACAGTTATAAAAAGATATCTAACTGACTTCCAAATTTATCACAAAAATAAAATAATACTACATTTATATATGTATATTTATATATATATATATATTACAGTATCCCACACACTTTAAGTTAATGTCCCAATGATGTGCTTTCTGGATTTGGGCCTGATGACCGAGTGGATCCAGTCGATGTACTTGACCACTTTTGTGTAAACTCCAGGCTTCCTCAGGCGGCCGCAGCCCTCCCCCCAGCTAATGATCCCGTACAAGAAGCTGACATCATCCTTCGCACAAGCCAGAGGGCCCCCGGAGTCACCCTGAGGAGGCACACAACAAGCAGTCGACCCACGTAAACACAAACGCACACACACACAGATCAAAGCAGACACGCAAACGGCTGTGTCACACATCACTAAAAACTGCTCTCCACCGCTGAGGTAAACACGGGTCTGCCAGGTTCTGGGAGGAGGAATGTGGCTTTAATGTTTAACACAGTGAGGGTCCCGCCTCGGACTCTTACAAAGTCCCAAACTCCCCTCAGCGCTCCCCTCGGGGGGGATTCCCAGCGGCCATCTTACACGCTGCTCTCTCACTCTGAAACCAGGCGGCCTAGTTTCTGACCAGCTCTCACGCTTTTGACAAAGTGGCGTTTTGTGAATTAAAGACACAAGAAAGGACATAATCTGCACACCTGTACGATCCAATATTAAACTTAGTGTTTTATACAAGTGCCCTAACAAAACTCATTATTTATGCGAGATTTCCAAATAAATTGACAGGGAATTACTTTCTGCCCTGAGGGATTTTAGACTTTAAATGTCCAGTTTTAAGCTGGACCATGACCTGGATGAATGAGAACCTTGGCAGATACTTTAAGAGTGCTCTCCCACCTGGCATGCGTCCACACAGGTGGACAGCCCGGCACAGAGCATGTCCGAGGTCACGTGGTTGCCGTACACGTCTGGACGCTTGCAGTAGTGGTCCGAAACCAGGCGCAAGAACCCTTCCTGGAGAGTGGAGTAGACCCCCTCCTCTGCGAAAAAAACAGAGCGAGTGGTTATTCTGACCTCGACTCTTAAAGATTCGAGGCCTGTTTCCTGCTTCATGTAAAGAAAGCTCGATCAATCGATCAGAAAATAGGAAAAAGTGCAAACAAACATGCTTTCTAATGTCTGGACAGAAGCATTGGCCTCTGGAGTGGAACATGGAGGAGTGTAAAGAGCTGGAACTATTCCACTGAAGCCACACAGCATCACTCACTCTCATACTTGTGTCCCCAGCCGCTGATGGCACAGCAGTAGCCGTTAGGAAACAGCGTGTTTTTCTCCGGTAGGCAGATGGGGCTGATGTACGGCGTTCTCCTCGCGCAGCGCCCCTCCCGCTTCTTCAGTTTGATCAGGACTGGCGAGCAGACACACAAAATGTCAGGAACCGAGCGGCAGAATCTGAGCGGGCGCTGGCTCACGATAGCCAGGCCCAAATGTGTGTGTGTGTATTTTGACGGTTACCGATGTCATGCAGAGTGGGATTAAAGACGGAGAACTGCTTCGGGAAGACGTAGGTCTCCACTTCAAAGGTCCGGGTGTTGGGGCTGCTCACGTTGAAACGATGCTGGCCGAGCACCACGCGGATCTGAGACTTCAGGGGGCTGTGGGAGGACAGTTTTCACCTTTTAGTCTGCGGCTAGAGGACAAAACGAGACTTTTTTTAACGTGAGCTTAGTAAGCATCATAGGTCTGCTTTCCCGTGCAAGCGGTAGCAAAGATGGAGGGGAAATGTGGAGAAGGAAGATAAAAAGAAAGAGCAGCACAGATGTGGATTGTCCTCCATGTGGACCTAGAACGGCCATAAAGGAAATATGACAGCAGCTTCATCAATCAGTCCTACACAACTGTTCATCAGTTAATTAAGTTTATTCCAAAGATGTTTCTTCATCAAAAGCGAGCCTGTTCAGTAATATTCCATATATGAAGGATTTCAGGACCAGATGTCCCCCCCCACTGAGGTCAGAATGAAGAGCATGCAGGCCATTTTAATTAAACACTGTTTGGTTGAAACAGGACCAAAAAGCAGAAACATATCCTCTTTTTTTTTTTGCCTGTAATTAGTAGGAATGGCATACTTGCGGAAAAAGCAGTGTGCGGCTGAGACGACCCAGCAGGAGGAGACCAGGCTGCCGGCGCAGAAGTCCGACTGGCCGATGTAAATGGCCGCCATCCACGGGTGGGTCCCCGGCAGGGCGGGGGTGCCCCCCAGTATCCGGGGCATGGGGAAGGACAGCCGCTTCTTATGCTTTCTCCCGCAGACGGGTCTTCTGGCTGGCTTGGAGGAGTCGTTCTCTTTGACGACGGGCATGATCTGATTGGACGAGATGGTCCTCCGAGCTGCAACGGGTCAAAGAGCAGGACTGACACCAGCCTCGTGGGCCCGGGACCTTGCAGCACAGACTAAAAGCCTCCCAAATTCCTCTTTTGAATGCTTTTTCCCATTTTTTTTTACTTTGCAGCTAAGTTTTTGCTCTCTGAGCAAGGGCCAGAAAAAGAAACACCGAATGGTTCGCATTGTTTGGGTGACAAAGCCCGCTCTGGAGGAGAACCCGTCTGTGAGGCATAGGGCAGAGCAGACGGGGAGAGCGTCCTGACAGACATCCTACTCACGACGTAAACGTTTGGCTCCGCCGGACGGGCCGCGCTGACTCAGGCTGAGTCAGGCCCCCGAGAAGCACCACCTGCCCTGCATCTCATCAGGCATGCATCAAAATTTAAAAAAAGAAGTTAAACTCCTGCCAACGAAAGCAAGGGGTCAACTTCAGAGCGCAGCGTGACTCGGCAAAGAGTCCTGCTGCATGCCCCGTGCTTTCATTTTCACCGCTGACTCGCAGGTTTTTAATCAAATGGGTGGCACCGGAGCTGTTTTCAAAAAGGAATGCACCGGCTGTGTCACACCATAAAAGCACACGGTGTTCAGGCACTGAGGAACTCTGAGACTTTGTAAACTTTGTAAAGTGGATTAAAAGATTGCCAGGGACAGCTAAATGGATACGCCATCTTTGCTTAGATCACCACTGCGGGGATGTTAAAAAGCTGAAGGAATGATGAAGAGTAATGATTCCATGATGATACCTGATACATGTTTGGATGATACGAAGAACACAAAAAAAGTCAACACAAAGTCCAGGACATCCTGAGTCAAAGAGACACACGACAGGAAACTGTACAGATTTCTTTTCTGCTTCTTTGTTTGCTCATGACAATATGTTTTTAATCACTTTAAGACATTTTGTGTCCCTGTTAAAATCTCAGTTTGGCCATCTTATGATGTTTTTGTGCCATTTCTATAATTTTCTTTCCATCCTGAAGTCATTTTGAATGAGAATTTTGATTTTTTAGTTTTAGTCTACGGCTTTTATGTCCACAGCAAAATTGTGGATCAATCCATAGCTGTTTTATATCATTTTTTACACTGGTTTGCGCATTTGTTTCGTGTCATTTTGTATTTCCTGCCATTTTGAGTGGTTGTCTAAATCCACATTTTGATTTTCCTTCTGGGACATCCAGCATGTCAGCGCTCGGGCATAAAAGCTGCCGCCCCTGACCTCTTACGCCTGGCGTGCTCGCTCAGAGATCTGTCAACGCTGCCAACAACAACTCCCGACTCCTTTTTCTCCGTGCCCCAGTTACTCACACAACGGCATCCTGCAGGAGGGGACGTCGCAGTACTCCCAGGAGATGGCACCGTCGTTAACCGTGTAGCACCACGGCTGCTTGTCTCCGTCTGGGTTTCTGCACACACACACACACACAAACACGGGGGAGGGCGTGTGTGAAGGCGCCGCCTGCTGCTTTCCGTCACACAAAACAGCAGCTGAAGAGCTTCGTCAGCTTTCAGGGGGAAAAAGGTGACGGCTGCTAATTCAAACTGCTGGGTTTTATTTCTCATTTAATTAATATGACAATTAACCCTCTAAGCTTCCGGTGATGACAGTCAATTACGATGCTTTCAATAGTTAGGATGAAAATATACTGGATCAGTGTGAAGCCCTCACGTGCCTCTGATGAGTGTGCCTTTGTATATTTTCACTGATATTTTCTTGAAATGGGCTTTTCTTTGATGCACAGCTCGTTTTAGGACGCGCACCATTAGCTGTGAGGTTGTCATTTGGCTAATGGGCAGTCAGAGCCACAACAACAACTTAAGAAAGCTGAGTGGAAACGACGCACGGGGACTGTGGAGGAGATAAGGCCTGGCTTCAGCAGGTTTTGTGATGCCTCTGGATGCCTCTGCAGACGCGCTGCTGGCAGCCCGCTGAGTGACGAGTGTCGGCACGTGGAGATAAGGAGCAGAAAGCTTTGGCTAACTCGTGGGAGAGCGGCCGTGTGCTTCACAGACCTGCAGAAGGCGTGGTGGCCCAGGCCCGCGGGGGCCCACGCGGCCACCGTGCCCACGTGGAGCTCGTCGAAGAGCAGGTCGGAGTTCCAGGGGAGGCACCGGGCGCCGGACAGCGTGGTGCCCGCCACCCCTCTGTAGGCCGTGCCCCGGCCCCTGTAGCAGCCTGCCTCTGGCTCTGCGCACACACACACAAACCCCAGGCAGAGTCAGACAGACAGACAGAGAGGGCAGCCCCGCCTCGTCAGCAGCACCAGTCCGATTCGGCCATGACGGATTTTTTTCATGTCGGAATGAGTGGGAACAAGTCTGAAAAAGTTCTGCTCAGGCATTCTGCTCATGCTCACTCGTGTGTGCACCCGCCACCGTTAATCAAGCCACTGTTGTCCACACGCAGGACGCAGGACAGAGCCCCCCACACACACACACACACACACACCCACACACACACACACACCCACACACACACACATACCGAGGCTGCAGCGAGGTCCGCCGAAGCCATATCTGCAGTAGCAGGCCTCCTTCCCAGTGGAGGTGATCAGACGGCAGGTCCCGGCGTTCTGACACGGGTTAGTGCGACACCCTGTGCCACAACGGGAGGAAAATTAATGAGACAGAACAATAAAAGTGAGTTCGGAACCAATTCATTGAAACCATCATCTTTTTACACAAGTCAATAATCTCCATCCTCTATACGCTTTTATTCCCGGTAGGGTGGAAGGTGGAAAACACAGACACTGGAAGTATTTTTATCTGATAAAATCCCCACTGAAGTAAGTTAAAAGCAGCATCAGAGCAGCTGATTTGGCTGAACTAACACACACAATGAGCTCTCAGACACAAAGTAATAAAGGAATATTTAGCAGTTAGTCCCAGTGGTTGTATAATTATGGTTTTCAGAAAAAAAACAACTCAGTCATTTCTTTTCTATTCATTTTAGGACTCAAATTATTTACAAACCATTGCACAGCTTCCGTATTCAGACTAAAAGGAGGCAACCAAGTTTTTTTTTTTTTTTTTTTTTGCGTGACTAGATGAAGATAAGCCTCTACCACCATCACAAAAACAGTTTCATCTGAGGGAGCATGAAAACGCTCCCCTCCCCTCCCCCCCTCCCTCATTCTTTTCTGTCAGCGAATCAGTGAAATGCCCACGAACGTCTTTCCCCTGACATAGAAAAAGCGCGGCATGGCCCCACGGGGTGTGCCCGCTCCCTCCACTCCTGAGTCACGGTGAGTCATATAATCTGCCTCCCTTCAATGGTGGGGTTACTTTTGTTACTATGGAGCTGCGATCAAAGAGAGGGCAGGGCCTGTCTTTCATATCTTCTGTAAAGGGAATATTTTGGAAAAAGAAAAAGAAAACATTTCGTCAGGCGGGGAGGAGACCCGATACCTGTTTCTTTCAGGTATGAAACGGAAGAAAAGAAGAGTTTACGCAGGTTCAGTTTTTTTTTTTTTTTCCAGTTCTGAGTTTTGTCTAATGTTTTGGCTGGATGTTAAAAGCGGGGAGCTCCAAAAGGGGGGGAGGTGCGTCTTACTGGTGTAGGGGACTCTGTCACACTGGATCTGCCCGGCCTGGCATGTGCACTGCTCCACGTTGCGGAGGTGGATCCGTCCCCAGGACTCTCCGGTGTCATAATAGCGCAGGTGTACGGTTTCATAGCACTTCTCTGAAAAAGGCAACAGGTTGAAATGAGAGGGGTGATAAAAGAGCTCAGCCGGGCGTTGAGAGAGAGGCTTTTTTCTCAGAGGAGTTCCGGGTTCGCTGGGTTTCACAACAATTAATGAATTAATTTTGCATCCTGTTTCAGCCACAAATCACTGTCTACATTCACTAACGTCCATTCAGGTGAATACAGGCTTGAACGCAGATTTAAGCTAAGTCAGATCTTTAAAAGTCATAAAACTGAGTCATTTTTGTGGTTTTTAAGTGTTAAGTAGATTATGTTAGGCTGGAAGTCTTTAGTTAAACACAAAAGAGATGGCAGAGTTTGTTCAGTTGTTAGGATAAAGTCAAATGTCAGACTTTTCATGTCCAGTGCTGGACATAGGAAAACCCACTGACGTTCTACTTCCTGTTGAGTGAATGGCCGCTAACGTGTAGGCAAACCCACTCTGTTGGCACCACTGGCCGCTGAAGCCCTCCGGGCAGGAGCACTCCGGCCGGTCCGGAGCGCAGACGCCTCCGTTCTGACACGGATTGACCCCACACGGATCTGTGACCCCACGAGAACTGTGGACCAGAACTGGAACCGGTCGAAAAAAGGGGAAACAGCAGTTAGAGGAGGAGCGAACGTTCCCCCTGAGATCCACACGAAGAACGATGAACCCACCGTCCGACTGGTTCCTCCCTAAAGCGCAGAAGCCCATCCTCCTGTCCCGGTCAAAGTTGTGCGTGAGAGAGCACCTGCGACCACACAAACAGCATGACTGTACAAACATCTGACCATGATCCTTTAGAGAGGGGGAAGTCCATTTCCATGTTTTAAAGTTGTCCCACAGCAGGATGCGTCTAACTCACATTCTGATTCACTTAGATGTTTCATTTTCAATCCATTTCAAAGTTTTGGCTAATGTGTCAACAGGATTTCCTCACAAAGTGTCTCACCACAAAGCCATGATGCAAACCCAGAGGAATTTGGCCTCCTATAGGAAAACATACCTGCATGGAGAAGATCATTTGAAAGAGAGTGAAGGGATTCCGTATCACTTCTGTCTACAAACCCCCCTCTGAATGACTTGTTTTCCACAGCTGATGTCACACATTTAAGTGTCCAAAACTAATTCTCTATGGCTTTGAGCTCACAAATTGCCACAATCTTCTATCCCCTCTTCAGCTTATATGCATTATGGGCTCATTTAAAAATCAATGAGAGGGATTACAGCCCAGTAAGCGAATGGCGTGAGGCTCTTCACGGGGGTTCAGGCTCTCTGGAGAAAGCTTCTGCCTTATTCCTCCCTGCCGAGGCATACCTGTGCGCCCATTTCTGACGTAGAGCGTCACCTACACCTAACCTCAGGTGTAGGTGGACGGGAGCGGTTGGCCCATATATGATTGCATACCTGTTGCTCCAGCTTGTTTACATCCACCCTTTCTGTCTCACTTCCAAGTAATGATGGGCGGGAAAGCCCTTCAGCAAGGCTGGGGTTGTGTATTTTCCAAAATAATGAATAAAGTAAATGTTGCTAGGTTACATTCTGCCGCAATACAAAAATGACTATATTACAGTTTTACTGTGGCAGCTGTTTATATACCCCCGGGACCAGTTTTGATATAAAAGAAAAACCGCAGCTATGGGCACATCTCTTGAAATTCAGACAGCTTTAGAGACAGAGTTCTGCAAACAGTCCGTATGTATTTCTCCTCTTTCTGCCTGCTGACTGAGATAACACTGTGTGTGATGACACGATGACAGAAACCCTGCTGACAAGTCAGCAACAAGTCATTCATCCCGGCTTCTTGGTTCATTATCATGTTCTAATCTGGGCCGTTGCCAGCTGTAGCCAGCTGTTGCACGGAGAGTCGCTGCTCTTTAAACAAATCCACGGTAATGCTTTCAGGTTTGGCAGAAAAGCACTTTTGCTTTTGATCCCCCCCCCCCCCCTTTGCTCTGAGAGCTCCCATTTGTGAGCCACGGGTGTCCCGGCAGAGTCTGGGATGAGGAGCGGGCTCCGACATGATGCCCAAAGACGTGTGCGTTCACTCCCAAACGGTTCCGCGCACGTCAGGGAGCAGCTGTGTGTCCAAAACAATTGGATCCGTTGGACTCACCAGGGCGAGGACAGAGAGACGGTGATGCAGCGGTGGTGGATCCTGCCGCCCTGACGGAAGGGGAACCTGCACTCCTCGCCCGTTGTGGTAAAAACTGTGAACACAGCAGCAGAAAGGGGTGAGAAAAGGGGAAAAGTTATCTTCACACCAGTGCAAACTGTAGAGGAACCAGACTAATCTCTGTAAAAAGCACTTTCTTGGACACAAACTCTTCCTCCACTTTGTCCATAAATAGTCACATCCCCCTTCTCACACAGCTGCATCATAGACACCCAAACCCAGATGTGGCACACTTCAGAAGCAGCTCCAGATGTTTCAGTCAGGACAGAAGAAACACCTAAGGTTCTCCTCACCCCCCCACCCCCCATTGAGGAACCCACCTTGTCGGCTCTCCCTGTGCGTCTCGTTGGAGACGTCTGCTTCAGAACCGAGCTCTGCCAGGTGCTGGAAACCAAGCAAAAACACAAGATGAGGACTCGGGCTGCCCTCCTTGCTCCTCACGCACGCCCAGAAGGGGCTGAAACTCACCGCCGTGGCGCCGAAAACGGCTGAGAGCCAAAGCAGCGCGCCGGGAGTCATCCTGGGCTCGTTTCCCGAAGTCGGAAGAAAAAAGTCCGGGAGCCCCGTCACGTTATATCTGTCAGTTTCAGAGTCCGCAGCCCACTTTTGGTCATAGGAAACCCTGCAAGTATTATCCTGTCCCTCACAATTTCGGAGCGTATTGGGTAAAGCCCTTGCGTCATCGGGCTCGTCTAACCGAGGCGCATCCCAGAGCCCGGGCGGCGTTCCCCTCAGCACCTGGAGTGTTTATCGGGCTCATCGACGGAGGGAGCGAAACTTTTCCGGCTGACAGCGGAGGCGGGGGCTGCAGGGGTCAAGGGGGAAAGGCTCAGGCAGGACGGTCCCTCCCCAGCCTGCAAGGAAAAGACGCTTCTGCGTCTTGGTCGGTTTTGCTGCGCGCAGCCCTCAGAAACTGGACCGTCAGCCATCATTCCCCCAACAGGTGACCCTGCACACACACTCCTCAGCCTTATTGGTTTCATATGAATGTGTGCCTGCAAATGTGCCAAATTCAGCCTAGACTGCAGAGTTGAAAGAATTTCAAGGAAAAGGTTTGTGGGCATTTTCGTCTCTACTATTCCAGTCTTCTGTCAGGTTGGGAAAAGAGACCAAGACTGTGTCTGTCCATCACTCCCAAATCCCAGATCACAGTCCTGCAACTTCAAAGCTATTTAAAGCTAAACCTTTGAGTTAGAAAAAAAAACATTGAAAACTTATGACATTTATGAGCCTGCTTGTGAAACTGAGTTCATTCCATTTGTGGGCTCACTGTAACACACCCTCCATCAAACCAGAAAAATACAGGGGAGTGGAGGGCTGCATTTCTCCACCTATATGTAATTAATTTCTTAAGACGTGTGGACACCTCCAATTGTCAGCACTGGCTGCTGAGCCGTGGAAACTCACTTTTGGATGTTAACTCTTGAGCTTGAGCTACACCATAAAACTCAAGTCAGTAAATATCTACCTCTGATTCACACATAACTTTGCTTTTTTACCATAAAAATGCTAATAAAAGCTCGGCTTCGTATGAGGATGACCCATTTAGCCCATAATAACACGGTGTTAGGCCACTAGAAGTTCAGAAGTCAGTGGGTCTACCTAGGGCTGACTGTCCTGTCAGCATTCCAGCAGTGGCATGCTGCTTCAAGACTAAATCTCCAGTACTGTAATCTAACCTCTAATTTTCACCAGCTGTAATAATGTCTTACCAGATGCTGAGCTAAATTTAACACAAAGAGGACGCTGCACAAAGTGTGAGGACTTCCACCAAAGCACTCGGCCCAAGCTGGACATTTTTTAACCGATACAGCCGCCCTGTTAATATTTGAAAGCGTTGACTAACTTAAACTAAATTGAAGACGTAAAGAGAGAGGCCTTGTGTCTGTGAATGTAAGACTTTGGACTATAAGCTGCAGGGGGATGTTTTTTCAAAGCTGGTGAGAGCTCTGCCTGGATTGATGAGGGCCTCCCTCTGAAACCAGACCACAAAAGTCAACAGTCGGTTTGATAGCAGCAATCAAAGCTTTTTTTCTTTAATTATCATTCAACAATCTGGATAACCTCGAAACCACAGAGGGAATAAAATACAGACAAATGTACCATAATGTATTATGTGTTAAACACAGAAAGGCAATCTAAGCAAAGGAAAGTCAAACATTGAAAAACAAAGAATTGCCTGTTCTGTTTTTTCCTGAAAACAAGTCCATGGTCCTAAGCTGTGTGCCGCTTTCTAACAGAACAGCAGTTTGAAATCTATGCAAATCTAAAGCCTCACTGTCTGTCTTAAAGGTTTTAACTACGTACATGGAAAAGCAAGTCGGTGGAAACTTCACCGATGGAAATCTGGTTCAAAGGTTTGTGAAAGAACAAAAATCTTCTGGAGGTTTAAGCTGATTTTTGCTGTTTTACCTCAGCAGAAGACTGGAAACCCGGCACAAGGACGCCGGGGGGAGATCCTTCTGCCAAACGTGTGAATGTATCTGTGTGTTCATTTTTAATAGCTTCATTGATGGTTAATCCCTTTGGCTGGAATTTATCATTCATTTTCCCTTTTTAGCTCATTCTCGCTGTAGAGCCTACAGCCTTTAAATTACACCCTCTGAGCGATTTGGAGACCACGCCTTCCCAGAAAGCGGTACCCAAAGAAGTGAGTCGAACACTTGTTCTGTGGTTATACAATCTAACGTGACTAATAAGAACATTGCATTTCACTTAATTATTAAATAATACAAAAGAGACAAAACCACACCACAATCCCAAAAATACAACTAGCAATTACTGTTCAACTTGAAGGCTCCTACATTAAAACAAATGTACAATGTCACCATTATATTCATTATTTCAGGGAGGAAACTGACTAATTCTCTTTCAGACATCAGGGCCCTGGTGGGGCTTTTAAAAGTGCAGAAGTGGGGGATCCCTTTAGACAATCGTGGCCTTGTACATGTCCGTCTGGCAGTCCCTGCCCTCCGGAGGGTTGCGGCCGGCCTGGGGCATCTGGGCATTCCTCATTTTGGATTGGCACTGTCGCAGCTCGGCGACGTAGCCCTGGAAACTCAGGCTCAGCTCAGCGTCCTCGCCCTGAGATGTGTGCGTCGCTCCTTCCTCCAGATGCACTCCCTCCACGTCCGTCGCCTCGTGTTTGGCATCTGCTCCGTTGGCCGGAGGTTTGGTGCCCTGGAGTGTTTCTGCTCTTCTCTCTGTGCACGGGAGACAAAATGTGGACAGTTTAGGATGAGCCGATACATTATATTTGATCATATTATTGTCACGTTTTTTTTTAAAACTAGCATGAAATGGAGGCCCAATAAGTAGAGAGGCGCAAAGAGATCACAGCAGTTACAAAATGAGTATTATCATTAGACAGCAAGCAGCTATTAAGGTACTCCAAATCCCTCAAAAGTGCTGAAAGGAAGCTAAGAAAGACCAGACAACCTCAAAAGATGGAAAATAACAACAATTTACATGTGTTAAAGGAAACAGAGATAAAGAGACACAGCCACACAGGAAATCCAAATGACAGCTGAAAAGAAATCCCCAAAACTGTCATAGCAAAGTCCACCAGAAAAGTCACTGAGTCACCTGGATATCCCCAGAACCAGTTCAAGTTAAAGTTAAAAACTGGGAACTTCAACCGTGTGACATCAGCTGTTGCTCTGCGTCTGCCTGTGGTTTATTTCTGGTTTTAACAAATCTGCGCTCCATATTCACCAGCGAGAGGTGAGTCACGGTGTTGATCACACAGAGACGTAAGCAGCAGGTTTAACCGACTGAGTTCGGTGTTGACTCGGTTTAAAGTTCTCTCCTGGTCCCCACCGGCTTCAGAGGAAAATGTGTGTTTGATTAAGCAGATAGTTCATAATTACCAGTTTTGTCTGCTGGGAGCTGCTGGGTGGGATAAGTTTGGAGGCTGAGAAAACCCAAAACATGCAGGTCAAAGTGACTAAAAAAAGAACATTTTAAGACAGAAAATATACACAAACAACTGAGTCACACTTGGTTCTCGTCTCTCAGAGGATGTCCAGCGTGACTACAGTGTGTTCCGGATCGCTTCTGAGGAACTAATGGCACAGGTGCAGATGCATTATTTGTTATTATTTCTTGACTGAACACAAGATGGATGCATTAGTGCAGGTCAGGCTCCGTTATACAACCACTTCCGCTCAAACTTAACTCACCGAGTTATGGAAAAGAACTGCATGAAAACGGTCCAGAGTGAAACAAAGACTGACTCACTGCTCTGATGTCAGCCGCGGTACGCTGAAACATCACTTTGTGTTTCACGTCTAATCATCGGGAGAGGCGGGATAAATAAAACATCCCCATGACATCAGGCCCCAGAGTTGCGGAGGTGGGGGGCCACCGCCGTTTTGATGAGCCACAAACCGCGTGCGTGCTGTAAACACGGAGGGCAAACACGGCGCTTTAAAAACGGGGGGCCGCGGCGCTCTCCCCAGCTGTGATTCACATCTGTCCGACCCAGAGGTAAACACAGTATTTGAGCCACGGCAGCTGACCGCCCGCAGAATCTCAGCAAAGCCAGTGGGTGAATGGCCAGAGCACTCAGATGGTTTGTGAAAGTTGTGAGAGATGTTTGAGGACGTGATTCGGAAAAAGTGCTGTCGGGGACAGAAGCCGTCCGTAGCTTCTTCCCAACCGTTGCTAGCTGGGCGTAAATATTTGTGAGTGGCCCTTCCGCACAGATGCTGGCACGCAGCGCTGGGAGATGACGTCCGATGAATCGGAGTGCGCTCCGTGTCACGAGGTTCATCATCCATCTATAAACGGCCCTCTCTAAACAATCTGTACTTCAGAGGTTTGCAAAGTGAAATCCGGAACTTCCCTCGGGGATCATAACACAGAGATAGGAGATAAAAAACCCACAGAAAGTCAATGGAAATGCCTTAACTGTCATCTGAGATGGATTTAGTCAAAAATTCCAAACTCTTTAACAGGCCGCTTGATCTGATTAGTTGAAGTCAGATTTAAAGGGGGGTGAGGAAATTAAAAATGAACTAATAAAATATAATCTTTTATCGAAATGTAAGTCAAAACACAATTTCAAAAACGGACTCAGCACTATGAAAGAATGTAATCTTGGGGTTCATATCGGTAATAAAAAAATAAACCTGTTTGCTCTTGGAGGGATAATAAAATGAGGCAGTTTATCTTTTCATCTCCAATTACCAGCCAGAAGTTGTTTGGTTTTTTTCCATGAAGTTTTACAGTCTAATCTTGGCTCCAAGGGGAGTAAAAAAGATCAAACAGGACTTTCTGCTCATCTTCCCCCCTCGATGAGTCAGTGAGTAGAGGAGCTCAGCCTTCCCACTATTTGCCCCCTCCGTGGTGCCTCCGGTGGTGGGGGATCCCGGATCTACTGCCGGGCGTAGAAATGACGAGGGCTTTTGCGGCGGCCAGGAACTCCTGCGAGGAGCTCCGTCAGCCCCCAGCTGTCCCTGCCAAGAGCTGTGTCCAGCTCTGACCGCCAGATGGATGATAAGGCTGGCCCCGGGGGTCAGCGGCTGTCGGCTTGGTGAGCCGACACCGAGACGAGACGAGGCGATGCAGGGGCGTAAAATAAACAAATAAATAAATAAATAAATAAGAGCCAGAGGGAAATCTGAGCCGAGTGGTGCCTCAGGTGCACGCTGCAGAAACAGAAACATTGCAAAGCACTTTCCCAGAAAAATCTGGCCTCCAAAGAAGAGTCCTTTAATCTTCTCTGTAGTGGCCAAACGTTGCTTCAGACCACAAAAGTCTAAGCAGTGGACATTTGAGTGGAGAAAAGAAGTATCCCATTATGGACTCGCCTCTTCTTCCACAAAATACCCAAATAAAGGAAGGAGCTGCTCTTATCGTTGTGTTAATCAAACAGAGTGTGTCTACAGTGTGGATCAGGGCCATGTGGTGGTTACACTGTGTCATGTGGCCCCCTAGTGGACAGCCAATCCCCTTCAGAGAGCAGTAGGAGGGCAGTAATTACACCGCCGCTTCTCTGGGTTCGGTTTTCCATCACAGTCCAATCAGGGCTAATCTACATCTGGAAGACCAAGTCGAGGCACGGAAGCTCCTCACGTGACACACTCACATAAACAAACTCCTGAAGACACACCGCTGTCAGGTTTTGCAGGTTTTTTTAAGCCTGGAAGGAATTTAGCAGTTGTACACATTAGTATTTCAAATGATCCTGAAATCCTTTGAGCATGTGTGCAGCCTGAGGATCGCATTGTAAGCTGCTGTAAATATACTAAATACTTCATAAACTAGTTTAGTCTGTTCCTGTCAAATAGGATTCAATATTATATGACACTTCTGTGAAGTCAGCAGATGGCGTCAGTCACACATGACTCATCAAACTGAAGATGTGGGGCAACGAGCAGAGGGAAGGTAAAAAAGGAGGGAGTGGGCGTTTATCTTTCATGAAGCCCAAAACCCAAAATACGAATGTGAGAGCTGAACAAAGTCTGCGAAAAAGTGTGGAAGTGGAGGCGTATTAACTTGTTGCGTTTCCACTTGGTCCAGCACCGAGGTGGCTTCACTGAATCACAGCCAAGTTTCTATTCTAGCAGGTGGGAGAAGGAGAGCAAGGGAGAAAAAAAAAAAAAAACAGGCAGGGAGATGAAAACCAGTGGTGACAGTATCTATCTGTAGCACACTCATCCTGTGGATAAGGTTACCATGGCGCCCGGTGGTGGGGAGAATCAGCTCGATGCACTTAGCAACCAAAAAAAAAAAGGCTGACAAGGCTTCAGTCGCTCCTCGTCATCTTGTGTTCATATCTCCTTACATTTAAGAGCGCCTTTAAAAACAGGTCGCGGCACGTCGGTGATTCTTCAGCAGGGCGCTTTAAGGAGCAACTCATCACAAAGAAACACAGCAGCACGCTATTATCTCCTTTTTTCTTGTTTTTATCAAATTCACATATTTTGAAAAAGTCCTTTAATGCAATCAAAGCCCAAAATGACAGGATGTGATTATACGCAGACGTCTGAACACAAGCGGACACGTTCTGCCACCACCAGATCGTCTGCAGGGTAAAAGCCACACGTGAAGCAACAAAAGACACAGCAATCACAACTTTACAATGCAACCCTACTGGAAAGTACACACTAAAGAAGCCCGGCGAGTGGCTAGCAGAGGACACAAAAAAACCAGACACCTGCAGAACGGGGGCCTTTCACCGCATGCACAACGCACCACGTTCAGCAACAGACAAGACAGACTGGGCAGATCCACCACGTGAAGGGCGCCGGCCCCATTAGGAAGAAGCAAAGATAACACAACGAGCACGCGGGCCGAGCAGCGGCGCTGAGCAAACACGGCGCCCGGCCACCCGGGCAGGAAACGCATCAAACGGCGGGCGCCGCCAAATGAGCGGGCGCAGAACAGTACACAAAGGAGTGGGAGCGCATGACAGGAGAACGCCACCAGACAAAACTAGGCAGAGGGAGAGGAGAACAAGAAGAGGCATGCGGAGGCGGAGAGGGGGGGGGGCGGAAGGGAGGGGGAGGGGGGGGCCGGTGGGAGAGAAAACTGATCTAACAAACGTATAAAGGACAGACAAGAGTGATTTCCAATTCTAACATTTATTAGATCTATTCAATCACAGGTACAGAGTTTATTGGCAGTGATTATCTACAACAGGCACCTAAAGAGGAAGTGATTGAGCCAGAAAAAGAGCGACGGGCACTTCGAAAATGTCACTGACACCAAGGAGCACTTGTGCTCCGATGACTAATCATTTTCACCACTGCTCAAATGACTACACTGACAATGTGTAGGTGACTCACCGCTTGCGAGGAATTGCCCGAGAAAAGAGAAATAAGGCTTTCTGACACCAAAATGGTTGAACTACTTTTAACTAGAGGTGGTGGGATGGAGGGGAATACGGCGTTTGTCCTCTGACGACTGTTGGGTAGTCAGAGGTCCGACGCCGTGAAGCCGCTTTGTGGCTCACTCCCTTCTGATGTCATCACTTTTGAATTGTGTAGCTGTGCTGAATTGTAATCTTCAGTGCAATGTTATGCAACCACAATACTGTAAAATACTGATCAAACTGTGTGCTAAAAAAAAACAACTCATCATATCTGCAGTGAGTCGTGTTTGCATGCAGCCAAAATGACTAAATAAACAGGAAATGTTTAACTGGAGTCAACAAATGCCAGTCAAATGATCAAGTCAGAGCTCTGTGGCAGCTGATTTCCAAGTACACAACACTAACAGGAGAAAATATACACATCGCTATTTACAAGTCAATGGGAGTGTAACCCTGGTCAAACACACACACGTGCTTTACTGAGTTTAATAAAAATCTGGCAAATTGAGGAAGAGTCAGTTTCAATTTGTCGTTAAAGTGCGTCAGTCAGTTTAGAGTTTTATCGGGAGTGCGGTCCATTTTGGGCCACAGAGAGCAAGATACACACACGCACGCACACACACACACACACACAAATGCACTACTTTGTTACACTGCTGAAGTACCTGAACTGGACCTTCCCTCTCCACCTGCATCCTGAGGCTGGGAGCAGGGTGTGGGCGGGGTGAAGTTGGCCTCGGGGAGGCTGCTTTCGAAGGACGGCGTGGTGGACAGAGGCGGCGGCAGCAGAGTGCTGTTGGGACTGTTGATGTCGCCCTCCCCCACGAGCGTCAGGTCGGCGTTGGCGTCCTCCTCCACCGTGCGCAGGCTCGGCCGGGTGTCTGAGGGCCGCGGGATTGGGGACAAGTGGGTCCCAAAGGTCGGGTGGCGAGAAGGGGGCAGCAGGCACCGCCTGGCCGCGGAGTGTCCGTTGGCACTGGAGCTGAGGGAGGAGTCCAGGCTCTCTGAGCGCAGGCCGGAGGCCAGGCAGCCCCGGGGGGGCACGCCGTTCTCTCGGCTCTGTTTGAGGGCGGCGGGGGTTGAGCAGGCCAGATCGGAGGAGACGGAGCAGGAGGAGGTAGGCGGAGTCAGGCGAAGGAAGTCAGGAAGCACTAAGTCTTCTTTTTTCAAGAGACCACGCTGGTCGTTGGCTCGGGTGCTCTGAGCTCGACTTAGCAGCTCAAAGAATTCTAGAAAAAAGGGGAGGAAAAAAACAAGGTTCCCTCACATAAACTTTCAAATATACGGAGCACACCCATTTGATGCTGCACAGCAGCACCCCCCCACCCAGTAGAGAGAAAAAACCACCAGAGCAGCCAAATATTTGAGTTAGTCCTGAGGCAAAGCAAAGCACAAAACCACACCACAAGTTTACAAAAAGAAAGAGGAATACAGAAAGGGAAGGGGGGTTACCTTCAGCTTCATCTATATTAATCTTTTTCTGTTTTCTCTTTTCTCCTGGTAGTGCTGAGTCTGGTCCACTTGCTCTCACAGAAAAGTCCTTTGGTGTTGACCTCTCATCTCCCTGCAGATGCAACAATAACAATGCACTCTGTTAGGGGATGGAGGGGATGGGGCGAGAGGGGGTCGTAAGGGGAAGGCTAAGCATGAGCTGCTAAGCACCTTACTGAGCAGAGACCAGATTTATGGACCCTCATGAGAAGATGAGCTTTGCCCATCTGTCAGCCAAGGATCATTACTGACGGTGGCAGTATCGGAACTAAGAACTATTTGCCTATAAATGGTGCAACGTGAAAGCGGGAAAAATATGAGCAGCTGAGCCAAAAAGAGGTGGAGGGAAATATACAAATATGTAAAAAAGAAACAAACGAGAAACACCAACACCAACTGAAAGATAGTGATAGTTAACAGAGATAAAGCAGAGTCACCGTTATATGAAAAGTAAAGGAGCAGTAAAGGCCACAAAAAAGCAAAGAACCAAAAACAGAACACCTAGAATTTTTAGAAACGTTTATTAGAAAAAGTGTCTAAGGTACTTACTGCTGCAGAAAAACTCCTGGTTGGAGGGTGGTTTTTTAATGAGGAAGACTTGGATTTATCTGGTTGACGAAAAGAACACATTAAAATTCATCGGTCTGATCAGAGGGGGGTGAGTGAGAGCCGCAGAGGGTACTTGAGACATGAGACACAGAATAACTGAGTGGGCACGATACCACTGCCAGCAAAATGCCCAAAAATTTGTGTTTATGGGTCCCACTGTGAGGAACGCTACTTTAAAATCAGTCCTTTTCCCACATTCTTGTAGCAAATATAAAACAAATATGCATATACTTTTAACAAAAAAATATATTAAAGAGTTTAAGAAGGTTATACCTTTCCCTGAACATGGCTCTGCTCGCTCCAACACAACTCGCAGGCCGTCCAGACTGGAAATGGGGGCACCCAAATCCAAAGGCTCAGACTCGCCGTTCTAGGACCAAACACAAGTATGTATTGTCACCTTTCTGTAGATATTTGTGGACAAGAGTCTGGGCTTAATTTATATCCCATCTTTCGGCTCTATTATACTCTATAATGCTGTTATAATGCCTAGAAACCCACAGGACCAAAAATAAATCTGACAGGGGCTAAAAATGGGGGGGCTGAGCAGTCAGCATGTTTGAGGAGTGTCGTCATTCTTAATTATAGCCCTGCTGCTCCATCTTCACAGGCTGGGCTGAGTCAGAGCCCTAACCACCGTGTAGAGTTGGAAAAGGATGCGGTCGTCTCCCTCCCCTGACCATGATACTCCACCCTGTGGCACCGTCACACACTACACAGGCTGCTGTCTGCACACACGGGAGCTCAGCAACATTAAAGCGTTGTCGTCCCCGGAGATAACTTACTATTTTGGCCACGAGATCGCTGAGATGGAGACCATATTTGGCCACCACAGGACGCAGGACCTCGGTGACTGGTTTAGTGGGCTTGGCTTTCAGCCCAACAGAGCGATTAATGGGTACCAGGTCCAATCTTAGAAAGAAAAACAAAGGGAAGTCAGTAAGTAAAATAAACTTTTAAAAAAGGTATCAACACAAAGGAGATATAGAGAGGTTCACACCTAAACAAGGTGCGCTTTTCCAGTCTTAGGTCCCGTGAATTGAGGGTCATGCAGTCTTGGTCCAACACCAACGGCTACAGGGGAAAAATTGGGAAAGCATATAAGCAACAAAGTACCATACTTATGCAACCTTACATATTATATTGTTGCTTAGCAATCCAAAGACAATTTGACTCACTTTGTATTGGTATTTAAAGTAATACCTGCTCTCCTCAGATAATATGCTTAAATAGTAACTGTCTGAATTCTAATCAACACATATTTCTGAATCACTAATAACATTTTCTGCCATGTGAACCGGCTCTGTGATGCTTACCTTCTCTCCTCCCACCAGGAAAAGGTCGACAGCGGCGATGTTGACACTGATGTTTTGACACAGGTCTTGCAGGACATCTCTAATGGAGGATCCGGGCCGAAGGGCGACCGAAGAGCTGGAACCGTCAGGCAGCAGCACGCGACACTGTTTGGGTGTTCGATCCCACCCGCCCAATGAGTGACGATTATCAGACTAAGATCAGAAGAATCATAAACGACTCAAATTTTACAATTATTATTGTTTTTTTAATTATTCAAGAGATAGAAAGAGAGATGTAAACTAGACGAAAAAAATATTATGTGCTTTTATTGTGGTCTCCTGAGACCCAGCACTGTGTTGCCATGGTGATCAGAGGAATCTTACCTCAGTCCTGTTAGCCGGACCAGAAGTGGGAATATCCAGGCTGGCACTGGAGGACAGAGATCCCTGGGACTCCCTCCGTCCATTATTGCCCCAAAAGTCTGAAGAAGATTATGCAAATAAAAAACATTTAGACTTTTTTTTATTATGGTACTTTTTTTTGCTGGCAACCATGAGCTAATGGAAAAATAAAAACCCCATTTTACCAGACATATAGCAACAATGATTTTCCTTCCATTAAAACTCCTTTGATTCCCCTAACTGATGAAATTCTGTGTAATACAGATCGCTTCCTTGCATGCAAAGTACCTCAGAAGCTTTTGATGTGAAAACAGATAACCTTGAGGATTCTTAAAATCAGCATTTCATTCTCACCCAGATTAATGTCACCTATGTCCTTCTTCTTCGGACCCTTCCCAAAGCTTCTGTTGCGGGACCATGAGAAAAATATGCCACGTTTCTTGTCTGCGCTCTCTTCCCTGTTGTCTTCATTCAGTGATTTTCCTGACCTCTGCTTTCGGGCTTCCTGCAAGTGGAGATGATAAAAAAACTCAGTGTGAGCAGGTGGTGGCCCTTTCCCGGGTTTCCATGAGCAGTCCCTTGTAAAACAGCCACATGTGGGATGGTTTGCCCTGCGTACCTTTTTTGGAGTGGAGAGGGTGGAGCGGTCAGAGCTGGCGCTGTGTTTTGAGGGCGCAGGACTGCAGGGGATCTGATAGGGGTCCGGCAGGGGCTGACCATCAACCTCAGCACGCAGACACTCCTGGTAGAGGGAAGACTTGAGGAATCGTGAGTAGCTGTCAAACTTCATCAGATTGAAGATCTGTAGATGTGACAGGAGAAAAACAAGACGAATGAAGACACAAGGACAAAACAGATTGGGAGAGTGACAAGTTTACAAAACAGAATTTGGCCTCAACAGTTAAGGATTGAGACCGAGAAAATGAAACAGGGAAACGGATATGAGCTACTAGTAATCACTTATGGTTACGGTTAATGTTATGACAGAGGTCCTAACAGCTCACATTCAATCATGCTCATGAGCTGGCCGAAAATACACAGATCTTCGACTGGACGTCTATGTGTGTAGCATGTGCTTGGTTCTCTGTGGGCGTGTGCCAGTTCGTGTTTATCTCTCTGGAAAAGCCTCGGAACCCTTCTGTAAACAAACCCAGATGGCCACTGAAAAAATATGCTTGTGCAAAGTGACTAAAAGCGAGACAAGAACAAAGCCCCCCCACTGCACACAGAATCCCTGCACCAGTAATCCCGTCTAAGAAATGTTTTGCTCTTCACTTGAAAATACTAAATCACTTAAGTGAGGGTAAATGTAGCGCAGTTTTAAACTGAATAACTTGTTGGCCACCGATTATTCGTCACCCTGACGGCTGCATTTCTGGTACCTGTAGCTGCTGGGTCTTGAACATGTCGGGCCGTGGGGAGGTGAGGACATCATCAGCCAGCTGGGCCTGGCTGTCGATGTTGACCGGCATGGTGGCCTTGCTGGACAGGAAGCTGTTGTAAATCTCTCCTGCTCGCTGGGATAGCTGCGGAAAGTGGCGCAGTGAGAAGTGCCTGAGACTGTGCTCCTTCATACATGTTTGAAATATGTTCAAGAAAATATGGTCATTTTTCCCCTTCTATTGAACCAGTCTTTGGCTCATAATCCCGACATAAGTCACCGGCATAATTATGAAATGTAGCCCCATCTGCAGCCGCTCCTACCTGTTTTTTATCAGCTGGCGGGACACGACTAAAGTATTCACAGGCCTGCCAGAACAAGATATTCTCATCGCTGAATTCTTTCTTCAGAAATTCCTGTGGAGGCAAACAAGAGCTTTAAACCAGTGCTCGCTCTCATCCTAATAGTGCTGTTGTTGTTCACACCATTAGCGAGGGCAGAAATTACTGAGTATAATGTAAGTGTAGGCACAGGATGGTGTGGGCGAGTGCAGCTGATCGGTGTGGAGGAAAGGTGAGGAGGGGGGTGGTGCTGAGAAGTCAGAACTTAGCACTGAGCTTGCTGAAGGTGTTCTTGGCTAAATTCAAAGACATATTTTCTATGTGGGAGGAAATTGCAACACATAATGTATGAAAATTGCCTCCGATTAAAATGATTATCTTTAAATAAATTGTTCTGCTCTGTAACCAACTGCAACAAGCAACCCTTGATTATTATCAATTTAACACTTATGTGCATTTATGTAAATCATTTTATCAGCATACTTTACACTTTTACTTACACTACACTTTCTACACTTTCAAGATGAATTCAGTTCTTTAAAGCCACCCCTAAATAAGACACAAAGATATTAGTAAGAACTCCATTTGGTGACCTTATGTTAAAAAGAAAAGGCAAACTTTCTCCAATCCATGGTTAGTTACACACAGGAAGTACCACACAACTGACGCTGAGGCATTTTCTCTTTTTTTAGAGGGAAACATCTTCATAAGTGCACACAGACGTTGTTCCATAGATGTATGGACTGATCTTTGTGGGGGTTTTTCATAACTCAAACTGCTAAAGCTGCTGCAGCTTCACACAAACTAGCATAACAAGAACTTTATCAAAACAAAGTTAGACACATTTCTATTGGTTGGTTTGAAGCAAATAAACTAGGCGGAGCAGAGTCGCCAGTGGGTGGCAGTATAGGCTCCGTCACTTGTGGTTAAAATTTGGTAGAAGTTGTCCTCAAAAAGTTAAAAAGTATTTTTTCTAATGTATTTAGAAAGCTGGCAGTTAGCAAAGAGGGTTTGCTGGGTAGTGGCCAAGATCAGAAACAGCTGGTAAGTGTCTTAATGTAATCTTTACCAGTTCAGACATGTTTTGTTGAAGTGTTTCCATAACCTCTGACGCCTGCAATTCTAAACTCCAAACAGTACATAAATAAATGCACTTTTTTTTCTTAACCATTTTGTGTGTATTCAAAAAGATTTTTCTTATTGGCATCTTTCACAAGTGAAACCAAAAGAGGCCCAGAAGTCCTGCCAGAGGCTTGCTGTTGATATTTTGACCCTTTCTTTACAAAATACTACAACTTGTTTGAGAGAAGGGCACAAAATACAATTGCTGTTTCACCTCATACTGTCTCGGCATAGGTTTTTTTTCCCAAACTGTCCTGTGTAGTCTGAGTGATGCTAGAGGGTTTGTCCAGGATCTCCCATTAGATTAAAAACTACACATTAATTTAAAGCACCAAGAATATTTAATATTTTTAAGGAATTCTGTAGGGAAAACAATCAAGTCGAACTCTTTTCCCAACGCACCGAGAAGTAACGCACGCCCACGGGGTCCTGGAGGAGCCGCTCAAAGCAGGTGGACCAGCTAGCCACACGTTGCTCTGGACCGGCGTGATGGCTTCCGGCTCCTGGAAGACTGCCATTACTGTTCAGGCTAGTCTGGCTGCAGCATCCTGGCAGCTGTAATCCACCGTAGTCTGCAAACAGAAAACAGAACATTCTGATGCTGAAGAATAACTCTTTGATTTCCATCCATCCATCCATCCATCCATTATCATTTCTTTAAAAAATGTAGGAAGATTTTCATTTTTCATTTCTCTTTCTCCACCATGTTTATCTTCATCTATTTTGTCGAAAAATTCAAGAGAGGAAACTAAATTTCTTATTTTACTGAAAGACATTGTATCAATGATCCTAAAAGAAGCCTTAAAAGCATTCACGTAGGATGAAATATATATATTTGTCTATATAGAGAGAAAAAAGTATGAACTTCTTCTTTGGTTTGAGTGCTACTCCCCTAATTTTGACCATTATTCTCACTAGAACTTTTTTAACAATCTCAATAAGAGTAAAAAGTTAGTTTAAAAAGATTGTGGGAAAGGTTGTACTTGCTCTAAGACAGGTGATAACATGAAGGATTAAAAGGTGCCACAACAAATGGTAATGGCAAAGTAAATAAACAGAATACTACCCGTTGCTACATCAAGCTGATGACTATAGTTCGATAAGGGATTCTTAAAGTTCAAAACCTATAATGGCCGGTGTGGAGCACAGGGGAAGGGGGCAACACTGCATCCCATAAAAAGTGGGCAGATGTTGCTCATTTTGTAATGGACGGGGCAGCAGAAAGGGAGCTCAATAAAAGGCGAAGAAGAAGCAGGGGGGACACAAAGAGGAAAACAGGGGGACAATGTAGGAAGCAGTGGTGGGGCTGCAGCCTGCACAGTACCTGCTATCATGGCAGCAGATGGCCACTTTAGAGCTGTGGGCAGACCAAGCAAGGAGCACACAATAAAAAAAACAAAAGGGTCAGAGCAGCACTGGCTACAAATGCTATCCATGTCATTTTGTGGACAGTCAACTGGTTGTCATGGGCAACTGGAGTTACTCGAGTTTATCTTTGCATCTGAGAATAGAAGTGTATGTTCAGGCGAGTAAGGAACACAAGAGCATATCTTCACCCTGCCAATACGCCTGCAAAAGCGGAGGGTTTTACAAACAGGTGTAATGGAACGGGCCCTGGGAAATAGAGGCACTGTAAATAGTTTCTGAGATCAGAGTATGACTAAGACGGCCTCAGTGTGACCTTTCAAACCCACAGTGTGTCTTAGTTCAGCTGGAAAAGTAGATTCATCATTGTAACCACACACGGCAGGTTTTATGACGACTATGGTCAATAACTGTGTGTTTTCTATTTAAACACAGCTACATTATTTGTTTCCATGTTTAGTTTCTGGAAAGCCGTTTGACTTGAACTGGGCTTAATGTATTAGGACTGAGGCTTTGGGATCTGTCTTTACCACACTACCTGTTGCTCTGCTAATGAGACGGATTTGAAGAATCAGCTGCCGTCTTTGTGTGATCCACTGCAACAACAAAAGGAGCTGAGCGGAGAGGAGCACTAGAGAGTGTTTTTAAAAGTGCTACAGACAGCACATGCGTTAACCCCGACTGAGGCCCAAACACCAACAATAAACATTTTTTCTTTAACGAAGCATGCTGCCTAAAGTTCTTACATCATCCCCATAAAAATTATTTTTATTACACCATTTCACCAAACAACTATAGTGCTCTGTGCTGAGGCTAAAAGAAAAAAATACACAATGCACCACAGTCTGGTTAAGATCAAAGTGTTCCTTCTAGATCGTAAAGTGGATGAAGGAAAAGATTTAAATAGTTTATATTGCTAATACAAGGTAGCACAGCTTGAAATCCTCTCTTTATTTAACAGGATTTTGTTTGGATTACTTTATATCTTCCGTTCGGAGAAGACTTTTATAGGTATAGATAAAGTGACTGTACTCACCAGCATCAGAAGAAGCCGCCGACTGAAAAAGAACAAAGACAGACATGAGTGAGAGGCTGCCCTCATGACCTCCTGTGCTGAGACCAGAGACTGAAGCCTGAGCTGGTGGCAGAGCTTTTTCAAGCATCACGCCAGCTGCTTTGAGGTGTGTGTCTTCAGATTGTGTGAGTCTGTGCTAGGCTGGGTCTTTGGGACTTTACACAAGCCCATTAATTTAAGTGTGGGTGGACCCTTAGCCTCCACCACACACACAGCTGTTCGCACCTCCCCATCAAGACCCACCTTTTATATTACCATCACACACACACACATACAGAGAGTCACACATTCACATGTCTGATTATGTGCATTGCTACCTACTGCAGTCACATTGATAAAGCTCATCCAGGCAACCGGCTTAAGAGGCCATCAGTGCCTCCAATGGTCATCTTTTCACTTGCTAATTCAGGAAACGAGGGGTTCATATGTATGCACATGTGTCTGTGTGAAAAGGTAAACAGCCCATCAAAAAAAAAAAACTGGTAGACACAGAAGGGAAACAGTGAAGGTGCCATTATTTGGAGTTAACGTAAAGCTGATTAACCATTTTTGCTCATTTCCTTCAGCTGGAATGACTAATTTCTCTGCGTGCAAATTTTCTGATGTGTGTTTACGAAAGCAAAATTAAACTGTGTTTAAATCTGCTCATCATCCACTTTTGAATACCCAAATTTAGTTTAACTGAAATTAACAATCAGCAGATGAATTGATCATGGAAAAACTCTTTTAATCCAATTTGGATGTAATCATATTATGCTGTAAAACACAACTCATGTTTCATTAAGGGATGGACCTTCAAATACGGATTTAATTTAATCAGAATTTTTTGTCCAAAGTGTAAAGCCAGAGATATTTAGAGCCCCAACTGTCAGCTGTGAGAAGGAAGCTACTTTTAGAGGTAAATGCAGGCAAGCATATATAAGGATTTAGTCCAAGCATATTCAAAAACTGGTGCGTTGGAGGATTCATCTGAAAAGGGGAGACTATTTCCAGAAGAGTGTTTTCTGAGCTGCCACTTCAAAGTGAGAATATTAAAAGCTGATAATACGCATAAACAAGGCTCTTCTTTGCAGGCTTGAGCTTTGCTTTAAGCAGCACACATAATTTTAAGCCTCAATGTGCTTTCAAATCACTGAACTGCACAACTGATATAGAAAAATAAAAACAATAATAATTTCAAATGTTGGTGGAGCTATTTTGGTTTCAGAGTTGGATTTTTTTTCTTTTTTTTAATTAAAGTTGGTAGTTTCAAACTACCATACAGCTGCCTCAAACCGAGCTCGGTCATATTGTGGACTTTATCTGCTACAGAGTGATCCGGTCATCTAAAAGAGCGCTGGGGTGGCTGTCGTGCGCTGACGTGACGCCCCTTTCCATTTTGGGAGAGACCACATGTAAAAACTCTGAAAGACAAAGACCACTGAACCACTAATTGTCTGCCACGGCCTCCTACAACTCTGCATCTGCATCCACCCCTAAATTGTCAACACCCAGAAGTCCCCGCTTCGGTGGTGGCTAGCATATGTACAGTAATCATGGGCGGGGAGGAGGAAGACCAACATGAAGCCAAAACAGGAGAGAGAGACAAGAGAGAACACCCACTCCATCTGTTTGTCCATTTGGGTCTAAAAACAGCTAAACCTCAAACCTTAAATACCAGCGAAGTGCATGCTTGGAAAAAACTCGGCAGACACCGTGTCACACAACCTGACGTCAATTTAGGTTCTGACTAACAAAAGGTCTGAGGGAGACTGAAATAATTCTGAAATGGCGTTATAACTATTGCATCATTGCTCCCGGGTCATGACTCCGCGTATTACTGAAACTATACAAATGACAAATGTGAAAAATATCCACTTTATGTAAGAACAGGGGTTATCCAGGGAAGAATGGGAGAGTTGCACTCAATCATGCCGACTTGACACATGCGGTTTATGCAATATCCCAATCTATTGTTTAACCCCTTCTCAGAAAAATGATGTTGAAGAGAGGCATGTCTTATGGTTACACCACTGCCTCAAACCGCCTACATTTATTCAGCTTGAATGTAAAACAAAACAGCATATAAATCTTGAGTTTGCAAACATGCATAAAGTGGCACATCATGTTTTTAATGTTTGAAGCTGCACACCAATCTGTGTATGTGTGTGTTATTTTTATTTGTTATCGCACCCTTGCCCTCACTACAACAGTGATGCCATATTGATGACCCATGTGGGCCATCATCACCTCCCTTCCTCTCCTGACACCTTTGCCAGCAAACTGACCACAGTGGGTGGCTCTGCAGCACCACAGGACCTCCAGGCTTCCCTCTATACAAGTCTGGACATCAAACATCCCATTTCCCTGCTTGTATCCTCTTTAAATGTGACCATCTCTGGCTTGGGGCCAAACGGAGCGAGTCAAACGTAGCTTGGGGATTTGAACTGACCGCATTGGTTTTCAAGTGGAAATCAGTACAAACTGGCGCATACCCCACGTTATACATGCATTTAATCCTTCAACAAAGTAATCACACCTAATCAGTGTGTGATCTGTGATGAGACAACACCAGCAGTACAAACAACGATCACAAGTCAGTCAAAGAGACAATATCAAACGCACCAATTAACACCTTTCACAAAGGTTTTAAAACTGACAACTTTCATCTATGAGGCTTGTTTCGACATGTCTCTATCCTTAAAAGATGGCGTAACCTATATAGCACTTTGCTGCACTCTGAAAAATGAGACTTCCTCTAAACTTTCACACAAGTCAAGTTGGATTCGAGCACCCCGCAAACAAACAAGCGCGAGCCCCAGTCGTTTCAAACAGCTGCTCTGAGTGGGAGACAGCGAGCGGCAGAGAAGGAGAATAATGAGAAAAACAGCTGACTGAACAAAAGGAGTCTCCTCGTTTCATACTGAAGAGGAAGAGGAGGCTCAGCCGCTCAGCCACTGTTTACTTACAGAGTTGAAGTTCCATGTCCTTTTGAAAGAAAGTCTCTTTCTGAGACTCATTGTTCCCTAGTCTGCTACACCAGCAGCGCGCAGACAGAATACGTGTGTGTGCGCGGCCGTGCAGTGTGTGTGTGTGTAAACACATACCTGAACATTCCCCACCCAGATCTCCGCAAACCAAGTCTGTACAAGTCGGAGAAAGGGAAAAGGAGGGCGCGAGTAGGAGGAAGAGATTTGACAAGGTACTGGACAGGAAAAAAAAAGAGCAGGAGCGCGAAGGAGGAAAGGAAGATTTCCTTACTTTGCGGCTGTTGCTATGGAAACCCGTCTGACAATACACACAGCCTCTGCCACATCGGGATAGAAGAATCAAAAGAATTAACCCCCATTTATTCCCCCTCGAAAAATCTACACAGTCATTATTTGGAAACCACACTGGTCTACAAAGCCCCTTCTTTTGTACCCAGTCAGGGAAGTCTCTCAGAGTGAGAAGAAATGCCCAGTCAGTTTCAATTGAGTCCATATGAAATTTTCTTAATCTAAATAAAAGTTTGTGAGGCCGTGAATAGACCTCAACTCTGAGGCTCATTATGCTGTCACAGAGCAGTATTCTTGTTCTCCAAATGGTAGTCGTGTCAGCTAGTGTTTTCTGCTTACAATTAAGCCCATGTACCAGAAAAGAAGTGTTTTTTCTCTTTTCTTCTCTTTTTTTCCAATTGCTGGCATCGGCCCTTCTCTCTGCCGTGGTGCTGTGCCTCCACATTTCCCTGCAATCAGTATATCGACTGTTTATAGACCAACGATCGCTCTTACAGCACAGGTGGCTCAATGCAGAGGAGACAGAATTCTTTCAATCTAAGTCAGCTGTACATGAGATACAGTGTGCACTGACAACCTTTTTCTCATAGTACATTTCCCATTTCATTAGATTTTACCATGGTCCATTGGATTAAAGATTAGATGTTTATCTTACGTGTGCATGGCTGCGTCTAGAATTTGGAGTGCAATCTTGTTGACCTCAGGAGTGGGGTAATTTGATGGATGTGAAAACATTAGAAGAAGGACGCATACTGAATAAGGGACGGATTGTCTCTGTTTGTCACGGATGCACTGCTAAGCAACAATTTACAATTACAGCTAAATAACAAAAAAGGAAGTTTGATCAAAATTGATCTTGAGACTAAAACCAATCCAATTGTTTTCTGTTTTAAAGCAGGAACTGGAATAAAGTTCAGCACTGATCGATAAATGACAGCATATCTATCGCCAATTTAAATCGTACAAAGACTTTCTTTCTAGTTTACGTAATCGTCGTTGCCTAAAATGCATTACAGGGTTGGAGGAAAGTCAACCAGCATACCAGTAATTGGAAGTTAACAGAATTCAAACTTGTATTCAGGTAATGAGGAACACAGGCTTTTGCTAAAGGTATTAAGCATCCCTGAAAGGTGAAGGGGAATGCCTTTTTCTGCTATCTGCATCGGCACTCACTGCGCTCTGCACGCAGTCTCCGATACGTTGTTGCAGATTATCAGTCATCCAGGTCATGGCAATCCTACGACCTTGAGTATAAAACAATTCGACTTCTTCTTGGAGAAGGAAGACGTTCAAGAGCCAAGTCCAGATGCTTCTACTCAAGCTCGTAAAAATATAGTTTCAGATGTTCTGATTAGCTCCAAATCTAAATAAGAGAAAGAAGGCACTTTCCACATCGCTGTATTTTTCAGTTTGTTATGGCCTCACAGAAAAAGAGGAAAATTTGTCTTTGCCTAATCCATTAATTCATTTATGAATATGCCTCGGACAAGCCGCAGTCTCAGCTAAAAGGCTTCATTGTTTTACTTCACATGGATGCAGCTCCTGAAAGCTCCAGGAAAGTTTGAGGGTAACAGTCCTCCTGTGTACTTTGGGATATGGTGCAGAACAGCAGCTCAGAAAGACAGAATGTGAATGCTTTCATGTGAAGATATAAATCTGCCACGCTGTAATTAGAAGCTATTTTTGTTGCTGAGCTGAGTCATCGATAACCATGGCCTCATAAATCTGAAGGACAGACAAAACAGCCCACTTCAGCCCTCCAGGTCTGCTCTTGCCCTTTGACCTTCCGGAGGTAGAAACCTCACTACAGACAGGTGAACGCACAAAGACACACACACACACACACACACACACAAAAAAACACAGCCAAGTATTTCGAAACCCATCAAACATAGAAATCTCCACTGAAATGACTTCAATTGTTCCAGTCTATGGTGCTGCTAAGTGAAGAAACAGTGAGCAAACTGAGCCTGCACTTGATTTAATTGATTCGTGAAACAATTCTAGACAGGCTTCATGGCATCAATAACTGCTGCTTGTCACAAGACTAATTGCATGCCAAGTCCTCCGCAAAGCAATCTTGACCCAAGACTGAAAATAATCTAGCCCTGCTATCTGCGGCAGACGACAATCTATTCCCTGAAAGTAACATCAAGAAAGAGCCTTGCATGGAAGCCACTTCCTTTTGAGGGAGGGAGAGAGGGTGCGGCAACTGATAAGATGGAAGACACATTTCTTTCTAACCCATGCACAATGTGGAGGAGAAAGCAAGATAGTCCGATTTGGGGAATTATGAATGTCTTCTGACACTTTTCGAGTGAAGACACACAACCTTGTGTTTGACTTTAAAAGATGAAGAGTTGCATCAAGTGTTTTTACAGAGGGAAATCTTGGCAGTCATAACAAATTTGCACAACACTCCATCACATTAACAAGGATCTGATGATGTCAGAATGGTAAACAAAAGAAAACTTAACATCCTTGTAGATTTATCTGCATCAGGTCCACTGATTAAAAGTGTGACAACATATTTATGATGTAATTCGTACCATCCTGTTGTTGTGCTGGAGCTCATTACTGTTTGGAAACTTTGGCTTGCACCTTAAAAAGTCATATTAGGGGAAAACAAGTAACCTCTCGATATGAATATGGGACGCATTTTTTGTAGAGACCTGGATTCATACTCATAAAGGTAGAAAAAAATGTTGACAAAAAAGGAAAAAGGTCTTTTTTAACTTCACCCATAAATAATGAAAAACGTATGCAGTGAGAAACACTGCAAATAATATTAAGAATCCCTGGATCTGAAATGACTCCATAATGAAGCTCGACTCGTCTTCTTGTCTCTTATCGTGGCACCCAGCCATGTAAATAGCCCAGACTTGTGTTGGGGTGATTTTTAAGTGTAATCACTTCAGTGAACAAGTGAGTTGTTGAAAGACTTGCATGTGTGATTTGCATGAAAAAGAGGCCATGGTCACATTGTGTTTCATCTCTTAATCCCCCTGATCGGCACTAATCTACTGCCTGTTATCCAGCTCACACAGGTTTCAGCCGCAGCAGATGGATGCAGAACCACTTGTATGGATTACCATGATTGGTGCGCTGCTTTTGGAGTGTGTTCGTCATGTTTTGTGTTGGTATGTCTTAACCAATCTTAGAATATCCCAAATATGTGCAAAGGCTCTGGTCTTTATGCTGTGTAGCCCATGGCAAAAGACTCCTTTTAACTTGTCGTGATTTCCTTGATTGAAGCATATACGACCAACAAAAAGAGCTTGAATAATTTCATTCAAAAGACACAGTTGAGCTCAGCTACACAAATAGAATAACTTGAGGGGGAAACAAGAACCAGTCATCACGACCCCTCCCACCGCAATTTATTATCGCAGAGAAAGGACTGCGCTCTCATGAGCCCGGAGGGCCCGAGGTGGATAAACCACATAAGATGCCACCACACCCTCCTTCTGCTCTTTTTCTTTTCCATAAAAAAAAAACAACACAGAAATGGACTTTCCAACCTGAAACCCGAGACTTATAATTAGTCCTGTGAGTCCCCCTAATTTTCCACTGAACTACAGGAAAGCTAGAGCATGCTGTGTTCTGACGAGTCTGGGTACTTTGGTGCGTTTATTGTGTTTTGAATAAGAAGATATGTAGTTGTGTTCGCTGTGTGGAAAATTTAGAGGTCCATATGGAAGGATGCTAATGACAGGTTCTACTGACTTTAAAACAAACCCTCCGATCCCATGAGGTGAAATAAACTTTGTCTAGGCCTTTATCCTTTCCTGCATACAACTGCATTTTAGAGAATAATACATGGGGCTGGCCACAAAAAAAAGAAAAAATACAAAATGCAACATTTTGTGGGACCTAAATCTATAAAGTCCCATATAAATCAGGCACTCGCTTTTCCCTCCAATTTCGCCATTAGGAAGAGATATAGAAATGGGCCATGAGGGAAAGTTGAACACCAGGCCAGCTGGCCGCTTCAACAATCAATATTTATGACTTCCACAGGATGAAGTAGGCAAGACCTCGGCCTTCAAAAACATCTTCCTCCAACACAAGGACGGCGATATTCAAAACTATATTTTGCTCCCTGAGCCTACTATCCACCCCAGTTCCCTCAAGGCAAGACATGAAGCCAGCAAACTCAGGCTATCTGAGCTACAGGTGCAAAAAAACGAACACGTAGAGAATTCCCCTGGACATGTTTGAACGGTTACCAGAGAAGTGATTAAAAAAAAAAAACACCTTGGCAGTTCCAGTAATGTTCCGTGTGCAGTAACCTTTGCACCCCAAGCAGAAAATTCTCCCTCCATGAAGGAGAGAAAAATAATAGTTCAAGCAAGGAAGTTAAACAGAGTGGGGAATGACTCATTCCCAGAGGCTGAACTCCTGCTTCAGTCCCAGACAATCAGCAGGGGATCATGAAACGCTCTGTGGCAAACTAAGATCTATACCATGATCCCCACTGTTGATAGATGATGTCACAGCACTGCTGTGACGGCAGCCAACAGCAGAGCTGGAGAGCATCTCCTACCAGGGATAGCGAGTGGGTATTTTCCGTGGTTCCAATTCGGTCAAACGGCTCACTCAGCAACCACAGCCACATCTGGTCATCTGGTTACTGGCTGTCTCCTATTCATACCCCGAGCAGCTGGACAGTTACATGCCTTCTACTCAACCTGTGTTGCCTTACTGTTTTTCCAGTTGGTGGGTTGTGAGAGGCCAGCATATGTAATTGTCATAAAACACATTGTGGGAGTAGGAAATCGCCGAGAAGAGACGTTAAGAAAATGTCGGGCTGCTTGGTCTTTGCCTCCTATAATGTTAGCCTAAGGACCCTTTTCGTGGGCAAAACTGTCCGCCCACTCTCCAGAGCCAGCTATGTGATGTCAGGGAGATAAAAGTGTGTCGTGTTCTCGTGTCTCTGTCGCAGATCCCCAGGAATGTGCAAATTGCTGCCATCTTTTCAAATCTTAATATGAAAAAACAAAAGCAGGACCCAATCAAACCAAGTTTGAGATCATATTTTTGCCTCAGTTGTTATAGATTACTCCTATAGGCTTTCTTGGCACATGCATCTCTTATGTTATAGCACATTAACATATGACCAATAAAGGTCTAAAAGAAGGCGAGATCTAAGTAGAGCTTGCTTTGAGGAAAGAGATTAAGAAGGGTGGTGAATCACAGAGGAGACATGCCTCCACACAGCAAACAAGGGCAAGGTAAAACCACAGGCAACTATTTCAAGTTCAAACTGATCTGCGGCTGAAAAATGATCCCCTCCGATTACACTGCAACTGAACGTTCGCTGTGGATTCTGTTTTGTCTGACAGCGGCCACCCCACATCTTTATGTCATTCCCACAAAATTCAACTTCTATCAGTTTTGCCCGCCGCCTGCAGAAAGGGTGATTTCCTCTTGGGGCAAGTGCAACGGAGCACGCTAAATCCAATTTCCCGTGCAGTTAATAGGGATGAGCGTGGGTCACTTCACAAAACTCTTAGCATAACATCTAATTCACAATCAGCGCGCATCCTGGCATAGGAGCAGGAGCGTATTTGGCTTTCCACAGCGGCGCAGTGTGTCAAACAGCACATGGGAGTTCAGCTGGCACTGGTCAAAACATTCCTCTGACAGACCACACAAGCTAACCACTGTACACCACTAAGAGCCCAAAGAAGGGCAAAGTGCGAAAGATGAAGATGCTATCAGGCAGAGAAGTCAAGACAGACGAAACAACAAAGACCTCAAGCTTTTTGGACTTACAGAGTTTAGAGTTAAAGTTTGCTCCATGTGTGGCACTGTGTGTGTGTGTGCGTGTGTCTGGCTCGTCCTCAGCGCAGTTCCTGGCGGCGGGTGTGTGTAGAAGAGTCCATCCACTGGATCTAAGCCGTGTGCGAGTCTCTTTGCAGCGCAGAGAGTCAGAGCTGAATGGGGGAGGAGAACGCACGCAGAGGAGCCGAAAATCCTGACAGCTACTGGGAGTTCAAAAGCTCCCTCTCTCTTCCTCTGCTGCCGGTTCCTCTCCCTCCCTCCCTCCCTCCCTCCCTCTTTGCTGTGAATTCCTCCTCTTTCCCTCGCTGTTTACCTCCCTCGCTGTCCCTGTGTCTTTATGCCTTCTCTTGGTTTCTGTTACGCCCACAGGATAAATCTACTACCCGCAAGCCTGCAAACAAGACCAGCTAGAGAGAAGAAACCTCATGGGGCAAAAGAGGTGCCTCAAATAATCCCCCAGCAGGGATGTGGGGTACGCCTGAATACAACAGTGTGCTTGGGCTAACGGCTCACATTAACAGATGCTTTCACATGCAGCAACACCTCGGAGGACAGAGCGAGCGTGAACGCAGGCACAGCAGCCCACTAATGGTGTAATCTCTGCATAGCTGAACATGCGGTTATCTGCATAGCGTCACAGGAGTAAAGCATCTGTTTGGAGCAGCAAAACAAGGAGCCCGTGATGAGAATCGGCTTCTGGTGGCGGAGCAGTGGAATGTGGGGGCATCGGCAGAAAGGGCTCTGAGAAGCTCTGCAAGGTGGCGCAACGAGGAGGTTCAAAGCCGTACATTCTTTGACGTGCACAAACAGAAAAGGGATCTTATAGCGCCACATCACAAGACGTAGGGAAAATGAATCAGAACAAACACAACACTCAGAACTCCTCAGCTGAATAGGACAGCCTTTCAGATTTGGTATTTCTTGTACTAGCTTTGACACACCACCAGCCATGGAAAAAGCCCGATAGCCACCTGGCCAACAGGTCTGCCCTCCTGTACTGCTCAAATCAGTCATATTCTTTTTTTTTCTTCATAAGTCTGCCCTAGGTGATGATTGGTAACTTCAGAATATCTCTGTGACCTTGAGAGTCCAAAAAATGAAGCATTGGCCTCTTATTAGGGTTAATTTGTTTTGTTCCCTCTTGCAGATATCAAGAGCAGACTCAAATTTCCAGGATTAAAGTGATGACTATTTATTCATATCTGTGGATTGGTTCTGTCTGTGCCAAGTCCTGAGAAGACAGGTGTGAAGTTTGGATATCACACATACAGAACATTGTGTAACTAACTAAAGGTGTAAGTTACAGATCGACATGCTCCCCAGAGGAAAACATCCAGTTCTCCATTCATCCAGAGTTCTTTTGAACACTAGCAGATTGACGGATTTGAACGGGTGGTGGGAGAAATACCCTATTCCCAGAACAATGCTTAGAAAAGCACTACATGAATTGCAGAGGTGATCGTTCTTTGACTGTTGAGTGGTGCTGGGCTATAGACTGTTTGTGGGAACCCATAGTAAGTAACATAATGAAATGTCATTGAGGATATAACAACACGAGTCCAGGTAATACTTATGCTAGTGCTTTATCACAACAAAGAATCTCAAGCCTTTTTCTTAATGCATGAAGATGACAAAAGAGAAAAATGAAAAAGCGCTGCAGGGACTTTTCCTAACCATCCGGGGCAGATGAGCTCAGAAACTGGAGCTCTTTACCAACAGCAGTGCTTAAGGTGTTGGATCAAACCTGAAGGGTAGACCCTCAATCAGCCTCACTGGGTAATAAGTATGGTATGCGGTTGTGTGACTAATGCATAGATGTACAGTGTGGTATGCACGCATTTGGCTCGTTTCTGTCCCTGTTCATGGAAGTTCAAAGCAGCAAGAAGGATTGGTGTGTGCATTTGCATATGAATCAGTGTGTGAGTAATGAGTGCATGCACAAACAATTGGAAAATGGAGCCCTCCTTGGTGACATTAATATGAAAGAATGTAGGCCCGATATTCAGGGGCGCAGCAGTTCTCATTAGCAAGACCAAACAAACAGGTCCATGCCTCTGGTCCGCACAAAGACCACTTTGTGAGCCACTCCACGCCACACGTTAGCAGCAAACACAGAGTTCAAGGCAACGGAAATGAAAGGTTAGGAAAGGGCTGAAAGTGGAGCAGAAAGAAAAAGGGGGATGGTTCAGCTGCATGTCTAAATTAGTGATGCAAAGTAACTTTAATCATTCATTTTTTTATTCCAACAGAATAGGAAGCTTGTAAAATTCTCCAGGAAATCAACGTGAAATGGAAAACTATGACGAATGGCTACAGGAAGTAAAATAACATGATGCCTACCTCGAGATCATCCAGTGACCGTGCCAGGCTGAGACGTTTAGCAGAGCGCCGTCTAGAAGCACGGACACCCCCCATTCCCCAAAACCTGGATCCCTGTTATTGTAAAAAAAGATTGCATAGCTTTTTCAACATCAGATTGTCCCGTTTGTGTTATTCCTCCTCATTATAAGCAGTGCAATTGCCAGTAATATCATTACTTACTCTGCCGTCAAATTTGACAGCAAAAAAAGGTGAAAAATACTATAATTCACATGTATTTAACTACCTAAATCGAACACTTACAGTCATTTCTGGCTGACACTGAAGTTAAACTGACATAGATGACAAAGTGACTCATAAGGTACAGGGTAAGTATATCAGATTCCAAGCTAGAGCCTTTGTATTCACATAAAAGGCGTGCTTCTCTTTCTAATTGTTTAGTCTACAACCTAATAAAAACCAACATAAATCTACGCAATTCTGACCAGGCCACTCTTGGGTAGAGCCTAATGTTTAAACAAGAGTTTCAGAATTGCAGATAATTACCACTGCATGACATGGGCTTTACCCTGTAATTTGCTTGGCTTCCTGTCCATGTTTGTCTTCTTTCTGATCTTAAGCGAGCTGGGGGACAAATGCGCAACTCATATTCAACTCTGACATAGTGAGATTTAAAATTACACAATTCCATAAAAAAAATTCATTAAGAAAACTAAATTAATTAAATGAATGCAGCTCTTGGGAGCTGAAACTCACACGCTACAAACTTTCAATACGTAAAAATACTCACTAACACACTGAGTAATTGGGAGTCCACTGTGTGGCTGTCTGAGAGAAAGTTCCCTTTTAATACAAGCTTATACTGAGAGAACACTTTGTCTGGGACTACATGGAGTCATAATGACATCTTGTGGTCAGAGAAGAGACCAACACCCAAGATATCTAAAAAGATTCACATTTTCCTTTAAAGAACTCACGAGTATAACCTCACACTCTGTCAGCTCTGTGTGTTTAAATAGGGGCATTGTATTCATTTCAAGGTTCTACCAAAAGCTAATTACTAACAAAACAAAACAAAAAGACCATGTCTTACTATTCACTTTTACTGGAGTTATTATAAAATTATTGAGTTAAAAGATTTTATACTTTGCTTAGATTTTTGTACAAAAATCAGCACACACTTTCAGTTAAAAAAATACCACAGCAAAACATAGGCCACACCAAGGAAGTTAGTGAACTTGTCCTAATTTTGGTTTGTTTGCCTGAAGTTGTAATTACCCCACTATAAAGCAATACATCTGTTATGATAATTTATGACGCCAAAATATAAAGAGACATATTTCCTTAATATCAGGTTCATTTAACCATGTTCTCTTATCCGAATAATTATTGGACTCTATTCAGGAGTCTTAAAGCTATCCACGCTTAAAACACAAATATCTATTTCAGATTCCAGCTTAGACACAGAAAAAAAGTCTCTCACTTACATTTTTATTGCTTCCATCTGTCCGCTGTCTCTGCCTCTGTTCAAGAAACCTTTTGGTCCAGTCCTCCTTTGGAGGCAACATCATGACTTCTGCAGGCTGGGCATCTGGTGTGTGGCTTATTGGAGGAGGCAGGATGTTTGTGCTGGCAGCGGGGCTAATGTTGGAAGACCCATCATCGGTTAATGTCTCTTGAGGAACTGATTCATTACTTAGGGCTTTAGTCCACTTTGGCTTTGAGAACCATCTTTGGCTTCTTCTGAGGGGATCGCCAAGGAAGTTATTTTTTTTACCCATAGGTAGAAGAGGGGGTGGGGGCTTGAAGTGGAATTCCAGCCTGGGTGGGGGACCTCCATAAAAGCTGGTTAAAGAATCTGGGCCAGGTAATAACTCTAAAAGGCAATGATTGCTGGCACTTTTCTCCGGATTAGGAATTGGGCGATTCTTGGAGGAATTTATTGAAGTGAGGTCTTCAGCCGGAGGATAATCCCAAGGACAGCTGGGGAGGTGGGCCCCAGGATGGTTTTGGATTTCAGAAGGGAAATCCCTGTCCGCTCTCTCTTCGGGGGGAGAGGCATTTCCAATGCCACTGTCTCCTTGGCTGCTGGCACTCCCGTGCTTGCTGGCGCTGTCGTTCTCTTTTGCTTGATGTTGAGCCTCAGAATCAAGTTTGACTCGAAGTCTGTCGACTGCCTCCCCCATGTCTGTGTACAGGGCTGCCACAAAGTGAAGCACATCCTGAGGAGTCTGAGGGAATTCCACACAGCCAAAAGCGTCTGGGTCTGGAGTACATTCAAAGCCAAAGCGGCCAGCAATCCCAATGTGGTCGTCATGATTCCCCAGCTCTGGGTCAATAAAAAATACATGGCAGGAAGCCCGCAGAGGCCCGTCGTCTGGTGCACGGCCATTAATAACATGTGCAGTGGTGACCAGGCAAAAGAAGCGCGGGTCCTCGGCACAAACAGCCCCTAAGACAAGGTTTTCAGTTGGGAATGCGGCCAAAACGGCTCCTGCATCATCACACAGTCGAATGCAATCAAACATGATCTTCATCATCACCAGCGTGTGGGTATCCTGCTCTGTGCCCAGCTGTCGGATTCTCTCCCGTATGGCCTTCAAACTTTCAGCTTCCGGATCGCTCGTGTTCAAAATCAGCTCTGTAGAGCTCAGGTACCCCACCACCAGAGTCATGTTTAGAACGGTCCACTCAGGATTTGCTTCCTCTGACTCTGTGAAAACAGAATCTGTGTCCTTCTGTGTCCTGGGTTCCTCCTTTGGCCGTTTAGATAAAACACTCCACTGATGTGACCACTGCGACATATCGGGCTCTGAGACTGGCCTCTGTTTAGCAGGGACATTATTGCTAGCGTTAAATGACGGCTTGTTTGAATCAACCGATATTGTGCGAAGAACACCTTGTTTTTGGTAGACAGCACTCTTCTGAGCATAGCCAAAATTCACATCACTAAGAATAGGGTTTTCCATTAATCGACCCTCTGTCTCCACCACTAAATGCAAGGGTCCCTTGCAGCTGCCGATCAGCTGCACCACAGTCTCGTGCGTCGCAGTGGACACGTCGGCCCCATTGATGGCCATGATGCGATCTCCCTGTCTGAGTCCCACCAGGTTAGCGGGGCTGCCTTTCATGATGCCACTCAACAGACACGGCCTCTGACCTGAGATAGTAAAGCCATACCCAGCACGACCACGGATGATCTCCACGCCCCGGAGCTCAGCGGGAGCCGCACTGTAATCCAAACGCCGCCGAGCACCTTCGGGCTGCTTCTGTATTTTCATTTTAGTTTGCTGTTGTTATCCTTCAGGTGAAAAAGGAGGGAAAATGATCTGAAATTAAACAGGCTTTAGTTCAAAGGGTGTCTAGATTCCACACATAAAAATGAGAGAATTAGCATAAAGCGCCGCAAAATATTTGATGTGATGTGATGTCACCTACAAGCTTTTCAAGAACACAGGTAGCATTTCACATTATATTCCAATAGTTTAATTCACAGCAGCTAAAAACACAAACATGTCTATTTCAAAGCCATCCGAGACTAAATTAAATCTTTAAACAGCTTCAAGGAGTTGATAAAAAGAAATTGTATATACATATTGTTGTAACTACTTATTTCATTACTGAACACTTTCATTGAAGCCATTTAACAAAAACAAATCACTCACACATAAAAGTGTTAACCCATCTTAATTCTACCCTCAGTTGCTAATACAAATCAGTTTACAACCCAAACAATAAAGCTCAGATCCATCTTATTTTACCAATTATCTGTCAAAGATAAGAAAAAGGCGGCTTTCGTGGTGTCAGCTTGCTTATTACTTATTCACCCTCCACCAGCTCCCCCAAAACAAAGTGCCAGCTGGCTCCCTACTCCTCAGGATTTAATCACAACCACTCTTTGGTTTTGGTCAAAGTGAGGTTTTTCGTCTGTCTTTTGAAGTTCTCAAACTGAACAAACCACAAAGATTTTCCAACACATGTAACACCTATCGGAATTTAGCTTCGGTTTTGCTAACAGGAACAATTAAAGCATCAAAATAACAACTTACGCTTACTCTTGCAGGTTTTTGCCTTTACTTCTTAAGCGGTGAAATCTCCCAACAACCAAAAAAACTCCCAAAGTTTTACGTTTTCCTCGACAAAACTACACGCGTTTACATTGTTTCACTTTAGCGGTAGTTTATGTTTGTTTTCACAGTTGCTGAAGCCACATTTCCTTGCGGTGTGTCGGTAGTCCATATGGCAACACACTTGGGGACCAACTCCCTCCATTCACTCAGCATGGAAATCACAAAGCGTCTTTCATCGTATCCATGGCAGCGTAACGTCCCTAGAACACGTGACTTCTCCTTCTGGCCAATCACCATGTTGGTCACGTTCAATATTCAAACAGTTGAGAGTACGCTATTGGCTGATTCTAGTGGCAGTTGGCAGCCTTTGTTTTGCATTTCAGTAAGTGAATTTTAAAACCCAGAATATTTTAATAACCAATTCCACCAATAAATTGATAAATTGGTCGTTTACTTTAACTTCATAGTAATCGCCAATATGTACCATAAATGAGCACTTTTAAATGTAACGCAGAGCAGGAAAAGAGTTACTTTTTATATCTTTATAATGTCATATTTAATCAATAGAAAAAACTTACCCATAGACTGTTTAGTGTCTCACAGTCGCTTTTCACGTTGGTGACGACAGGTATTTATCAAACTAATGCCACGGATCGTGTGTGAACAGGTGGTCAAAGGGCTGCAACGGCTGCTTTTACTACACATGTGCAGTAGAGTTCACACGTTTTTCAAAAGAAAAAGGGAGGGATATCAGTAATTCACTATGCCATGTGACGAGGAAATGTGGACAGGTTCTAATATGTAGAGGCATGGAGTGTAAAAAAACCAGAGCTGCATTGTCATTGTAATGATGGCTGGACTGTAGCTGAACTAGTAAAGTTTGAGATGGAGCTAATTTAGTCTCTCATTCATTCAAATCCTCTTAAAACAGACCTGAAAGCAATGATCTTAACATTCCAGCTCTACCACCTTCTGTCCTTTGTATTTCAATAAGTGGTACAGAAGAAAAGGACCACACAGCGGCTTTGAAACAATGCATGCCTACAGAAAATAAAAATACATTCTGTGCTTTTAAATGTATTTAAGCCTGCACACACATAAATCCACGATTAAGTGTTGTACAAATACCGTAGGCCTCACGAAGTTCCACCAAGCTTGCAGAATTTTGGGGATGGGAATTAAGGCAGATCTATTCATTGTATTCAAATAGGTGTCTAGATATTTACAATGAAAGAATCTGCTGCTTTATTACAGGCACACTTACTCATCTGTCTTTTTCAAATCTTTGCTACATTGTGAATTCAAGGTCAGCAACCGTTGTGTATGTAAAATAAGTTCAATATGTTTTTGCCAGAACTGCAAATAGCATGAAAATATCATATTTGATGGCTGTAAAAAGAAAAAGAAAAATATATAATCCTTTCCCTCGACATTTGAGCCCATTCGTGTTGGTTCTGGAGCCAAATTCTGGCAGCTGCTTTCCAATAGTTTTAATAACAGAAGGGATTATAACTTAAATTCCTGGCTCAGGATGATCAGCTTGCCATATTTTTGCACAGAGCCTTCATAACATGCAATTATCTTGGCACTATGAAAAACACTGACAAGATTTCATGAGGTTGTTGTTCCCACAGTTATTTTAATGGGATACTTGACATGTAATCAAGAAAGATTTGGTAGAGCTAGTATTAAAACTAAAGTCTCAGATATGAGTCTAAATTGCTAAAGTTACAGGAAATATGTCTATAGTCATAAGGACAAATAGTCTCTAGAAAGGACATTTAAGCATTCATAAGAATGGTACAAGGCATGTTTTGGAGCACATGTGTATCATATATGTACTAATAGGTGTTATTACACAATAAACTTTAAATTAGTTTACTGTTAAAAGTAAAATCCAAAACAATGTATTATTATGCCATTAAATAAGGCTATAATGCAGGAATCTCTTCCACGCAATCACCACTCCCCGATGCTTTAAGGTTTTCCTGGATCTTTGACCCCACTCTGAGCCCATGGCGTGGTGGAGACAGGCTGGATCATCTTCTCTAGAAGGTTCATCATTCTCTCCTGTAGCTGCAGGCACTGGACCTGAAGCAGGTTCTGTTGATGCATGGCTCGACGGACCTCCCTGCACGTCTCCTCGATGGCCCGGCTCGACCGCTTCTGCTGCTGCAGCATGGCCTGCAAAATGTGAATTTTCTTCTTCTTCAGCGACAAACTCCTGTTGGCTTTTTTCTTCTTGGCTGAGATAGGATGGGAGCTGGAGAACAGAGATGGAAGCTTTTAGAGCAGGTCGTCTGTTTAGAAGAAATGGTTCTTATGATATGACTAAATATGAGTGCTAAGAGCTAATTGGGTTGATTTCTTCCAGAGAACAACCCAATTCCAGAAGAGAATTGATTAAAAAACACACATTTGTGCGACCTGTGTCTTGTTTTGCTCGTTTTACCTGGAGCCCTGCGTGTGCTCACTTCCAGAGCTCAAAGAGTCCAGCTCTTGTTTTATCTCCATCTCGTCTGAGGACCCAGTGTACTCTGGCAGGAATCCCAACACGCCTTCCTCTGAGTGGGACAAGAGGTGGTCTGTGGACTGGGAGGAAGTGGAAGGACCTGCGTTTGGGGCCTGGAACTCCAAAGAGTCCCCCCTGCCATTCTCCAGTGGCTTGGAGAGGATCTTTTCGATGGGCTTGAAGTAAGGCCAGTCCGGTGCATCACCAGCTTCCCCAGCTGTGGCTTTCAGTCGCCTGTGAGAGGAGAAAGTTATTCTTACATTGACACAACAGCTGGAATCTGGGTGTGCGTTTCTGTGTGAAGACTACTTGCCTGTACTGGAAAGACATGTTGGTGATTTTCATCTTGATCTCTTCTTTGAAACGCTGTTCTCCAGTCAGCTGGAAAAATCTCTGGGACATCTTCTCGTAAACCTTGGCGTTCCTCTTGCTCATTTTCAGTTCGTTGTGGTATTCCTCCCACACGTACAGCAGGGCTTTCATTTCCCCATCGGTCCAGTTTGGGGCCCGTCTGTGTTTCTCACTGTGGCCTGGCATCAGGTAGCTGAAACTGTCCTCTGTTGCCATTTTCTGGCACGCTTTGCAGAGATGAGATCCTCAGAGAATGAATTTGAAAGCCTTTTACTGTGCTAAGGAACTGAGTCTGCAGCACAAGAGGGGACACATGAGGGAAAGCAAACACACCACCGTCCCTGCCTGTACCCTTCCCCCTAGCCTAGCTGAAAGAGGACTCAAAATGGGGCCTAAGGCAGGAGAGCAATCCGGTTAAAAGCTTTTAATGCCGGATGATGTCACTGTGACATCAAGTTGCCCTGGCAACGGTGAGAGAGGCCCTTTATTTTCCCTCCCCTCTCCTCTTACCACTCCCATCCGCTCTCTTTTGCCCTCCATTCTGCTCCACTGGCAGCACAAAAAGCTTTTAGCTGAAAGGCAGCAGTGTGAGCGTGTGAGATTGCTGACAGTTTTGAAATATGAGCCTCCAGGGAGGAGGAGGGGGGAAAAAAAAGAGCTGAGAGGATGTGTTTCCCTGGCAACAAGGCAATGGACTTGGTAGTCATCCAGCACACTGCTCCATTTAAAAGCTTTTAATAATAGACAAGTCGTTTTGAGAGGGTGGAGAGGGAGGATTTGCTTTATCTGGAATCACGCCGAAAAAGAAGCCAACAGAACCAGGCTGCAGCTGGCAGAGCTGCAACGGAAGCAGAGGCATTCCTCTGAAAACGTGTCAAGCCCTGTAGGTGGGAATCGCAGGAAGACACATCAGACAAAATGGAAACATGCAGTGCTGAACTGTGGGCAGTCCTGCGAAGCAATACGGCATGCTGACCTGTGTAATCAGCTTTCTTTGCATGGTCACGGGCTGTGACTCCTGCCGGGGATACACCCCGGCGGGGGTTGTTTCTCTGCCCACTTGAGTACCCCTCCCCCCCCTAAGTCTGTAAGGGGGCAGAGCCCCCCACATTAAAGCACCTTAATATACCATTGGATCTGCATTTTTTTTCTCTCCTCTTTGGTGCACGCCCTCTCTCCTCCCTGCTCCTGTTTCCCTTTTTGGAACATTTCTGCAATAAACTAAAACAGTGTTTTGCTAAAATGCTCCTCTCTGCAGCATTTTGCTTCCTACTGTGTACCCCCCGTATGTAGCGTTTAGCACCTGAAAATAGACCGAAAATACAAGCCATCTTTTGTCACTTCATCTGCAGTTGAGCTGTCAGTCCCCCCCCCAGCTCAGTTGTGGTTTGATTAGATCATTAACCCCTCAGCTCTTTGCTAACCCGACCGCCAGCCGGGGCAGTTTTTATACCACATTTTGGCAGAGCTGCTCAATCCATCACATCTGTCACTGAAAATAAAACTTCTGTTGCTGCAGGAGACGAGAGGGAAATGAAAGTCGACGCGAGTGGTTTTTGGCGTGAAAAGAAATGCGACCGGTCTTATGGGCGTCATCTCATTTTCTTGCAGATGGTAAAATCTAACTTTTCCAGCATCCTGTTTGCTACAAGCATTTAGTTTTAAATGTGTTTAGATAGCACTGTGAATTTTTCATTCATTACGGTGGAAGTAATCCTGCCTGCTAATCCATCAGACAGACTAATCTTCAGATGAACTACTTGAGTTGAGAGGTAGAAGTCAGAATTGTGGGTGATATATATAATCTAACCATTTGCTGTCATTCTAAAAAGGCATAAACGTCCCTTTTCAGAAAATATTTGATATACTTTACGGATGTAATCCTCCCTAAAATTATACCAATATTGAACCCACCCAAAACATTTAAAAGAATCTACCTAATGTGGGATTAAGATGCATTAATCAGCTTATTAAGTAAGGGCTTGGAGAGTAAACTAAGCAACCTTAAATACCAGCACTCTTTAGTGGGCGATTCCACTCTCTGCAAATTCAGATTTGATAGCCCACAGGATTAGGTGCAGGATGAACACTGCCATGAACAGAAGTTGGTGAGGATGCACAGAAAGAAGTGTGACAGGTATACATGCATGAAGTACATCAGTATGAACCACAGTGCATTGCAAATTTGTTTTGGATACAAATACTGTCTCCAAATTCACTAATCACGTCATATTTACAAGTTAATAGCTTTTATTTTCAGGCAGAGGGGCCACCTGTCCGGCATCGTCCATAATACGATGTGCCACAAATGTTTATCCCTCAGCTTTTCTTTTTGTTTTTACATGTAAAGACTTGAATTGTGTTCGTATTGTTGTGTAGAATTGTGCCATATTTACAATTATGCACAGTTTTATGTTTTTTTGTAGAGCTGGAAGCCATGTCGCAGAGTAGTTTATGATGAATGTAATTGGTAGCTTCAGACATATTTTCCCACAGGGAGTCGAGTAACCAGAATGTTGCCTTTGGGATTTCCCAAAGGTTGATCACAGCGTAAAGGTAAAATGAAAGCAAAGGCAAACAAACGAGAAATGTTTGGGCAACATGAGGCCAACCTCACCATTAACCTAAAATCTATAATTAGATCAACATCAGATAAGCATTTGCTCCCTTAAAAAAACAAGGTCCCTGTAACATGTTTCACTCTGTGAGGAAATGTTTTGTTTTTTTAGCAACTTTTGACGAATGCATCTGAAAACAGGAGAAAAATCTCTGTGTCACTGGTTACTATCAATGATTAATTTCAGAAAAAATGTAAAGTGCAATGAAACCTGTTTAAAGGCAACAAAAGGCCCATCTGTGGACTGAGCACAATCACCGCAGTGTAGAACCAGAGGAAACCACTTCGGGATCGATTTTCTCTTTGACCCTTAGAAAAACATTTAATGCAAATATGTGCACAGAAAACACATACATACACAGCGCATACATAAAGTAGGTAAAGTATAAATGCTTTTAATGTCAGCCTACAATAGCATGTCCACACACGGCAAACATCCCTCAGACTTAAATCAGCCCACAACAGACTGACAGCAAACAAAAATCTGCGTCCACATGACGGCCCTCGGCCCCCGCTCATAGAGACAACATGACTAAACATCTGATGGCCACATTCTGGAGTGAGATTAGAGGCTGGCCTGTGACCCACACGGAAATAAAGAGCCATTTCCTTATGAAATGGCACTGAGAAAATCTGTGCTAAATCCAATCCTACCTTTTGGGGAAATTACTCCTCCTAAGGGGGGGGGGGGGTCTTAATCCATGGTTTCCCTCTGTCAGTCTTAATACAAGAGGACACAGAAAGCTTTTGTAGACACACCCATGCTCTGAAGACCAAACTATTAAGGAATGTCAGTTTGTGAGTTTATCAAATATAGAATACTGATGATGACTGTTTTTAAAGAAAGGGTCTGGCAAATAAAGTGGCATGCGGACCACCGTACAGCAGCAGCTTATCGGAACTGTCAGTTCCAGCCAGTCGACCACACCCAAAATCACCATGAGATGCACCATTTAAAACGAAATGCAAAATCAACATATAAAAACATGAGTAAATGGAGACGATATCAGATAGAATGTATTCACAATGTGCAATAAGTTAAAATTCAAACCTAAAAAGGAATGTAGTTCTGAAAAGTACCACTAGAGGTCAGCAAATATCCATGCTCGGGTATCCAGCAAAACATCTGAAAGAAGGGTTGCTTCTGCTTATGGACACTTAAAAATCAACACAAAACAAAAAATATTAAAAAATCAACACTTCTTTTCTTTCATTTCCCTTCCCCTCAGTCCCACATAGCAGCAGCAGGGGTGGTAAACATGTCACCATTTCTGAACAAATCACTTAGTTACATTCATGATATGAAGTGTCACAGTATAAATGAATGAATAACTTTTTTTTTCTTCTTTTTTTAACTAACACTGACTCGTGCGAGCACATCGGCCTCGAATGTCTCACTGCAAACTTGATGCTGTCACTGCATCAGGATGGACAAAACTGACTCATGCAGTCATAAGACGCTGAAACTATTTCTGCAAAGTTTCTCCGAACAGTTTTCTTTTCAAATTGGATTCTGCCCGTTCGCTTTGCCAGACAGTAGCTCCGAACGTTGGGAGTTTGGAGATTCCAGCTCGGTTATTTGTGTCTTCTGTGCGCTGAGTGTCTCTGCTCATTCTCTGGGTAGACACTCCTCCTCTGTGATCCCCTGGACCCTCAGCTCCTCCAGGACATTGTCTAAGTGGCCGGGGTCGGGGTAGCCGTGGCCAGTGAGGTTGGACCCGAACTCAGTCTTGTGGTGCACCTCGTTCCAGATCACCGTGTCGGACTCGCCGGTGGTGCTGGACGTTCCCACGGAGAAGATGAGCCTGCGATCCCACGCCACCAGAAGCAGCCTCAGAACCTGAGCAAGGAGACGAAGGACCAACAAATTCAATCAAGCTTGTTGGGAAATTTTAAAAAAGAGAAGAGAGGAGATGTTTAGTTATTTACCTTGCGCCCCTTCTCACTGTCAGGGAGGTAGCAGTGTCTGGGGAACCCTCGAGCTGTGAAGGGTTTGCCTGGATTCGGGTGTTCGGGTCCCTGAAAAGCAGAAGAAAAAAATCATGACATGATCTCAGAAAACGGGAGGACGTCGGCCTCTTGTATCGACGATTTTGTAGCCAGTAACCCCCCCGTGACGTAAAACACATACATATCTGACATCTGATCTCTACCTGGATGCCAGGAGGGATGTTGTATATGATTCTGATGGTTTTGCAGTCGGGATGTCCAGGCAGTGAGTGGGGGATGACGTGGTACTCCATCTTGCCGGGGGGCTGATTGCCGGTCTTGACTCCGTAGATGGTCTTGCAGGTGGGGCACTGCAGGCTGCCGTCTTTGTTGCCGTTGTTGTACATTGCAACGAGGCACTGGAGGTGGTACTGGTGACCACACTGAGCCAGGCGACCCACAGATTCGGCCCGGGAAATGCCCCCTACGCCGGGACCCTTGTAGCCTGAAGGTCCGGCCAGGGCCTCCATGCAGATGGTGCAGTCCTGCCACAGGAAGACCAAAACAGAGTCCATCTCCAGTTTCCATCTTTAAATAGAACTTCCGCTTGTTCTTTCAGTTTAACAGTGCGTTAACTCACCTCCTCTGGAGGATTGCGGACTTTCTGAAGGTAACGCTTCACCACTTCCTCGGGTGTCTTGCCTAAAAGAGACGAAAACGAATGTTTAATTTGCAGTTCGTAAGCCAAACTACTGCATGAGCTCAAATTACAGAGGGAGAGGCCGTTTTCTCCGTCAAACCCACCTTTCCGGGCCTGTTTCTTGGTGGTCTTGCGGCAGCAGTGGCCTAACCCCGGAACAGGTTTGATGTCACTCTTGCTGACAGGTGGAGGATGGAGCACCAGCTTGGGAGGACGGGTCAGACAGACAGGAAGTCCTGCCGCACTCATCAGGATCCCGGTAATGCCTAAAGATAGCAAACAGCAGGGGATTATGACATACAGCTTTGGTAATTCTTTATCCAGTGAACTATTTGACCTCATAACCGTCTTTAAAGCATCCTGATTGATCAAGTTGGATACTATGGAGCAGAATGCCATCAGGGATGGGACAACTTCAGGGATTTAAGATAATGTTGACATGTTTACCTGCCAGTGCGGGATGTACAGGACTGGATCCATTCAGGTTCTTCACTGGAACTGTTGGCACTCTGAAACCCAAAGAAAAACAAGCTGCTATGAATATCTACACATGGCTGACACACAAGGAGAACACACCTGACCGACTGGGACACTACGGCTCAGACAAGAGGAAATCCGCTAAGTCACATGTAAACAAGTTGGCCCTCCATACTGCTGGAGACAGCAGATGCTCATTTCTAGTTAGCGGGTCAAGAGGCTTTCTGCAGAGTCATGCGGAGACACACACAGATGTTGCCGGCCGTGGATTGACACACTTTCCGAGAACTGCCGCCTATTTGGCTCGATGCTGTCAGAGGCTTAAAGGTCGGATTTCAGGGCAGCAACAGGAAATCGACTGGCTGCGAAATGTTGCCTAGAAGCTTTGAAATGAGTTTCTCAGATGGCGTTTGACAAACGTTGACCGCAGCATAACATTTTGAAGTTTCATTCGCTGATCTGGGACATCCATTTTTGCACGTCAAACTGAGACAAACTGCTTTCAACTGAAAACAGCTTTGACCTGGAGATGCGCCCCCATCAAATATGTACAGCAAGAAAACGAGCCTTTTTTTCAATTTTTCTAACCACATACGTATTTCTATACATTTAAAAAAAATCTACACACACATTCAAACTTGAAACTATTGGAAACTATGAGCAAAAGCACATCTCTCCTTCATGGCACTTACGGTCTGCCACTTCTGATAATCGTCATCGTTGCTGCTCAAAAGCACCAAAGTGTCCAGGTAAGAGTCGGGTTATTCCACCGGCAGTCCACTTGCTACTGTGGGGTGTTTCTTCTCCCTGTCCCTCTCCCTCCGAGTTTGAGCTGCTGTCACACCTCGTCGCTGCTTTTAAAGGGCTAAGCCACCTGTTCCCATCTGTTGATTGAACTCTGGTTGTAGGCCAGCGACTCGTTACAGAAGGGATTACCTGTCAGCTGCCACGTCACAATGCCAGGCGGTCACCAGGCTGCCAGACTAGAGAGGGCACGTACAGCCGCAAGCAGCAGCAAAACCGTCCAAAAGCAGAGCTATTACAACAACGCCCATATGAGAGAATGAAGAATCTGCATTTCCACATGTTGTTGGCACATATTGAAATCACTGTAATCACATTTAGACTCTCAGGTACAGACAGTGTGACTAATGAATAGTTTGTTGATAACGTAAAACCCAAGTGGGACATTGACACAAAATAAAAAATGGGATTCTTTTTAAATTTTAGGTGCTTGCAGGTCAAAGCTGGATAACCAGGTGACCCCCTAGAGGACTTTAATCTCCTGAGCTACGATGTTCTTTAGCATATTTCACAGGAATCAAACTGTGTCCTCGTCCCATTTGTTCTCGTAAACCTACCTGATGGCCTTCTGATAGTTGTTGCCCCAATGAAATATAAAAAAATGTTCCTTAGTTTGGGCAATAAAGGATGATGCTACACAGCTAGTGAGCAAAGATAACTCACGGGGTCATCTTAAATCCAGACCACAATGAATAAATCAGCGACACATTGCACATCTTATTTTTCTCTTTTTTAGGGAAAGGCAGTCAAAATGTCGAAATCTGAGCTCTTTGCCCAGATTGTGACCGTTTACTCCTCATTTGATGTGTCCTCACCACCACCAGAGTCTCCTCTGAAACCCTCTGGAGCCCACATCACACTTTGAATCACCCTTATCTGGAGTGTTTTAGGAATATATTTTTAAGGTTGTCCGGTCACTTTCACAAAAGCCCTGCTCTGATGTGAGGGGCTAGGCTTGTATCTGGTGTAAATAAATGATGTAATGCTGACTCGGGAAACCTGTGCTCCTCACTTTTAGTACTGGTCAATCTGATTAGGCCGTACCGTGTCACTATATTCATTTGTTTACCACAACAAAGTGTCCTTGGGGCAGCATTAAGTCCTCTCAGAGTGTTCTTTCCGGGGATAAAAATACTTTTTTTTTTTCAAATGACACTGATTCCAGCCTGCGCAGGAAGGAGCTGACTGACATTTGTGTGTCGGGCAGGGAATCTCGAGCGTTATGATGAAAAGATTAAAGCCGGCAGAGAAAGGGAGGAAAACCAGAGGGGGGAGAGGAGCGTCGCCCTGTCACGTTTTTGTGATCCTGAGCTAATCTAGTGGCATTAGAGCAGCTTCCATCTGCATGATGGAAACACACCAGCTGCTGCGTATGCCAACAGTTGTACACTTAGCATTTCTTCACACCCTGAATCAAGCAGAACAACAAAAAAAAAGAAAAGAATTAGTTAAACCTCTGCTGGGCCGGAAATGATTACGGTGATGCTCTGTGAAGGGCGTCACACACTCGGTAGGGGAAAGGTGTGTGCAACAGGTGTGCGCGCCAAAGGCGACTCTCGTCACTGTGATTATCTGTGACGCCGGAGGCCCCTCTAACTCCAACTACTCACTTAGAGACCACCTGTTTGGTTTCACTCTCTGCAGACGCAAATGCTCACCCACTAATCCAGAGGCAATTTCCCCTCAAGCTTTTAAGAAACGTCGCACTGGGATTCAAACACACGGCGAGAGTTTATCTCTCGTGTGACTTTGAGAAGAGAACTTGATCTGCTTGTTAACGCGATGGCTTTCCCACCATCATGATGAAAGGCCGGGGAAGGCAAATTGTGAAGGCAAATTCAAAATGCGTTTGGTTTTCAGTCTAATGTTTTGCAGAGATCCCCAGAATAGAAATAAGAAAGAATAATCCGGACGTTTATTCAATCTATACAGAAGGGGGAAGTACATCTTTCAATGACTGAAAAATAAATGTTCATTAGACTCTGAAGTGCTTTCAATCTTTTTTTCTTTGCAGCAACGCCTGAAAAAAGTAGTCATTTTCATGGAGATACCAGAATTTAACTTTCCTAGATTGAAGATATAGACTTGATTAAAGTGGCAGCTTTTTAAAAGCCCAAGAGTATTTATATTTTGCGGTGCGTGTTCGAAAAAGTCGGATTGCTATACACAACTCAAGATGAGGCGAGGGATTAGGAGCCACCAGCTGTCTGTGGTCCACTCACAGACAAGAACAAGTCAATGTGGGCTCTTAGACTACTGTACGCGCTCTCATAGTGTAATGTGCGGTCAGAGAAACCGCAAACCACAGAATTGGGTCCCTGTGTCATTTCAACCAGGCCCAGATATGTCATGAAGACCTCAGAACGCGGCCTCAGTTTATGAACACAAGGCATAATATATCTCCTTGAAGAGACATTTCGTCAGCCACAAATCTCCCAGTTATACCGTTTCCTTTTCCCTCTACTTTCCTGCTTGAGCATTAATAAATTAAACCAGCGGACGGAAATGAATCTTTGACAAGTTCTGAACGAAACATCAACTAAGAGATATAGCAACAGAGCAGACGGCCTCTAAATAATAAAGCAAAAAGAGGCGGGTTAAATTGAGGCAGTGCAAAGACATACAGTATAGTGTGGATTTACAGCGTAAAACTGCAGGTTCATCACGTTAAGGGGATTGTCCCTCCTGTGTATTGGTTTTTATATGGAGCCATGACTCTGCGGGTAACGCGGTGAGCACAGAATCCCAGGCTGATGGGATCAGAGACACTCCTGATCTGTGACGTTGGTGGTTTTACAGCAGGTTCAACCATCTGCTTAAAGCAGCACTCTCATCGGGTCTGTTTAAAGAAGTGTTCGCCCACGCAACTGACACAACACGCAAAGGTCACAGGGGATGACAAAGTAACATTATTTCCATGTTTTGGTATCCGACCCAGGCTAGATAGTCGTGAGAGTGGTTGGCTGAGGAGGCCGTTTCGGCTGATGGATGGATTAATTAGGTTGGGTCAGTGTACTGGGGCAATGTTGGATTTAGGAACTTATCTTCAACACATGGTCATGACTTAAATGTTTGATCACATTTGAGGCGACAAACTTTGTGCCGAGCTGCTCCCAGATCTGTAAAAACAGGACTGTTATTTAGTGGATATTTCTCCTGCATTTCCATGTATTTATATTCCAGGAAACCGCATAAAAAATGAAGATCAACGACTCAGTGTGACTCTGTAACACGTACGGTTAAAATCTGAAACACCCTTTCACAAACACAAACAGAGTTTAGCTCGCTGGCGCCCTCTGCTTACGACCAGGGGCACTACAACCTCCATCACTGATCATCTCTCCTGTCGGATGCCTATCAGCAGATAATACCATGATTACTAGTACCTTGGATTTCTTTTTTCAGTTAAACCAATTTTTCTACAATTCAAATCAGAACTAGAAAATTTCTGAAGAAATTTTGGAGGGGGGCCACCCGCTGCCCGTCCGGGAACCCGGGGCGGGTCGGCCAATCGATGTTTGGGCTCTCTGTAATGTGGGCTCGCGCCTATGAGAGGGCCTGAGGTGATGGAGGGACCCGGCTGAGCTCTGGGGCCCGCTGACCGAATGCGGATGGGGTGGGCAGGTCGGGGGTCACGTTGGCTGAAAGCTGAGAAAAAGACCTACGCGACGAGGTATGACATGGCCCCGGTCCGGTTCCGACCCGGTTGGGTCCTATCCCTAGAACCGGAACCAGAACCGGGTCCTGACTAAAGCCCTCTAAGCGGGCTTCGCCCGCCTTAAATCACAAATATTGTATTTCTTTAAAAATCATTGAGAGCGGGCTTCGCCCGCCTTGAACCAGGAGTATGACAGGGCCCCGGTCCGGTTCCGACCCGGTTGGGTCCTATCCCTAGAACCGGAACCAGAACCGGGCTCTGACTAAAGCCCTCTAAGCGGGCTTCGCCCGCCATGGTAACAAAAAATACTGTATTTCTTAAAAAATCACTTAGAGCGGGCTTCGCCCGCTTTTTGCCAGTATCACTGTCTTAGTTAAATCTTTCTAAGCGGGCTTCGCCCGCTTTTTGCCAGGAGCAGAAGCTCACAGAGCCCTGCAGAGACCCACAGGGCTGCTGTGGGTCTCTGGTGGTCGCCACGGCGACAGCAGCCTGGTGCCAATTCTGAACATTCTAAACTGACACACCTGTGACTCATCACTGACACAGACCCAACTGACAGATGGATCAAAAGTATCCTCCGAACGGCTGTACGCTGTTCGAAAACTATATCACAAAACTGAAAAATTCTTGGACCGTGAGCGCCTACAGAGTTTAAGGTCGAATCCAATGTATTTAATTTTCGACTGCTCCCAGCGGTTATTTTTTTATGGCAATTTCAAAATGAGGGCCGTTTTCTCTCTGGCGAAAAAAATCTCTCCTTTTTTCCATTCAAATCCTATTACAGAGGTTTGTGAAAGTCTGGACTCTGGGCCCGATTGCCGGAAAACCGTAAGGCCGAGGTCCAAAGCGGGCACATCGGGCGAAAGAGGGCGCCCGCGGCTACGTTTTGAGGCCATTTTGGCACCGCTCGGCCCCACGGATTGGTCGCGAGGGGCAATAGTTTGACTTTTTTTAGGTGAAAGTCCGCACAGCCAGCTCAGAGGCTTTAACGAGCATAGTTAGAGTGTGGGGAAAATTCTAAGATTTTGTGAATTTCACTAAAACGTCAACAGCGATTGCGGTCAAACGGTGCGAGATCTGGCCTCGTGGCTCCAATATGGCGGAGGCCCGTCTTTCGTGTCCCGTTCAATGTTCGAACGACGTCTCTCGGACGTCGTGGGCCAGAGCGATGAGGCCCTGACGGGCCTCATCTTTCGGCTTTTTTTTGTGCCCTTTTTTCTGCGTCCCCCATGCATTCCTATGGGAAAACGCTCGCCACTTTTTCGCCGTTTACTCGGAAACGCCCGCTCCTTTGAGAAAGTTTTTAACAAGCACGCATGGCTAGGTGGGTCCGAACGCGCGTGCCGACTTTGGGCCCGATCCGTCGAACCGTGCGGGACGAGAAGCGGTCCGCGGAAACGGGAGAACTATAATAAGAAGTTGCGGAATAAGTATTTCGAAGAGTAATACGTGGGCCATGCCGCAGGCGTGGCCCCCCTAATTAATTAGAAATGAAGTGCTTTTTGTTTTCACAAACAAAAGACCCAGATTCTGAACACACAGCATATGGGTGTGTTCGGTCTTTTCGCACAATACAAAAAAAAAGAAATTCTGATAACTGTCCATGTGCATACATGAGAGGCACCTTTTAATGCAAAAAAGTGCACAACTGCTGTGTCCTCCGCACAACAAGTGTGAGCACAAGAAAGCGAGTGTTGCCAGAGCGCACGGCCCGGGAACATTCTCAGGAGGATTAGCCGCCTCATTCACATTTCATCCACCTCGCCTCTCCTCTGGGTGTGGCGTTAGGCTCTGCAAAAAGTCCAAAAGAAGTCCGGCGCACGTTTACATTCTTCACACTAGGAGCACTGCAAGTGGAAAATGTCCCGGTCATGTTGAAGCCACAAGACATCCTTCCTTTTGGCCGATAGGTTTCATACATGACTGAAGCTCTGCAGCATAATGGCTGTCGGTGTGAGTATTCACATGCAGCCGCAACATCCCTGGTGGGAAACAAAACTTAGGGCTCTTAAACCACAAACCAGTGACGAAATAGGTCCCCCCCCCAGACGGTATGTCTCCATACCGTCTCGAAAAATGGAATTGCAACCACCACAAAGTCCAGCTACCATCAATGATGTGCAAATGAAATCTAAAATGCTGATTTTTAAAGTAATCCTATCTCAATCAATAATGCTTTCATGTGGTCAGGCTCAAAGAACCATGTTTCGATCAATTCAGCAGGTTTAATCTACCCAAGAAAGAGCCAATAGTGATTTATAAACTGAAAAGCGGGCGATGTACAGACAGTAATTTATGCTCCAGATGTTCCTGCGGCCTGATCAGCAACTGACCAGGAGAAGATTTGAGGACTGCAGAGTTGCTCTAAAACGGCTTACGGAGTGAACATTTTTAGTGGTTTCCACTACAAACTGAACTGTATGAACATTTGCCTCTTAAAATCAAACAGTTTTTAAAACCGCTGTATTTAAATGCTGGGATGGGTACTGAAAAAGACCCTGGATGCAGTAACTTCCAGCCAAAAAGCCTCATGGATACATTTTGTGTGGATTTCAAATGTGGTCTCCTGTTTAAAATCTAGATCCTCTTTCAGTGTTTTTAAATCAATGGCCCTATATTTAGTGCTTGTTTGTGCAACGTTGTCATGTACCTGTCCCAAATCCAACGGCTGGATTTACAATCGGCTAAAGCATACCTGGAGCCTTTGAATCAGAATCAGACTAAGTCTGTGGACCACAATAAGAAACAAAAACCAGGTTGTTGCGGGTTCTCCAACATGTTGACGATTTAGTGCTGTTACAAAAGGCAAAGGGGGGCTCACATCCCACTGCCACCACTGTGCTTGCCAAGCACTATTATCATAGAACATTTGCATAACAAATGCGAGGGAAACACTTCTGAGGGCTCGGCTCGCTCTGTATGAATGCCTGTCATTGTTTTTTCCATGGAAATGAACAAGGCTGATGAGCTTTGTCACGAAGATTAAGGGCTCAGGAATGCTAATGAACGCCGATGTAAAACACTGTGTGCAGAGAGCTCCAAACAAACAGGAAAGTCCAGCAATCAGCAGCAGTGATCCCCCTGTTTAACCGGGCTCGCCCAGTTACTGTAAACACATTATTAACATGCAACAGGATTATCAGAGCTATTTCATCTTAAGATGATCTTTTTTCTTTTTTTTTGCTGACATCACAGGATCTGGGTACTCATTTTCCGAACTTCGGCCACTTTGACCAACTGTTTCCACGTCAGCTGAAAAATGTGCCCCAGAAATGCAGCGGACAGCAAACACTGAGGGAGGAGTTGTGGGTATTTTGTAGCACAGTGAAGGAGCAGCGTAAGCAAGAATGTGACCCGGCCGTAGAGGTCAGAAGACGGGATTTTACTAAGCAAATGATTAGAGATAGCTTTGTTTGGTCTGGTGTCCAATCAGCAAACACGAGTCCTGATAATGATCGGGTCAAAAGTCACCCGCTCAATAATGAATGACTCATGTTCTTAATAAGGGACTTTTTCGAGTTAAATCTCTACTCTCTAACAACATATAGCACACATTTCTGAAGATGCAACCACATTCCCTAAACCTTTGACTAGTTAAAATTGATGTAAAGCAGAAAACCGTCTCTAGGGGAATACATTTGAAAAAAAGTTAAATTCTTCTTTCAAGCAGTCATGGATGCTGGTCCCCTCGGATAAAGGGGGAAGATCTAACTTAATTCAACTAGACAATGTATTACACCAGCATGACACCGAATTAAAGAACTCCACCATGGCGACCACACCCATGAGGTGGAGGCCCGGCGAATGGGATGCGGTGGTGAGGTGTCGGGGGGTGCTCACCCGGAGGCGATGAGGGCCCGGGACTGAGCCATGGCGATGCGCTGCAGGGCGGGGCGGCTCAGGCCCGCCAGGCTGGAGCGGGGGGGCAGCGGCGCCGCGCAGGCGGCGGCGGCCCCGGACGAGGACACGGGCCCCAGGACCCGGGCGGAAGGCGACGGCGTGCAGGTGGAGGCCGCGGTGGAGATGAGGGGCGGGGCCAGGGCGCCCGCCGAGGACACGGAGAGGGACGAGGAGGACGCGGAGGGGTGGGGCGGGGAGGTGGCGGACGAGGAGGGGGCGGTGGAGGGGGGGGGGGGGGGGGGGGGGGGGCGGGAGGGGGGGAGGCGGGGGCCGGTTGGAGGAGATGGAGAGCGCGGCCGTGGCGGAGCCCAGGAGCGACAGCGAATGGGGGAAGCCTCCTCCGAAACTGAGGCCGCCGGCGCCCATCCCGCCGGGACCCATCACCCCCATGCCCCCGGCCCCCCCCATCCCGGCCACACCGTACCCCCCCGTGGCCCCGACCATGGATGTCCTGTGGGGGGACAGGGATCTGGAGAAAGACGGAGGTCTGGGCAGGGTGAGCGAGTAGGACCCCCCGGGGACCGGGTAACTGCTCAGCTTGGGGCTGGGCGGCTTGGTCTGCGGCGGCCTGCGGCCCAGCGTGTGAGCCGTCGCCATGGCGCCGGCCTTGACGCTGAGCACCAGCATGCACTGCTGGCAGGCGCAGGGCTGACCCAGCGAGGTGATGGCCGAGGCGGGCAGCGCCCCGCTGGGGTAGGCGCTCCCGTTCCCGTTCCCGGTCCCGGTCCCGGTCCCGGTCCCGCCGCTGCTCATGCGGACCCCCATGCCCACGCCGGACACGTCCACGCCTAGGAGCCCTCCGTGGCCCGGCGCGGACGCCGGCGCCCAGGCATGGTGGGACTTGGGCAGGGGCCCGGACACCAGCGGGTAGGCGAGGTCGGAGCGGCGCTGGACGCGGCGGCAGCGCTGGGTCTGCCCGTTGATCTGCGTCATGCTCTCAAAGTCAATGACGTAGCAGAAGCCCAGCGGCGCCAGGTCCAGCCAGGGCTGCTGGCGGTCGCGAGCGGCCTGGATGGCGATGCCCACCTCCGTGTCGTACGCCGTCCAGCTGCCCGAGTCGTTCTCCCACTCCCACAGCCAGCCCTGGCCCGGCGCCGAGGTGGGGTCGTAGAAGCTGCGTCTCACAGGTCGAAGCGTGCCTGAAGAGGAGGCCACAGGACAAGCACAACATTGGTAAGACTGGTGTCTTTCAACTGGACGGAGTCAGCGTGGGTCACATCAAGAGCCATTTTCCCCCCCATGACTACTAAAACCACAGCGTGATGCTGGGAGAAGGGAGGTGTTAACTGGCCTCGCTGTTTTCCTTTGAATAAGGAGATTAAAACCCCTCCAAATTCAACACGCCTGTATTTTTCTTACCAAGAATCTGGGCAGACAGGTTGCCCCTGGTAACAGCACTCGGTGTTCTGAATTCTGATTGGTTGGTGGCCTTGGTCTGACCCAAAGCTGGCTGTGTTTGCTTTCCCTGGGCGTCCAAAGAAACTCTACAGAGTACTGAAACTGTAAAGCCCCCACACAAAAAAAACCCATCTCTGGGAACAGAGAACACTTTATTTTCAGAGCAATGAAGTTGAAAAAATGAAAAATCTTCTATGGAAATGGGTCCTGAATCCATTTGAGCCAGTGTTCTCTGTCCTCTCTTTAATCGTGTTGCAAATATGCAATGGAAACATCAAAACAGAATAAATGCACGTCTTTAAAATCTGCTTTTGTCAACTTCATTGCATCAATGTCCTCAGATTCCTCCACCCCCCCCCCCTTCCCTTTCCCCCCCTGATCTCTTTCATTCAAGCTGGAACTCCGTGCCAATTTCCACTTCATTCTGTTTTCGGTACAGGATACACAAAAGGAGTTTGTGCCAGTACTTCAAGATAAAAAAGAGTGGCTATATGGCAGTGTGTTGGTTAAAATAAGCTACGGCTTTACACAGGCCTTCTTTATAGAAGACATTATCTACATGTTTTTCTTATAGAGATAAATGATTGGGAAATATGCCTATTAGACATTTAAGTAGACATTTTAAAGGTGGGACATATCCCTTATATGTAATCTTAGGGGAGATCAACTAAAAAATAAGCAGGTGGAAGCTGACAATTGTCAGAAAATGATCCAGAGAGATCGAAAAGACATTAGAGATGACACAGACTCTAGAAACAGAGAGGCCTCCCTCTCCATCAGGCCTAGCAGAACCCTTCCACCCACCGTCGTGCGCTCTCACCTGTGTCCTGTCGGAACTGGTGCATGGAATGCAAATCGATGATGTAGGGCGAGAGGCGAGAGTCCACCTGTCCGAGGACGACGCTACCACAGCGCGGGTCGCTCCGGATGACCGCCTCGATGTGATGACAGACCGCCGGGCTGTACGGCCGCCAGCGTCCGTGCTCGTTCAGCCATTCCCAGACCACCACGGCGGACGCTAGTAACATCCTACTCCTGCAACAAACAAACAAAAAAAAAAGCCACAGAGGAATAAAAAAAATAATAAAAATAAAAAAGCGCACATGAGCCCGAAAAAACGCGGGGGTGGCGGAGATTTAGAGACACAACACCGCCTCTCCGCCGCGCATCCCTGCGCACAGAGGCGCTGCATCCATCTTGGGCACTTTTTGCAGCCCCAGATGTGTCCTCTCTCTCCCCCCCCCCCCCGTGTGGGTTGCAGATGCATATTTAGGTGTGACAGCGCATGCAAACCCTACCTTCCATGTCTGCGGTTTTCAGACGTGCAGCGATCGCCGGGCGCCCTTGTGGTGCATGGGGAAGAATACGGGGCTTTTTTCGGGGCGCGAGAAAAGCCTTGCAGGATGGTTGCATTTTACTCCCTATGCAGATGAGTGACGTCACCAGAAAACATTTTTTCTCAGGCACAATCAAGTTTGGGTGAGGAGGAGAAAATGCCACTCGGATGCTGAAGGTGGCGCGGCACTCTTTTAAATAGGTCACTGTGACAGGTTGGCTTTAGACGAGCCATAAATGGGTTGTTTTCTGTTTAGTTGAAAATAAACCTCTTTGGTTTGCAGGATGTAAACCTTGAGTCCTATCAAACTGCTGTTTTGTGAAGCAGTTCAATTGCTTATCGCATCTTCAGGATCGAATGCCAGTTTCTGATTACGCAATAGACATGTTTAGGTGAATTTACAGAATATTTAAACCTGACCTCATTTTGTCAGCCTTGGTGTCGCTTCGTGGTTCAATCAGTAACGCTTCCATAAAGAGAGCTCATGTGTTTAGATGTCAGATTAGATGTCAGATAAGGGTGTGGGAAAGTTTAGTAACTAAACTTTACACTCCAATCTGCCCCTGCACAAAAACTGGCCAAAGTATGTCCAGGTAGCCGTAACAGTGTTATTTACTGCCATAGACTAATTTTGCTAATCCCAGGATTTGTTAAAAGAAGTGGAGATGCCGGGGATTGAACCCGGGACCTCATACATGCGAAGCATGCGCTCTACCACTGAGCTACATCCCCTTAAATAGCTCTCACAGGAAGGTAGTGATATATTTCAATCTATCATCACGTTTTCGTTTTTCTTCCTAAATTTTATCAAAGGTTTTAAATAAAATACGTTTTATTTTTAATGAAATTTCGCTTTTATTAAATGTTTTTTGTTACAGTATCAGTGGTATAATTCACGTAATAAAACGCGTTAAAGCGTTTTCTTGACAAACATGAAATGTATTCCGGAACATTCAATAAACGGAAGTGAATTTAAAAAAACCCATCAAATTGTCTTTTGTAAAAATTGGAACATACAGAATAGTAAATTAAAACAAATATTAAAAACATAAAAACATATGTTACAATCACACAAGTCAAGTCTTAGACAAACATTTAAATGCATATTTGACAGCTTCATCCATAAAAAAATCCTTCTCACCCTGATGTAGCACTAAGACCCTAAGCCAGGATGAGGCTATGTCCCTGATTGACAACTTTCAGGATGATATTGGTATGAAGGGAAAGTAGGGGTGGGGCGGGGGTTGGCTACTACAAACAAACTAGAACAATCTCAACAGCCACTTGAAACAAAAACCTCAATATATTTTCTCAATTCCGTTTGAAACTAGATTTCTTGAATTCCAATTTGTATTTCCTGAATTGTGCTTTCACAGCGCAGTCACATCACCACCCATTCCCTCTCCTCTCCCCTCTTCAGACCAGATGGCACTACCTGAGAACTGCTTCAGGTTTATCAACAGTCCAGTCCCTCCGCTTGCATCCGCCTTAGCCTGCTCTACTTCCGCTTTCTCCTGATTTTCCTCCCTTTCCTCCCCAGTCTCGTCCTTCTCCTCCGGCTCCTTCAGAAGCCTGTCCTGATCCCCTGCCTCTGAACTGTCCAAACTTGAGTTGTCACCACTTTTTTCCTTTGCGTTGCCACTCTGGTCCGTGCTATCTCCCTCCACCTCGTCTTCTTTTTCCTCCTCATTTGTCTCGACCCCCTCGCTGTCACCGTCTTCCACCTGTCCCTCTTCGACCCTCTCCATCTCTTCTCCCACTTCATCACCCCGAGGCCACAGCTGGATCCCAAGGCTTGACTCCACGGCAAATACTGCACCTCTCGCCCGGTCCCGCAACCCTCCTTCTTTGTACACCAACCGATGGACAGTATATTCATTATTTGCCTCCCGATTCAACTTCTTGTATAGGAATATGAGCAGAACGACAAGAACTAGTAGGATGACAAAAAGGGTTGTCACAGTCCCAGGGGAACCCATTCCTGAAAAGAGTAGAGACAAGTGGTCAATTCTATTGGCAATTTGAGTTATTTCAACTGACGATTGAAGTTACTTTTTTAAAGTTGTTATAATAGTTATAAATAATCCAAATTAGAACAAGTAAACCCGCCAGCTAGAATCCATTATTGCTGAGGCTTTAAACTCAAGCCTGTCTCAGTTTATCAGAGAGCTTTTGGCCCGCATTGCCGAAATATTTCAGTGGTAACAGTCCTGGAAAAATTAATCAAAATTATTTTTTTAATGGTAATGTTTACGTGAATATATATATCCATATATATTTCAATCTTCATAAACTGGCATTGATGGAAAAGTTACATCAGATATGTAAAAACTTTTTGAAGTTTTTGAAGAAATTTGGCGCTTACTAGTCATATCGTGCTCTTCTTGTTACAGTCATTTGAAAATGACAGGTCACATGACAATAAAGTTGCATGGTTGCTTGGTTAGGTGTGAGCAAGTATGTTATGACTCACTGGAGTCAACACAGGTCATTATATTAAAATTTGATCAAAGCTTTTCTTCATTTTATGCCTAAAAAGTCAGTAAATCCAACCAAAACTCATTTTTAATTAAATGGGCTTTGCCTTTGGATATGAATGACACTTTGATTTAAAGATCGTGATCTAAGTTTCAATTTGGTTAATTCATTCCCTTAAAACAATATGCTATGGGTGTACTATTCTGAGTTCAGTATTGAATAGAAAAGTGCTGTACCTCTTCAGAAAATCCCAAAATGTGTGCAAAAATTGCAAAGAAAAAAAAAGTCTGAATGGTTTTGTGCCTTCAGTCTTCACAGCCAAATTTAAAAACTCCTTCGCTTTTTTTAACGGAGCAAGTAAACCTCAGAAAATCCAAAAATCCATTGGTGCATTTAAATTCAGGACCTAAGGAAAAAAACATATAGCAATATAACAAACTTAAAATCCACTATCTGAACCAACTTGATGTCAATAGAAAATGACAAAATTAAGATAAAATCATTTAAAAAACACATGAATGGTTGATCATTGCTATTTTAACGGAGACTAAATATATTTACAAGAGTAGAGAAGGAATATACATACATGAGATGTCTGCTCTGCCTTGCCGCGCAAAATTACAAGCCGTGTGTGATGACAGGAAGCTCAGCAGACTGCTAGCACCACTGCAGGTTTCCTGTGATAATTGAACGGCCTCAGTCAGTCTTGCATGACAGGAAACTTTTTGGTGGCTCATGACAGAGAGCTATAATATCAAATATAAGATCGAATATTATATTATAGATAAGAGTGAGAGTGCACTTAAGCTAAACAAAGTGGAGCGTGAAATTAAAACGCTTTTTAGATTTGCAAAACACTTTAGATCGATGGTGTTAAAACAATGTCAGCTGTCCAGGAGAGCAGAGCCAAAAACGTACAAAACTAGTGACAAACAAATTAGGGAAGTTGATATTTATCAAACTTACCGAAATTGTAGGGAGGTTTGGGGAGCCAAAATGAGAAAGGTGGTTAGAGGCAGACGGAGGCTGTGTTTGAGCTGCATGCGTGAAGAAGTTGCAGAGAAGAAGAGAATGGGGGGCGATGCAGGAGATGTGGTTAAAAAAAAGCTTTCTGAAACCTTCTGAGGTATGTGGAGGTGCAGATTAAAAGACCAACTGCAGCAGGAACTTACTGTTGCAGCAGGGTGTGGCGAGAGCAAAGATAAGAAAAGGCACAATTATATATAGAAAGAGGAACAGACATTTGAATTTTAATCCTCAACATAACTCCATACTTTAGGTTTCCACACAGTTGCTGATGGTGTCATAATGACATCAGGATTAAAATAACTTCACCCAATCCAGATATAGTTAGTCATATTTTGACTCCAGTGTGTAAGAATCTCCGCATCAAGCACTTTATTTTTGCCAAACAGCAGGAATCTAGTCACCCTGAACGACCCACCGCTCAAACCGTGACCAAAAGCCCGGCTTTAACAAAGCTCTTACAGCAGATGCTATTCTTTCACCCCTCAGAAACGCATCACGTTCAGATGATGAGGCCTGTGTGAGAGCGCTGTCAGCCACATCCTGTTTGCGCTCGGCTGGCCGGGCTGACAGCTGCTGCAGTAGGCGAAGACGGCACAGCCAAATCTCTACTGTACATGTAGGCTTTCAGACGGGGGTGTCTTGGTTTGCCTCAGAGACAAAGGACGGGCTATTCATATTCTAACTTACCTTGTAAGGCTAAAAGAAGAAAGAGTGGTGATTTTCTTCCTTTGCAAAAAAATCTATCTTATTTGAAAGGTTTTTTTCATCGATCTACTGTGTCTCCCTCAATGCATGTTTATATATACGTGTGTGCATGCACAAAAGACCCCGGGGCTGCAGGTTTGCGAGCTTTCGGTTAGGCCAAAGCCTCCAAAGGCTCCAAAGAGACGTATGGCCACAGACTTCTGCATCATTCAGACCTGCTTCAAAACCTCTCCCCTACAGATGTTCACACTTCAGAGGCAGGACGGAAAAGTTGCCGTTGGTTCCGAATTGGTTTGCACAGTTGGTTGGGTTGACTCTCCGCTTGTCAGACCACAGATTATTCATATAAATTTTTAGTTTCTTACAAATCTTAGAATCAAATGTGAATGGAGCTTTCTGATACAGGCCAGACTTTATCCTGTCGTACCTTTTTCTACTCACCTTATTTACACTTAAATAATTCATTTAACTGGACACTAGTCAGACAGGCTAGACTTTTAAAAGAGTAGAGAGAAGACAATTTAACTTTAAAATATAACAAATCCTGTGTGTTTGTGCGTGCATCAATTCAACAAACTTGAACATAGTTTTGCAAAAAAAATTTTTGATTTGTACTTAAACACCTCACTGTGAGAAGATAAATATATATAGAGAAAAAAGGCTGTGTAATAAAAAGTAGCAATTAATGTTTAATGAGTCTTCACAATGTAGTCTCATTGAACCTGCTGCAGGTTTTACAGTTAGTGTTCAGAGGTCAGTGCATACACAATGGAAGTAACAAAGGATTCATCTGGATGTGGAATGAACAGTGCCATTGTTTTGCTACAACTCAGGTACATACTGTACATAACAAATAAGGACACAATACTGTCAAAAACATGAAATCAAGAGTAAAAATCATTAGTGCTTTCCGTCTTTTACACCTACTCCGACACCATAGGGAACTATAAATTGTGTCACTTTTCTGTCTAACTTCCTTTTTCTGGCGGCTGCAGACACTTAAAAAAAGATGCAAAGACTTTTAGAGTTTTACTGACGCTCTCGAGTATCAAATTTCTTTTTTTATGGGGGAGGGGGGGGACCCTTTCCACACGAGACAGAATTAAAACGAAAGGAAATAAAAAGTGTTTGATTACAACACGTTCAAATGCCTTTACAGAGTCACTTTTTAAAAAAATATTCAACTACATTCTCATCACTTATCACTCCCACTGTTTTCACAGCGAGCTCTGATTTGTGTTGCAGGAGATTTTCTACTCAACACAGCGACCTACGAAGAAGAATGAAAACAAAGCACAAGTCACAAGTGAACGGGATATGACGTCACAGTTTAGCAGCTCAAACTACCTGATTAAATAGCCCTACTGGTTATATTGGTGAGATTTTAAGAGAGAGTGGTGAAAAGGAGATACTTAACTGCTTTGCTATATTATGTCAACCTTCATTAGATTTAATAGATGCTAAGCTCTTTTTTTTTTGCATTGGTCTGAGGCAGTGCTGTTACTGTAACTCCTTTAAAAATCAAGCATTGTGCAAGCCAATTTGCAACACGCAAAATGGTTTGCATGCTTTTGCAAAACCATTAACTGACAGTTAGCGTTTCCTTCATATGAAAAACAAACTTATTCGCTGCAAGGGGGACACCCAATTTTTCAACCACAACCTGGAAAGCCATCTCCAAATCGAGTTGTGATCTCGATCACGGCAGCTGATGGAGATCTGAGCCGTTTGGGATTTTCCTGGTTAGCCGCTACACTACATTCTTCCACTCGCACAGCTTAAAGGTACAGTTGACTCTAGTAAGGCTACGGTCTATTGGTTTACAGGTAATGCTGTCCGAATGCAGTGACCCTCCCGCGTCTTCATACGTCGCCGTCTTCGATCCGGGCCAGCTGCCTCTCCAGCAGCTCGATCCTCTGGTTCTGGGCCAGGACCACGGCCCGCAACGCCTTCATTTCTGCCAACAGCTCGGTCAGCATCTCATCCTGAGGGGAGAGAGAAACAACAACTCAAACGGCAGCTCTAAAGAGGAGAAAACAGAGGCAGGATTAACATCTGTGGGAGCTCAACCCACCTCTCTCCTCGGCCTCTCGCCAGTCCCATCCGTCTCTTTTGAAGCCGCTCGCTGTTGTGGCGTTTCCTCCTCCATCTCCTTGGTAGGCGCATTCCCCGCGGTAGGCGGAGAGGCCCCGGCACCCGAGTCCTGAGAGGCCAGCTTGGGCTTGCCTCTGAGGGTGTCTCTCTGTTTGGACGGGGGAGCCGTGTAGCCGCCGCTCAGAGACACCAGCAGCGGGGGGGCGTCCTGCCCCGCGATCCATTCGTCGGCCAGCAGCGCCGGCTCCAGGCCCGCCGTGTCCGGGTACAGGTCCCCCTGGAACAGGTCTGACTGGGGAGCCAAGCAGAGACGTGTGAGGAGGGAACTGTCAGCTTTTGTGTTATTCTGAATCAGCTTTTACAGACTGATACTGAAAATATTCTTCTGTCACTGGCAGTGTGAGACTTACCTTTCGTGGTACGGTCATCGAAATGGGTTCCACTTTCCTTTCATGCAGTTTAAAGAACCTGAAGGGTGCAAAGTCAGTGTGAAAACTGCAGTTTACGTCAAACTGGGCAAATCTACAGGACTTTGTTTCATCCAAGGTGGCTTAATGCTAAAGGTCCGCAAAAATCTGCTGACAGCAGGGTCTAAAATCAACTGACGATATCAGCCTTTATCTGTTAAGGACACTGAATGGATCTTGTGTTTCACACAGCGTACAACACAGAAGGAAGCCGTTTCCTGGTCGAACTATATAAACAAAAGCATTCTAACCGCATTATCTACCTCAAGTGACATCTTCACGATTACCACTTCAAGTAAACAGGAAGGTCAAAAATAAACTAAAACAATGAGAAGATAAAAACAGATGAATAACTGGGCAAAAACATTTCCAACAACTAAACTCACTGGGGGGGAAATTGTTTAAAAATAATGTAAATACAACCAAAAATGAATGTTTTGAAGACTATGAAAAAAAGATTGAAAAAATAACTAAAAAGCAGCTTACAGCTTCCTGCTACTTGTTCTTTTTCTGATGGTACTGTCATGACCTTTCGCCTTTACCATGCTAACTGACACCTATAGAGTGTGAGATGGAACGTTTGAGTTCTGTCAGATGTTTGCAGATGTTTCTGAAAATCATTCATCTCAAAGACATTTGAGCAGAGAAACCATGCTCACCTGGCAATCTCGCACTTGTTGACATCTAGCCCTCTTTTACACAGAAAGCCGGCGCCTCTCTGGGGCTCTTTGCTGCTGTACAGACTGAGGAAGTGAACGAAGGGAGATTCGTCCGTCACTTCAAAATATCGGATGGTGCAGTCCCCCTGAACGACGGGAGCACAAAGAAACCCGGTCAAAATCACGCCGTGTATCACGGGCTGACCTCAAGTCTGCCCAGCGCTAGGAAGGCTTTACCTTTCCAACCAGGTAGACCATGTTCGTGTCCGGGTCATAAAAAGGGAGCAGGACTCCATTGCTGGTGTCCATTTCTTGAACGACCATCGGCTCGGAGAGATCTTTCTGCGAGACAAAGTGCAGTTATTGGAACGGGCTAACGGGCCGAACGGTGGGGGCAAAGCCCGGGGCGTGGCTGAGACTCACCGTGTCCCACAGAGACACCTGCCTCTCGCTCATGCGGCTGAAGCCCGTGGTGAGGATCTTCCCGTCGGACAGGAACACGGCTCTCATGGGCCGCGTGCCTTCGTGCACCTTCTCTCTGACCTAGGAGAAAGATGACAGGCCGGTGAAGGGGCTGCAGCCTTTTGCCGGCCGCCCCGCACTCGTCTGCGCTGGGTACCTTGAGGACGGAGCCCCTCCGGGGGTCGACCACGCGCAGGGCCTTGTCCTTGCACACGGTGCAGATGGCGCTGCCGTCCTTGTTCCAGCACACGCTGTAGATCAGGTCCGGGTGGATGTCGCCGAGCTGGTACACCAGCTCCCCCGTGCCCACGTTCCACACGCAGATCACGTTGTCACAGCCTGGGGCAGAGAGCGAGCAGCGGCTCATCAGGAGGCAAAGCCCCAAACAGGCTCTGCTCCTGTGGACTGAGCCATTCTGAGCAGGGATAAGGACACGAGTGCACTTTATGAATCAATAACGCCCTTTTAAGTGGCGTCGCGAGTGGAGATGCACTTTGCCGTGCACGGGTTTGCAGATAATGGTAGGGAGTTCCTCCTGACTCGACAAAAAGGCCTACTGAAGTCAGAAATCATCTACCATCAACATGCCTCACTCATGCGAGGCTGAAAACGGGGCTGTGTGAACATCACCAACTAACGGAAGTGAAAGCTAACAGTGTCCGGAGCTCATATTTGTATTATGTTGCAGTGTTCAACCTGGTTGTTATCGAACACCAACTTAACCACGTGAGAAATTCAACTCTCACTTTTTGGTTAGACGTTTGTGTGAATCTATATCTGTGTCACTTTCCCCGCTCGGGTCACCGTACATGTTGTCTAATATTAGAGAAACAGGGCATCTTTAGAAATGAGAGAAAAAGCAACTAATAAAAAATCAATTAAATGAAAAATTTTGAAAGCATAGGGATTCCATATTTTTATACGTGAAAAAACGTCTGGTAAATTTCCGATAAACAAACTGTTGGGTATGCAGAACGCGGGTCTTTGCCGTCGCTCAAACCCAAACCTGACCGTCCAGGTTGTTTCCACACAGGGAATCAAACAGGCTGACCGGTGACCTCACCTGCAGTCAGAAGGATGTTGAAGGCGCTTGGGTGCCAGGCCAGGATTCCCACCCGTTTACTGTGTCCCTCCAGGGTCAAAATGGCGTCCGTCATTGGACCGGTGAGCCCCCCGTCTGGGATGTGCCACACCTTCAAACAACAGGCAGCACAGAGGATGCACGGCAGTCAGGTCGCAGTTACAGCTGGCTAAAAAAACTCTGAAACTAGCCTTTAGTCTGGCTGTTGAATTTGACCACAAGCAGGCCTTAGTCTTTTGCATTACCACTGAGGTCAGGAGTACAAGGTAGATTAAGCAAATGAGGTGTGCTGAAATGTGAAGCCTCGTCAGGATGGCAGCACAAGAAGCGAGCTTTGGTTATATTAACCAGAAAACCTGTTCATGTTAGTCCCTCTGGGAGTTTTGATCATTTTCATTGGCCTTTGCAGTAGCAAGTAGCCCACGATAATTGGTTTAGATTTGACAAAAAAGTGCCGATCAATGTCAAAACTGATTTTTACCCATTAAATATCAAGCTTGAGCATTTTGGATGGCCTGTGTTACCAAACCAAATCAGACCGAGAGTCCAGATCAGAGAGTAAATCAGGTGAAAACACCCGATATACTCGTCTGTGGTCATCTGTGGTCTGAGGTGAGATGAGTAAACCAGCTTCCCACTCCACTGATAAGAGGGTGCTATGTGGGCAGCAGCGTTGACCTGCCTTCACTGTGCAGTCCTCTGAGGCACTTGCAATGATGTTGTCGTCATGAGGGGACCACTGGATGTCCAGCACCGGGGCAGCATGTCCGCAGACCGTGGGGGAGGACTGGTCAATGCGGCCGCTCTGTGGAAGGACACACAGAGCTCACACCCTCTGGCTGCGGACGGCACTTTGTTCCACATGCGTTAGACATTGCAAAATATTGATCCACTGATCATCCGACGCTCACGGTGAGGCGGCGGCCCGAACCTTGCTGATGGGGACGACGAGGAAGGCTCCTCCTCCACCTGCTTCTATGATAACGGCGATGAACTTGGGGTTGACCGCACAGAGGGAGCTGTCCCACGTCACCCGGGACACTCGGACATCGTCGATGCAGTGCTCGGACTTCCAGGCCTGTGCGAACACGTGCCGGAATTTGCTCTGCCTGACCACACCTCTTCGGAAAGACATATCTGGAGAGAGGTTAAAAAAAGATACAACAATTATTAAACATTATGAACACTGTAAATGAAAAAATGTCAAAATAATACAATATAGAAAATTATCTTGAGATGATCTTATCTTGAGAGAATAGCATGATTTAAAATGTATATATTTTTATGAGCATTAAATGGCTAAATAGAAAAAACTAACTAACTTCTGCACCACTTTTGCTAAGCACTAAAGTCCTGTTCTTAAATATTCTATTTGATTCATCCAGATAATGTTAAGTATGCAAGATCAAATTCTAAAAAAATATTGGATTAAGTCAAAGTTTATTAGTGCATTGCTAGCATCAGTTCACATTTTCTGAGGGAAAAGGGAGGGAGTAAAAAAAAAAAACAATGGTTCAGACTGGGAGAGTGTCCTGAAAATGAGAGACAGGCTTCAGTGGACAAAAGGGCACGATCTGCCCGAAACCAAAACATGCCGAGGCAGCGAGGGGGAGGGGGGGGGTTGGGCAGTCTGGGGCCGGAGGGCCACTGTAACTCTAGATCTGCATCTACACCAGCCTTCACAGTTGTCAAAGCAAAATGTTGCATCCCGGCGGAAGCAGGGGTACAAGTTGCGAGTCGGGAACAAAAAAAAAAATTGGTCCCAGACCCGCACCCAGGAGGACCCCGACACCCCAAACCCTATAGGTCCGTGATGCTGCCGGGAGAATTCCTGCACATTCCCGCAGAATAATCCGCATTCCTCCACCATTCGCACCCTTTGGATTTTTCTTTTGTTGTCCGCTCACAATGAGAGGAATGGATACACCAACTGGCTTGACTACGCGAATGAGCGATTAAAGATGGACGATGCAGAGCAGCTCGCAACACAAAACAGCAATTTTTCCAGCGACAACATACCTGTTTTTTTTTTTTGGAGCGACCTGCCTTAATTGGGGAAAAGGATCACCAGAGACGCGGGCGTGACAGCAGGCCAATAAAATAATCCACCGCCACAAGCAGTAACTTAATCCCCCTCCTGCGTGCAGGCAGGCGTTCACGCGCAATGCGCAGGCTTCCAGCAAAAATATGGATATCAAAGATCAAAGAGCCTTTTCTTAATGAGTTTAATTATTAAACGTTTGGTTTATTCCCGGCCGACCTCCTCTTGGCTTCGGAGCAATTGCGCATGTCTCTTGCAGTTAAAGCCTAACCTGACGGCGCATGTCGCGCGCTAATAACGCCACCCAAAAAAAAAAAAAATGGAGCCCAGCAGAGGAGAAGACCGGAGCCCGACGACCGCCGACGGTTTGGGAAGAGATGCTGCTGCTGTCCGCCTCGGCTCCCTGTACGGGCGGCTCTATTGGGAGCGATGGATTGAGCTGAATCCCAGACACTTCCGGTCGCGACAGGATGTGTCAAAGATGCAAAGAGGACAAGATGGATATCACCTTTTTCTCCTCCGAACCCTATTTGGCATGCCGGGATATGTGTTCCAACCTGCCACAAACAGCAACGAAAAAACATTATGAAAATGGTACATTTGCTACTAATACTAAATACAAAATCAAATACATACTGATATTATGTCACTGAATAAATAAAACGAAGGAGGTAGCACAATTGCAATTTGCATATAAATTAAATCTGTTAGATAAATTCGTCGAAACGATATTTTAAGACAGTCACCTACAAACAGTTTGAATTAGGGAAGATTTAATCGTTTTTTCTTTTTCAAATGACTATTGATAAATAAAAACCAACACACCGTGCATCGTTGTCTGGACGTTCCCTCTCTAGAGGCCCCTCACCGTGACTCTTGAGCCCCATCTTGTGACTAATGTGCAGCGGGTACAAAGTGAATTACTTTTTACAGACCGTTATCTAGAAATTAATAAAGTATACAGTGGAGTTGTTCACGTCATTAACAACTCAAGACAACATATAAAAACATATGTACATATATGTATGTAACACAGTTTATATACCTTACGTGACACCTTGTCAACAGGTGGCTCCGTGGCGCAATGGATAGCGCATTGGACTTCTAGGCAGATGCGAAGGGATTCAAAGGTTGTGGGTTCGAGTCCCACCGGAGTCGCATTTTGTAACTTCGCGATGTAATAATCACTACACTTAAAACTTTGATTACATATTATTTAGAGATGGCTACCTATGATATGTTACATAAATGTATTATTGTTCAAAGTTTTCATAAAAGGATAGTGTTATCGTTTCTATCGCACTATTAAAACAACAAATAAAGCAGATACTGTCAGGATCTCTAATCAACGTCTACAATAATATTATTTGTCAAACACGTAACAGCACCATACAATATGTTATCACATTGGAAACTATACACCGGTTTCGACCGGTAAAGTGTAGAGTCCAACAAGTTTGATGTGGCCAATCGTAACTCAAGGCAGATCGCCTTAGCTGAGTTTCCACACGGGATCCAATCGTGTTGCACCGGATGTACCTTACGAGCTAATGTTAGGCTAGTTAGATGTAGCCAGTTAGCTTTAGGTATTTGTCAACTTGGGCAGATGTAGACTAAACATTGCAATTGAGATATAGTGGTAGTACGCTTCTTTATTTTTCAAACACGTTACAATATTCAGTGACGGCTTTATTTTACCCATTCGCGTTAGCTAGATAGCTGTATCAGCTTTCTCAGCTAAGTGCTGTAGCGTATGGGTGTCATAGTTAGCAGTGACTTCATCTGCTGTCTGGTTTCCTCATCTCGCATTTTGGACACGTCAAGGTAAACACTTAGCTATAAGCTAATTTGAATGCTAGCTAGTGAGCTAATGACTATTCAGTGGGGCATCTTACCTTCAGTTCTTTAGTCAACTGACAAAACTTTGAGCAAAGAGGGCAGTTTATGCTTCTTCGCTTTAGCTCTTATAAGCAATGAGTTGTTATTACATCAATCTGAAGTTTTTCTGCTGTCAGTCTTGGTTAGCTCTTGCTGTCAGGCTCGTCAGGACGTTAAACACCTCATCAGGACTGTTTATTATCCTGTTCCTACTCTTATTATTGTCACATTTCCCTCATATTTATGAATGGGTCTGTTTTTATATCGCTCTTTAAACGGTAATCAAAATGCCAGTTATCAAAATGTTCAATGAGCAGAAAATTGTTGTGGTCATGAGGGCTTGACTACATTAATATATTATATATATTACCCCAGTCCTTAACAAATAAAGATCGAAATTGAAAGATTAACGTTATTTTTTCCAGCATGTAGACAGTTAATGATTGCACAATTGACCTTTGACCCCCTCTGCCAACTACATTGAAACTTACTTTAGCTTCCAGGACGCTTACAAATATTGTACATTCAAAACATTTCACAAAACTTGAATTTACATGAAAATGTCTCCCCTTGTCCAACTAGGATAATTTTTTATTCATAATGTGTCTGTGAGGTGATTGATAGACACATTTACTTTTTGTTTCTTAAAAAAAAATCCTTTTAAGAGAAAAATAGGTCTCTCCGGAAAAAAACCCATCACATCACATCCTAATTTCAACGATTTGTCACTTTACTTTCAAGGTTCCTCAAATCTGTATCTTGATCATCCGGGGGGTGTGATGACAGAACCCAAGACCCCCACTTCCACCCCTGCTGGCGACACATACAAAGGATGGGTCTTCAAATGGACTAATTACATCAAGGGTTATCAGCGGAGGTGGTTTGTCCTGAGCAATGGGCTTTTGTCATACTACAGGTTTGTTTCCCGTTCAAAGGCAGATAATAGTAAAGAGACATGACCTTTGGTTTTACAAACCAAAGGTGACAGCATGATGGTTTAAGGGCACATTTGGTTTTTTGGAAGAAAAAGAAATCTAAGTGGAGCTTCTCTGATTATTAGGACCCAGGCAGAGATGGGTCACACTTGTCGGGGCACAATCAATTTGGCCACAGCAACTATCACTGTGGATGACGCATGCAACTTTGTCATCTCCAATGGCGGCGCTCAGACATATCACCTCAAGGCCAGCTGTGAGGTGGAACGTCAGCGATGGATCACTGCTCTAGAGCTGGCTAAAGCCAAAGCGGCCCGCATGCAGGCTGAGTCAGGTAAAACAGATCCTACCCACAGAGTAGGGGGACAAAAACACGCTGCGTGTGCACTGTCTGCTTCACAAAAAATCTGTTGATTTTATTGTTTTAATCACCAGAAGGAAGTGAGTTTATCGGATGTGCTTCCTTGAAATATTTTTTCAGCCCTGTTATCTTTTTCTTTCCTTCTGGCTTTGCTCTAAATAAACAGACGACTCGGGGGATGACTTTTCTCCAACAACGGCCCCCGGGCAAGGTGGGGGGTCGCAAAATTCAGAAGTCCAGTCTGCTCTCAGAACTCTGGGCAGCAAGGTGGAGGATCTCAGCACGTGCAATGATCTGATCTCAAAGCATGGCTCTGCCCTCCAGAGGTCAGACTTGCACAGTTTATTGCATTTTTGGGAACAGTCTAATATATGATTCTGATCTTTGTGCTAATCTGTGATGTTGATTTGATATTGTCTTAGCTATTTATTCATATCCTACATTTTGATATTCATTTCAGGTCACTATCTGAACTGGACAGTTTACGTCTGACCGGGGAGGCCGGTGATAAGATCCGCCAGGTTACAGAAAGGGCCACATTGTTCCGTATCACCTCGAACGCCATGATTAATGTAAGCACAACTTCCTTACTCGGTATATCTCTTTGCAGGTTAAATGTACTGGTTAGAGCTGCTTGCACTTCACGGCTCGTTGATATTTTACATTTTTGTTATCTGGTTGCCCTCAGGCGTGCAGGGACTTCCTCACCCTGGCTCAGGCTCACAGCAAGCGATGGCAGAAAGCCTTGCAGGCAGAACGGGATCAGAGGGTGAGGCTGGAAGAGACTCTGGAGCAGCTGGCTAAGCAACACAATCACCTGGAGCGGGCGTTCAGAGGGGCCGCGCAGGCTAACGCTAGCTCTGATAACAAAAGTAAGTTGGAACACCAAATCATCACAACCATTTTAGTAGCCAGAGCGCCAGTGAGTCACTTTCTGGTAGAATAATGGTTACTGTTTGCAGGATTTCCCCCAAAGGTTTATCAATCTGTTATAGAGATATTTAACCAATGTTTGTTTTTAAGGTGCTTCTGGGCCTGGAAAAGGCGAGGCCAGTGATGAAGACGATGACAATGAGTTTTTTGATGCCATGGAGGAGGCTCCAGAGTTTATTACTGTACCTGCAGACCCACAGTTCCACAAGTCAGTTTTACCCCTTTGGCCCTTATTTATCCATCAAACCAACATCCTTTTATGACATGGCAGTATGTTGTGTCTCTGTGTTTCCTTTATTTCTTAAAATAACTGTTTAGCCAATATTTTGTTTTTGCTTTTTAGTTGTAAATGATAATAGCTTTATCCAGAAACTCTTAAGACACTGATGATATGTTGAATATTTGTATTATTCCTATCAGAAGGTCCAGCAGTAATGCCAGCGGTCTCAACAGTGAAATGTGTCCAGATGATCAGTCGGTAGGTCCCATTGCTGCCAGTTTAATTAATTTCTAAAGTAAAGGATTGTCTCGAGTTGCTTTGTGGTTTAAATACCCAGTTATGGAAAGATTTTGGGTGGGTGGGATTGTTCCAATCAGACACGATGAAAGCAGAAACCTGCTGTTTTTTTTCTTGGAACTTTAAGGATGTTTATTGATTAAACGTTTTTGGCTTTAGCTTAACGAGGAGCCTCTGGCAATGAACCAGGAGTCTCCCTCTCAGGAGCTGATTCCCCTGAAAAAGAGACGGACGCGCATCCCAGACAAGCCCAACTACTCTCTTAACCTTTGGAGTATCATGAAGAACTGCATCGGTAAAGAGCTGTCCAAGATCCCAATGCCTGTGAGTATTTATAGCCGAAGTTTTAGAGCTATAAAAGAAAAAAACACGCCTCCAGCATTCACCTCTCAAAGCTGTGGAAAACATATTTTTGTTGCCATAACAAAAGATCCTGTATTATTATATTATATACTGTATACTGTATTATAATATTATAATCTCAACTTTTTTTAGACTTGGAAAAACCCTCAGACTTACCTCATCTTTCTTAATGCTGGATGAAATAGATTCACTTCTAAAAGAAGAATGAGACCATGAGCCGTAATGAAATATGGCGCAACATCTTAAAAAACACATCTATATTCTCCACACTGTTGATCACTCCAAGAGCCCAAAGGACATTAGTCTCACTTGTCAGGTTGCCACTTGTCAACTATTAATTAACTCTTTAAATGCCTTTTCAGCAAGAAGACCCAAAAAAAAATATCAGATCTAATCTGAAATGCAAACAATGGACAATTTAAAAAGTTTTAGAACAAAAATAAAACCTGTAAAATGTGAACAATTACAGTTGCATTTAATTATCATGTAATACACTTAATATGTGCTCTATAGTAGATTAAAGCTCAGGTATGCTGTCAGTTGGCCTTCTCAAGTCTCGCTTTTGTAACCTCTGACAAGCTAATCGCTTAAATCACAAATCAGGATATTTTTAACCGCAGCGTCATTTTGAAATTATGCTATCATTGTGAGAATGATCATAGCAGTTCCAGCAAACCGGTCCAGCGACATTCAGTTCTAGTTTTTCTCACGTTCAGGTGGAGGAACCGGTTACTAAGGTATGCTTAAATGGCCACATAACTGAGATCCGTATTGTAGATTTCTGTCATGCATTTTTAAAAGGTACAAAAAAAAAGCGAACCATCTTAGCTGGTACAGTGAAAGGATTCTTTTTTGCATAATTTGTCTTTCTTCGACTTCAGGAAATCCCTTAAAGTTAATATTCCACTTTGTACTGCGCTGTTTGTAGAGATAGTCAAACACCAGATTATTGAAGGTTTCTTTGACTCTCTAATGCATGTGCTGGTTTCACCTTAACCTTCAGTCTGAAGCAGCAGAGCAGCAAATATACCATTGATTCTTGAGCTGTCATTGAATAAATTCTTTTGATTTGACTTCTAAGGCTGACTTTGTTCCAGTAACTCCCTTTTTATTTGCTCTTTGTTTGGTCTTCCAAACAGAGGTCACAATGACTGCTTAGGGCAGGGCAAATCTCACTTCTGTTCACCATAAACAACAATCCCACAGTGCTGGTGAAAGCCTCTCTTTATAATACTGTAATAACAATCAAATACAAATCTAATCTGGGCTCTCTTTTATGTATGGAGCAGGGTTTCTATTAGCTGAGGCCTCATTGCGTTCCTCACTTGTAATAGACTTTGGATAAATGTGAAAACTGACTGATGGTAAATGAAAATAATACAAGCTGAAAGGTTTCTCTTGATAACCTTATCTCGTATTATATGTTCTTCAGCTTTACTGCCTGTCCTCATTTTGATCTCTCGGATTTTGCATTTGGTTATTTCAGTGCAGAGAATAACTAAAGATGATAATAGTAATCTTTTTTTTTTTTTTTTTGTTTCTGAATTCGAGGTGAACTTCAACGAGCCGATATCCATGCTGCAGCGCCTGTCGGAGGACCTGGAATATCACGAGTTGCTGGATAAAGCTGCTAAATGTCACAGCTCTCTGGAGCAGATGTGCTACGTGGCGGCCTTCTGCGTGTCCGCCTACTCGACCACCGTCTATCGCACGGGAAAGCCCTTCAACCCTCTGCTGGGGGAGACGTACGAGCTGGATCGCAGGAGAGAGAGCGGCTACCGCTCCCTCTGCGAGCAGGTGAGAAGAAACGAGGACAAACTGTTCGGGGCTCTCAGCCTGGGACTGGGATGTGGGAGAAAATAGCTTAAAATGGCTTCAAAATTAGTTAAACCCTTTTGGCCTCCATTTTTGTCAGGCGTGCAGACAAATCTGCTGAGTTATCAGTAGAATTCACAAAAAGAATTGTTGGTGATTTTGTTTTAAATTTTAAATGTCAATGTTGTTTTGGGCATTTTGTTAACAAACAAAAATAAATGAATAAACCTTCTCATTTGGATGTTTCAAAGGGTTTTTTTCATCAGAGGCTTGCAGAGTTGAGTGTTGAAGGCTCCCCATCTGCTGGAAAATATTAGATGTTTTTACAGTATAATTAGAATATAATATCATATTGTTAAAATGAAGAGATAGTCTGCAGGCCGGGGATTTCACAAGCCGGAGATCTTTAAAGGAATTTGTTTCCGGCATTGATTGTGCGTCACAGCAGAAATTTGGAAAATCTATGAACAATAGCCCCACACCCAATGTGAGTATGTAATTATGTTTTTTCTAACCCAGGTGAGTCATCACCCCCCTGCAGCAGCACATCATGTGCTATCTGATCGTGGTTGGACTCTGAGACAGGAAATCACAGTTGCGAGCAAATTCAGAGGAAAATACCTCTCCATCATGCCTTTAGGTGAGAGACGAGTGACACCTGTGTCATAACGAAAATTCAAATGGATAATTATGGCTCTTTAATGAGTATAAGTTAAGGTGTGGTCTAAAAATTGTGCACTTAAGCATCACGCAGGGCACCACAAGTTTAGGAATGTTTTTCTAAGCGGGCAGAAAAGGATCTGTCACGCATGACCTGTTATTTTATGATAGGTGTGACCATGCTGTGACGGTTATTAACGGCATGCAGATATATTTTTACACCTGACCTTATGTGAATGTTCTGTTTACTCAGGCACAATTCATGCCATCTTTGCAAAGGGCAACAATCACTACACATGGAAGAAAGTTACCACAACAGTGCACAACATCATTGTGGGAAAGCTCTGGATTGACCAGGTGAGAGGGACAGGATCACACTGGGGCCCTGAGAACCAGGGTAGAGTGTGATGTGAAGTCGGCTTTAAAAAAACTTTTCTTTTGAAAAAGATTTCAGCCAGAAGGTATTCAGCAAAACTCAGTGATGAAATGTTTCGAAACATGACTCTGCTACACATTTCTCCATTTGTTGACACAAACAACAAAAAAAAAACTATACACAAATATTTCCCTCCACTTTTCCTCCGGTTTCTCTTTTAGTCCGGAGAGATCGACGTGGTGAACCACACCACAGGAGACCGCTGCCACTTGAAGTTTGCTCCTTACAGCTACTTCTCTCGGGATGTAGCCAGAAAGGTGAGACAGGAGTGGGAACTGGTTTGACTCTTTTTGTCTGTTTTTTTGTCATTGATTAAAGATAAAACTGAGTAGGATTCTTTGATCCCAAACCCCAGATTCTCTTGCTTGTGTTCTCCCTGCTTTTTAGGCTAACAGGTGTTTTATTTCAGCGTTCATTATCTCGCTGCCTCCTTACAAAGCAATCCTCGCCTGATATCGAGGCCCTTATTTCCTCTTCTGTTTTTCAGGTGACCGGCGTGGTGATGGACAAGGATGGAAAGGCTCACTATGTTCTGTCTGGGACCTGGGATGAAAAGATGGAATTCTCCAGAGTGATGCAGAGCAGTCGTGGAGGCGAGAACGGCACAGAAGGCAAACAGAAGACCGTCTATCAAACTCTCAAGGCCAGAGAAGTGTGGAGGAGGAATCCTTTACCGTGAGTACCGTGGCCGCGCCTCATCAGAGGTCATTAAAGCAGAATGTTTACCACAGATTTTTTCTTGGCTTTGAATCAAGAGTTATGCTAAGTGCCAAGTTCCTGCTTAGATTGCCAGATTTTTCGTGAAACTAGAACAGCAAAACCACAACGATGCAGAGAAAAATGCTTTAATGATAAACAGTTCACTGTCTGTCCGTCGGCATGTTTCAGAAGCTCTGTGGCCATCCGACCCTTCATTTATGCTTTTGGTGGTTTAGGAAGGTTCATTCAGTGCTGGAATTTCGTGACAAAATGTTTCTGAAATTCTCCCCGTGAAATTTCTCCTCTTGTGTCTTTGCGCTCAGCGAGGGAGCAGACACCATGTACTACTTCACCTCCCTGGCCCTGACCCTGAACGAGCCCGAGGAGGGCGTGGCGCCCACTGACAGCCGGCGCCGGCCGGACCAGCGCCTCATGGAGGACGGGCGCTGGGAAGAAGCCAACGCCGAAAAGCAGCGGCTGGAGGAGAAACAGCGCAGCGCCCGGCGGGAGAGGGAGCGGGAGGCGGCCAGCCAGCGCACGCCCAGCCAATCAGAGGAAGGTGAGAGCCAAGCCTTTCTTTATCTTTGTCACCGTCTCACTTGCATGGGGAAAATCCTTGAATTATGGGGTAAAAAAAAAAAAAAATTTGTGATTCCCCCCCCCCCTCTCTTTTTGTTCTAAAAGCCATCGACGAGGACCCTCTTTCTGATCCTTCCTTGAAAAGCAAGTATTCCTCTTTAATCTCACCGCCTGCCACGTTTTGATGCTTTAATTGGCGTTTGTTCCGTTTGGCTCGCTCTTCCGTATTTTCACGAGCTTCCTCTTTTGCAGGCGCACCTCACGATAACTACAAAGCACTTTGGTTTGAGGACTGCGAGGACCGAATCACCGGCGAGCACATTCACATCTATAAGGGAGGCTACTGGGAAGCCAAGGAGCAAGGCAGCTGGGAAAACTGCCCGGATATATTTTGACCCCGTCAAAAGTGCCCCGAAGAGACTAACCAACATAACTGCCTGCTGGGTGGCTGCTCAAAGCCGTGCTTCTCCCCTAATTGGATGGCTGCTTCTCTCCTGAGGCTCTCTGTTCTAAGAGATCCCCGGGACGGTCGCTGCCTTCTGATTCGCTGGGAGCGCAGTATCTGCCCTGGAGCATCCCATTACGGTTGTTGAGCCTCAACATCTACCCCTTTTGTCGCTGTGACATATCTGAAAGGACTGGAATTAAAAAAGAAAAAAAGTGTCTTTTTAGGTTCTGAATTGGGTCAGCAGAAGGAGGAGGGGATTAAATAAGCAGTGCTTCCAAATCGGGTGTAGACGATTCTCTGCGGAGAGACTCAAACTTGCTATCAGCAAGAGACGTTTGGAGCAGATGGCTTTGTGATAATGTAGTGGTCCCTCTCCATCCACAGTACTGTCCGCTTTGGTAGTAACTCTAAAACAATTGTTTAAAAAAGGAGGATGGGACCTGGTTAATATATACATTCAAAATAATTATGCTTAAAATAATCATTATTAAAATGTCAACTGGTGGCCTTCAAAATATTAGCTAGAAGTTTTTGTTTATCTCTGATTTAGTGTCTTAATGTAATGAAGTGAAGGTTCTAATGTGTTTGTATGACTGTTTATCAGTTCTTCCATCTTTCTTCAACACAGCCAATGTGCTTCACAGAAAAGTCCAGAATACTGGTCAAGCATCCAATGTCCTCTTCTATGGTTTTCATTTATCTTTCCTTTGTGAAGATCTAATGGAAGTAATGGTAAAAATCAGCATCTGGTGATAATACTACAACATTACGTACCTTTGCCTTAAAACTGAGCAATCTGCTCTGCGTTTATTTCACAGAGTGAACAAAAGATTTATCGTCGGCTTTGTGTACAAACCTCTTAAGGAAATTCATGGAAATTGACTTAAATCGCACAAGTAGTATTATTGAATTGCTTGGAATGAAATGGCCCTTTTTCAAAGACATTTTGCCAACAGCGTAACCAAGTTAGTTTGTAACAAAAAATGGTTTTACAAGGTTGAGGCGAGCAAGGAAAAACAAAAGCTGAATTGTGTGGTGAAAACCAACATCACGTCCCTGTGTGTTCTGCTGAGGAGTTCGTACATATGCAAGTACTTTTTGACACCAAAAACATTAATTATAGCGTGTCTGTGCGCGCGTGTGTGAAATTCATCATTTTGTTTGTAAGTGTACTTAAAAATGAAGAATAAAGCAAAGAATTTAAAATCATTGCTAATAACTGATTTTATAAATGTATAGAAATTCATATCATAGAATGGATAACTATTGTAGTTTCTTTTCTTGTATTTTTGGTTCTTGTGATTATTGGAAGAGGGCTGTCTTCATTTTCAGAAAAAAGGGAGTTTAAGTTGTTGACTCAGCAGAGACATGACATTGTTCAGTATTTTGTATTAACAGAAAAACATCTGTAATAAATGCTGTGATGTCCAACAAATGCTGCTTCCTCATGTGATTTTACTAAAATGGGGACCATCTTCAAAACAATAAATCAGTTTATTTAAATATGAATGTTTTTTCAATTAAACTACAGTTTAAATTACAGTTTAAAAAAAGTAAAGAAAATCACCAAATCTTTGATTGGCCCTGAATTGAAAAATCCTGTATTTTCACTATTCTCTATTTTCCCTTTGACATTTATTCACGGAGTCAAAAGGAACAGAGTTGAACCTTAAGAAGGTTTAAGGCCTTTTTTTTCCACATAAGAAACTTTTAATTTTGGATTTGTAGAGTCCACTGCTGAGTTTTTTTATGGGATTTATTTATGTTTTTTGGAGTGTTTTTGAAAAAAAAGTACAATTCAAGATATCCTCCTGTAAAAAATATGTATTTCAATTTGTAGAAGAGTCAATTTAGGTTCCAGTTGTGGTAAAAAATGTAATGGAAAATGGGAGTAGTTGGACTAACAGACGTGTGATGTGACCTGTGCCATGGAACACCAGTAAAGGCGCATTTAGATGCTATTTCATAAGATGTCGGCCTGCTGACTTAAATTTTTCATACCGTTGTCGGCCTCAGTTGAGTGAGCTTGAATACATTTAGCCTTTAATTTCCCCCTGTGCGTCTCTGGCTGTTCTCTCCGCAGAAGGGCTGTTTCTTCCACCGTGTGCATCACAGGCGCCTCTCTTGCTGTGTCATGCCAGCAGATTTACTTTCAGCCAGTTTTTCTGAAAGGCAGACTGGAACCTACCATCCTATACATGGGGCAGAGAGAAACAGGGAGTTGGGGAAAGTTGGGGGAGGGGCTTAGGGTTCGGCTAACCTCACAGCTGTTGTGACCAAAGGAAGGGGACTGATGCACCACATCACACTCAGGACACACCCAGCTCCCGATACCGTGCAGTGCTGTGCGAGAGTTGGTTGAGAGTGCATAACGGGCAGCTACAGTCGGTTCAGAGGGAGGGATGGGGAATGCTGAATCAGTGAATCTGCATGAAAGCCTGGGAGAGGGTGGAAGAGGGTAAACGGCAGGGGGAGGGAAGAGAAAGGTAACGGCCAGGGCAGATTTGGAAAGATGCACGGCACCATTCCTTGTCGTTCACGCCGTCGATTATCCGTGGAACTGAACATTTCATCCTGATTTACTTCCAGATTTCCCCAAAGAGACTTTGAACTGACTTAGATCTCAGTGCTGACTTTGGGAAAAGCTCTTTGATTCGGGTGAAAGTCGGAACTGCCCCTTTACAGTTTTCCAGCAAGCCGGAAAGGTGAGGTAAGATTTGACCAAATCTGTGTCTCTGCTTGTGTTTCAGTAATGTAGTGAAGCTGATCCCTTAACACAGAGAAAAAACCTTTTAGGGAAATCAAACTAGCTTATGCTTACTTAATAAGAGATATCCCAACTGTTCTTCTGTTGTATCTTCCCTTCTGTATGGTCCCACAGGCTGAATCTCTGCTTTACCCAGATCGGATGGAGGCTCTGGAGCTGGTCCGTTTGCCCAGGTTGTCCCGGGTCGCAGTGTGTGGGGGTACCCATGGCAACGAGCTGTCCGGGGTGTACCTGGTGAGAGAGCTTCTGAAGGAGAAGGAGCAACGGACGGAGAAGAGACGGGCTGAGGAGGAACTGGAAGAGCCCGCGTCTCCGCTGATGCTGCTGTCCAACCCCAGAGCCATCCAGCAGTGCCGCCGATACGTGGACACGGACATGAACCGCTGCTTCACCCACGCAGCCCTCAGGTGAGGCCATCAGGGGAGGTCCCATCGCCCTGGGTAACGAGCAGGGTCCTGATGATTGGTCTGTCTCCCAGCGGGCCCTTGTCAGACACGGCTCCCTACGAGGCCGTCCGCTCCCGCGAACTGAACACCGTGCTGGGCCCCAAAGGCAGCCAGAGGGCCGTGGACCTTGTTTGCGATCTCCACAACACCACCTCCAACATGGGCCTGTGCTTCATCGCATACTCCGACAGCGACTGGATCTGTCTTCACATATTCCAGCATCTGCAGGTAGAAAAAGACGCTGCCCCCACACTCAAAGAGCAGAGAAAATGTGGTGAAAGTACCATTTCTGTGGAACCTAAAGAGCAATATTTACATTGTTCTCAAAGGAGGAGTTAGGGCACTGCAACAGCAAAGCTTGAGCCAAAGCGTATCCGAATTTTTCTCGTGTTTTTCCCCTTCACCTTGGTTTCTTAACAGACACCTGCAGTAAAACCAAAGCATTTGATTGTTTTCCACAAATAGCTGCTACTCAAAAGTAGTTTTGCAGCATCTGCTGGACAAAGAATTTACGTTGGTGAGATGATCTGCGTCCAATTCCAAGTCTACAAACTATGAAAATCACAAACCAAAATTAAACAGGTGCTTTACGTGGCACTACCTTACTAAACCAATTCATTATCCCCATTCAAATTGAGTTGCAAAAAAAGTAATTATCATACTTTTTTCAGAGGCAAATCCCGGACATACCAATGAGATTCATCCATTTTGATGTCTCCAGGAAAGAGTCATATTCCCTCGATTCAGTGGGAAAACATGGCTTTGGTGTGTTTTTCTTTCCTTTTTACTCAATACAAAAATACAATACAAGAAAGTCTATCAATGCCTTTGCTTGCTGGGAAATGTCTGCTATGTTTTTCCCGCCCTCTGCAGCCATGGAGATCGGCCCTCAGCCCCACGGCGTGGTGAGGTCAAACGTCTACACGGTGATGAGAGCTGGAGTGCAACACATGCTGGATTGGGTCCACTTTTTTAACTCAGGTACATCTGGTGTGAGGTTGGCAACTGTGCGTTTTTTGCCGGGAGACTCAGAAAGATCAAGTTTTTGGTTGCTTTTGTTTAATTCAAAGATTTTAATGCTTACTTTTTTCCTTTTGAAATGTTTTTTTCTTCCGTCAGGGACTGTATTTAAAGGAGGATTTGTGGACGTGTTCACCATGGTTAAAAACATTGACTACCCAAGAGACAGCCTGACTCACAACATCACAGCCGCCATTCATCCTCTACTCCAGGTACGGTATTATGTTTACGGCCTCGGAATCCAATGACTTAATGGCAGCTTGACCTACTGACCCCGTGTACAACTAACCTTGATTTGGATGAGATTATATACACAGCCGACACAATAAACATAAACCGCCCATCAATAAGGTGCAAGGGGAGTGTTTCATATAAACGAACATCAGTCAAAGGGAAATCTCTTTTGTCCAGATATTAGGACGGCCTTTTGTTAAGGGTGCTTATATGAATCATGAGAAATATTAAGTATATTGTGTCACCCTCAGCTCATTAATGAGATGTTTGTGAGTCAGTGTATGAAACGCTTCCATTATGAATTAAACAGAGGGCGGAACCTTTTTGTGCAACATGAGGGTTGCACCCATGAAGGTGATTAATTCACCTAATATAAATCAGCTGATAAACTTTATGTTTACGTGGGCAGTTTACACAGCTAGTGGACTCCACCTGTAGGTGTAGATTCTTTAACCTGGATCTCCATTAAGTCGAAGAACCTCTCGTGGAGTGTGACACCACAAGAGCAGCAGTTACATAATGGTAAACATAGTACCAAACTTTTTTAAAAATACGTTGCAGCCGTCAAATCCAAACTGAGCTACTAATGATTTCGAAATACAAAAAAATCTCTCTTCCAATGTTTGATATTTAATTGGCTTTTCTATCCAGATGGAAACTTTGTAGATGTTTTCCTTTAACTGCATTCTGTTGGTAAAGATCACAGCATGTGCTCAGTAATACATCTGAATAACAGTATGTAGTTACAATCTATTACTGTATTCCCTCATTTTAGTGAAAACTAAAATAAACAAAACTAAAAAAATATATACAGCACAGCATATATATATAGCACAATTCAGAAAAACTGCAATTTTCCCCGGACCAAATATTGGGGGTTTGGGGCAGCTAAGATGCACCATCAAGCAACATCCCGTGGAAATAAATCCTCAATGTAAACTTCAGCATCTTCATGCTACCTTTGCAAAATGAAAGATATTCCCTTGTTTAGATCTGCTGCCACATGTAGCAGCTCAGACTTTCTAAGGAATTTTCCTAGAAGCGAATAGGAATTAGAACTTTGTGGTTGTTGTCTGTCTCTGCTTCTGGTGTTAAATCCAAAGATATCTGACATTTTTTACTTTCAATCCGTCTGCTTTCTCCTCCCAGGACCGAGACTTTTGCTTGCTCCACCCCGAGGACCCTCTATTCCAGACCTTCTCTGGGGAGACCCTGAGGTACAAAGGCACTGAGCCTCTCTACCCGTTCTTCATCAACGAATGCGCTTACTATGAGAAGGGGATCGCGCTGTCCCTGGCCAGGAAGAGGCGCGTGATGATCCCCGCCATCAGAGTTCAGACGGAAGAGGAGAGGCAAGCCAGGGAGCAGCATTTCACATCGGAGGAGGAGTGAAAGATGATTCCCCGCATGATAAGAATGACTTGAAATAAACTTTAAGAAGGGATTTTATTGAAATGGAGCACTCACACACAAAAAAAAGCTATGCGTACAATGTTTAAACGCTTCAGCATCTCTTTCACTAGAGGATCACTAAATGTCACATTCAGGGAGAGAAGAGTTTCTTCTGTTTCTAAGGTGAATGCATGAAATACGGTCAGATTCTTCCCGACACCTGTCAAACATACCAACAGCGTACGGTGGACTGATATCTACTGATTACATCGTGGGGTGTAGCTCATCTATTTACATGCAGTATGGTTTCATGGCTTCAATGGTGTCTCCCCCAAATTAGTTGAATTACTAGGGTATTTACCTTTTCAAAAAAATAGAAATATGCTACTGACCACTAGAGAAATCTTCAGGATATCTTCAAAATAATCTAAGTGCAAAGGAATACAGTAGCTTATCATAATATGGCCTTTGTAGTACATTCAAAATGCCAAGAAGAGAACAGCAGTTTCCCTTAAAGCCTGTTCCATTGAGCAGTTTCTTTTTCTTTGTTTTACTTCGTCTGATGGCAGTAACAGAAAGGAAGAAGTTCTACATTAAATAAAATGACATGAAACACCAGATGAGAAGGTAAATATACAAAATAAATAAATGAGTCTATGAAGTAAAAGAAAACAGTACTATTCTACAAAACATATCTGTGAAGATATTGCGAATATACATAAGAATAACCCAAAACTTGGTAAACAAAAGCCTGACATTGAAAATAAAATAAATAAGTACATGATCTTCACTAAAAAAAACATTGTAGGAATGAAATTCTTTTCAACCACAATGGAACGCTAAATATGGCTTCATCGTCATTGGCGTCACGTTTTCTGACAGCTGAAGCACAAAAGCAACAAATTGCTTCACAAGAAAAGACCCGAAGGTGTGTTTCTTTTGTAAGCGGACGTGAAAGGCGGAGGTCCGGAACACCTCGGCCTTCCAGAGAAGTGGCAGGGCCTGTCCAACAAAGAGGGGTATTCTTAACCCTGCTCTTGCTTTGGGTGCGATCTGAAGCACAAAGAAAAAAGTCCAGCAGGAGAGGTGCCTCCCAGTTTCACACCACAATCGTCCTTCTTTAAACATTCAACAACCACGCACATTCATTGTGTTAGTAATTGGGGCGAAAGATTATATAACTAACAATCCTCTGGTTTAAAAGCTTTCAGTCTGACATAATGCTAAACTCATGTTATGCATTCATTTACAAAAAAAAATCACATCACAAAGAAATTATTCTTTTGCAAGTATGATGTGCACAGAAAGAGGAGGCAGATATCTTCCTACTGAAGAACTGAGCGGCTTGGAGGCGCTTTTGATATGTTTCACTCGCAAAAGAGTTTGTTTGAGTTTTACTGAGCTGGACGAAATGCTCGGTACCAGCAAAAAGGGGAAAAGGCGCCCACACTTTTCCATCGTATGATTACAGTTTAGTATTACCGATTTGTCTTTGCAGTATGAAACTGGGACACAACTCATTCCCCACTGGTTGGTGGAGAGTTAACAGCAACGATTGATCCAGATTTGTCTAAGGTCCGATTTCAGTTTCAAATGTCCAAAACCATGTCAGATTCCCTAAATTACAGCAACAACAGCCTCTAAACATCACTTCCTCCTCATTTTAGTTTTAAATCTACATCAAATACATACTTTTTTCTTTAAAATTCTATTAAATCTGAATGCTTTTCAAGGCTTTTAATTTAGGATTAGGGGGCGGAGTTTAGTTTCTGAAATAAAAATCTAAATCCAGCTTTTATTTTCCAGCAGCATTTCTGAGCTGAATTGCACACATCTTTCTTGACTGGTTTATCAAAGCATAACCCTGGGGGATATCAGTAAAATAGACAAATGTCTATGTCATTCATAGGGTATGTGCATTTTAATCTATCGGGGGGGGGGGGGAGTGGGATGATGCAGATTAACCCACATCTTGCTCCTCTGACATCATTGTAAAATGCATCTTGGTGTCAGAGTGGGGGATGACGATAAACAGGCTTTGGAGACTCAGGGCTCAGTCTCCGACTACGCCACCCTGTAGGCGGTCATGCGGTAGTAGTTCTGACTGTGGCTGCGCGCCGCCCACACCAGCAGCGCGGCAGCCATCATGTGGAGAGGCGAGGAGATGAGGGCCAGGTAAAGGGACCAGCCCAGGGAGCCGTCCACCCTGTCCGGAAGCATGGACACCCTGTGGAGCAGGTCCATCCCGGCCAGGTAGCAGCACACTGTGGCCAAGGTGCAGAGGCCTGCGGGGCACACAAACAGGAGAGGTCAGAGGGGCTGCCCACCGTCTCCCGACTCACCGTAAAGCAGTCTCTGTGGTACAGACAGGCATATTCCTGCACATTTTACAAATGTAACAAACGCAAATGTCACGTTTTTTATTCATTTAGCGTGATGCAGAAACACTGCGTCTGTCAGAGCTGCAGCTGATGCAGCGCGGTAAGATGCAGACATCAACTTCTTCACGGATTTGGAACGTGACACTTCAAGTCTGCGCTTGTCAGATATATTTAGCATAGTCTTGCCAAAGCATCATCAAGTATGGGAATCATGAATGAAAACAACAAAGAAGCAGGGGGACGGATTACCTAGAAGGACCCCGCATGATTTTGACTGAAAGTGGACTTATTGTGCTAATTTATAATGCCGGGATTTCATTTTTGGCATCATTTTTGCCATAATAAAAAAGAGGTGGAAGCGATCTTACTGGCCAGCAGGTGAAGCATTCCAATTCCCAGCGTTGGAGCCAGGCTTTGGCAGAGGCAGGCACAGAAGCCCGTCAGACCGGCCAAAACCACCAGACCCAGAGATGCCAACGGCAGCAGAAACTGGCACCTCCAAAGATCTGCGCATGCAAAACACAGAAAAAGCCATCTCTGAGACAAGTCGGCGCCATGCCCGGCACCCGCACGTCAAACAGGATCACAGGATTTGTTTTGAGTCTCAGAAGCCGGACTCTGGTGTCGGTAATGAGCTGAAGAGGAGGAGGAAACATACAGGTGCGCAGCATGTCCTCTCCGCTGTTGTGGTTCCCCGGTTCTTTGTATTTAGGCGTGAACTGCTCCAGGAGGGTGAAGCTTCGACACTCCAGCACCAGTTTTGCACCTGAAAGGGTTAAACAGGTTTACACGTCACCAGAGATGTTCAGTGCATTTAGAAAATACAGCAACTGTCTCCCAATACCAGACTTCCACCTCACAAAATCCAGAAAGTGGAACCCCTCCCCCCCACTCCGTCCATTTTTGTGTGAGAGGACGTTTGATAGCAGAGCGGCCGGAGAGCTTTTGAGCCTCCCTTTTTGTTCTCATCTCCCCTTCAGTGATCAACCTCAGCGTTTGAATTCAATAGCAGCCTTTGTGTCATGGGATGAGCACTTGGAGCTGAGGGGGCCATCCCGACTTATCGTGGTCTGACTATTCAAGAAGTCCCATTTCCGTGGTGGGATAATGGGATGGGGACATCTGTCTGACATTTTGGTGGAGAGCCCTGGTCCACAAACGGCAGCGTCCATCCATCACTGCACTGGGAGCACGTTGTTGGGTCACTCAGCACAGTGAAACATCTCCTTTGTGATTGTGCATTTTAAAAAAATAAATACAAATCATTTGCATGAATTGATCAGTCATATTCTGGGGTGGCTGTGGCTCAGGAAGGAAACAGCAGTCGCCCACTGATTGGAGGGTCAGTGGTTCAACTGCAGACCACATGTCGGACCCCAAGCAGCCTACTGGTTACATCTGTCATGCCCACTGGTGCAACCAGTGTGTGAATGTGTGTGTGAGTGGTGGATGCCAGGTAGTGTAAAGCCCTCATAGTCAGCTTGACTGGAAAAGCGCTATATAACTGCATGTACATTTACATATTGATGACTTAATTGCTTTTGAGAAAAAAGCTTCAACTCTGCTACTGTGGGTCACAATTTGAATTGTCTTTTTAGTCATATTTGTTGAGCTTTTTGTTTAAGAAAATCTCCACCTGCTGCGAGTTTAAACACTGGCCTCACAAGAAGCAACGACCTGCGCCGACTTGAGCTTTGTGGGTTATTCCGACACACAGATGTTGTTAAAAACAATCCAGAGTAAGACACCGTACGCAACAAAGCGGAGAGCCGCTCTCGTGTAGGGCTTATTGGAAGAAAATGAGAGAAGGAGCTTTACAACGGGGTTCTTCTAGTAATCCAGCCTGGAACAAGAGACAGATCTGGAACTGAGTGGAAGTATGGACTGTGATAAGATTCGTTAACGCTTGTCCTGGGGATCTGTTTACATAAAAGCACAGAAAGCCAAGGCCTTGCCAAACGATTAGTGAGTCCGGGGAAGGACTCACTCACTGTGACCATCATCTCCAGAAGCATAAGTGATGACAAAGGAAGCTGGCTGTGAGCCGGGAGGCATGCCTCCATGCAGGCGCATCGACGTACCTGGCTCCTTGTGCCAGTGCGCGGTGGCGGGCACGAGCACGCACCGCCACCACAGGCCCACGGTCCCGTTGAGTCGGAACAGGGTGTCGCTGTAGGTCTTCTCGTCGAACTCCCCGTCCATGAACTCCTCGTACATGGAGCGCAGCTCGGACACGTTGGCCTCCCCGCGCACGGCGGGGCTGCTGTACTGGTACCAGTGCTGCGTGGCCACGGCCACCGACAGGTACACGGTGGCCAGCAGGCTCAGCACGCAGGCGATGACCAGAGCCGTGGCGTAGCGGTTGTCGACCATTGTTCAGGCGCGCGTCAAAGGAGGGGGGGATTAAGCGGTGGCGAGCGCTCGAATCGTTCGCGCATCAATTTAGTCCCGTTAACCCTCGCTGAGGGAACCCAGCATGACCGGTTCTGCGAGAGATGCAAAGGCAGCAGCCGACTGCAGGAGCTCGTTTTTTTCTAACGGCTGAAAATGGCGCAAACGGTCAGCGTCAGCGGCCGCGCAGCCCGGCTGGGATGCGCCATCTGTTCCCCTGTCCCACTTCCACAGATGGTGGGTGGCCCGAGTCTGCGACGGATATCTCAGAGCTGTGATTATAAAGCCCCCCCCCCCCCCCAAACCCCCCCCAGCCACCCACCCAGCCCTCAGCAAAATAAGTTAAACGGCGATCAAATAATAAGACGCGTTCGGAGGCGACTGCAAACGCACATGAAGGGGGTTTAATTCAGGCTGCAGACCAACGCCGGCTGCATCCTTTCCTGAGCGCTCCGAGTTGTAAACACACTAATCCATGAGCTTTCCTTTTCCGGTTCCGCTGAGCAGCAGACGTGTAACCGTTTCTGAGCCGCTCCAACAGGCCAGCAAAACGTTACACGTCTTAAGGGGCAAGATGTGCAACGGAGCAGGAACATTAGGAGAACACACACAAATGAATTCACGTGATCCAGTGATGCGTGCAGGTCTCAGCTGTGTTTCCTATTAAACGGTTACATCCTGGGGCTTAAAGAATTATAGTAACCATCAAGTAGTTTTTCATTTTGAAAAAATAATAGAAAGCATGAAGATGAGAGGACACAGACAGCTTCTATTAATTTAACACAAAAACAATCCAGGAAAGAATAAATGTTGAGACGGAAATACTAAGAGCAAATTACATATATTTTAAAGAGCACAAAGAGGGGAAAAAGTTACAAAAATGTGCAGAAAAACAAATAATCTGCTGCAGGAAACTCAAGGGCCACACTAAATGCTTTAAAGCTGAGATATAATATTTGAGATGCTTCTGTGTTGAAATGTGCTGACCAGAAGAAAGCCTAAGACCCTTTTAAAGTAGCCCTTTGCTGTAAAAACCAGAGAAAGGGAGGACACCCTTCTGTCCCTACATCTATAAAGAGAATCTAATTTGCCCTTATTTGTTATTTTCAGCATCTTTTGGTACTTTTAATATTTGTTACGAAAGAAAACAGCATCCATCCAGAAAAGACCTTCTTCATTTAATTTAAGTAACTTTCTTTCTTGCTTTACACACAACAATTTTGTATTTGCAGCAGCAAAGCCCCTTTGTGGGAAATTATGAAACAAAAGCTAAACATTAGTTATAAATAGTAGATTATGTTTTTCTTGTATAACACACAGGATAGAAAATATAAGTATACTGGACTACCTTTAACTTTAGCTACAGGCATAAACTGTATTCAGATCAGAGTAAGTGATTTTACATTTCAGAAAGACAGACACAGGGCTCCAAAATCAGTGGGAGCAGAAGTAAAGCTAAATAAACACAACAAGTTGAACAATACAATCGAGAATCCCTAATTTGAATAGACATGATGTCATGCTCTATTCGTAACTCAAGCCTAAGCCAGAACAGATGCGTCACAGTAAAGCCACACTTTTACTGGATTTACAGTTGCCATGACAACAGCAGCAGACAGGATGCAGTGGGGAGACTAATCTTGTGGTTTCCAGCATCAGAAGCTGCTAAATTGGGAGGGAAAAACAACAAAACATTAGTTGAGGCGATCATTATTGGCTTTTTTGCGATGATTGATCATTCCAGTCGATTCTGACATCCGATGAGAATCTTTTTTTTTTTTCTGGTGTGCTAATTTAGAAAAGTTTCAAGTTGTGTATGTCTGCCTGTGACACAGAACATTTCAGGAAGACCGAAAAACCTAAATTCGCTTACATGTGTCGCTAAAACTCCTGGTACCAGTGATGGAGGAAGCTGCCCTGATCAAAACCTGCTCAATCTGCCTGTCGTCTGGAACACGCTTGTTCATGAACCTGAGGTTTATGGTGCTGTTGGCTGCTCCCTCTCTGAACACAGACATAACCAACCCAAAAAAGTTAACAATTAGAATCCTTACACTAAGGCAGTCAGAAGAATTACCTGTATGACACCAAATCCAAAGAGTCAAAGGAGGAGAACTGCTTTTTGAAGAGAGGTTCAAGCTGTAGATGCAGAATACAAAGTTATCCTTTAAAATTTCTTTCAAATACAAGGTATCTCAAACAAATTCTAAGTGATTTAGCTTTGCTCTTCTTAGAACTTCTGTCTCTTTTTGTTTTTTTTAAGAAATCTCTTTGAGTCTGAAGAAGAACTTCAGCTCTTTGGGTAAAGCTTCAACAGTTTCTCCAAATGAGACTCACCTTGCTCTTTACCTCTGCGGACATAAGTCTGAAAGCTTCAGACGATGGATCCAGCAAATCGCTTGTGAACTTGGCATCAACCAATCCCAGGTTCACAGATTTGGAAATGTTGACCACTGTAGATGTGGCTGTTGTACGGGCTGGTGTGAAGACTTTGCACAGACAAACCATGGAAGACACAACGGTAACAGGTGCAGTAGAGGTAGGATTGTGAGTGTGAGGTGGAGCAAAAGTGGATGTTGACGAGTTATTCGGAGCCGTCATTGTGATTCTCGTTGGTGTGATTGAAACATTCGTGGCTGTAATTGCTGTGCTTGAATTTGCACCAGCTGTGGGATGTATGGGTGTTTCTGTCAAATAAAAAAAAAACAAACGACTATTTGAAATTCCTCCTCAAATTCCTACTTTGTTCTAACTTAATATGGTATCAGAACATGCAAACGGGGTAAAAGTGAAGATGGAAGTGATGCTGTTTACTTACGAGTGATTTTGATAGAGTCTGATTGAATTGTAATATTGAAGTCGATGGTGCTGGTATTTGCAACTTCAATCAAAACTTCCTGAACAGCTTCCTGTTTTGGGATTTCAACCATTGGTGT
>CAJRST010014446.1:2120037-2240992 GCA_907169785.1 Menidia menidia
ATCCATCCATCCATCCATCCATCCATCCATCCATCCATCCATCCATCCATCCATCCATCCATCCATCCATCCATCCATTATGCATTATCCGTTATCGCTTATTCCCTAATGGGATCGCGGGGAGAATTGGAGTGTATCCCAGTAGTTAAATGGTGAGAGGCAGGGTCACCCTGGACAGCCCGCCAGTCCATCGCAGGGCCACACACAAGACATACAAGGACAAACAACCACGCACACTCACTCATAAGGACTACGGGAGGAAGCTGGAGAACCCAGAGAGAACCCATGCAGACACAGGGAGAACATTCAAACTCCACACAGAAAGGTCCTGGGTGCCCCGGGACTCAAACCCAGAACCTTCTTGCTTTGAGGCGATGGTGCTATTTTAAAATTATTTGTAAAAGTTTTTGATATTTTTTAAAATTATTTTAGAAATGTTTCTAAAAACTTTTTTAATTATTAAAACAATTATTACACTCATAAATTCAGAATGATCAACTACTTAACACATCATAAGCATTATTCTTCAAATCCCAGCTCAGTATTTCATCATTACTTGTACGTCATTCATATTTAACACTACAATAAATGTGGAAACCTAGCATTTATCCAGACCAGTTGACTTCAGACAGAACTTGAGAATCATGGACCTTATTTTCTTGCATATATTTATCAAGACAACAGAATGCTGCACACTCTCTCCCCAATACTGAGATAAAGCAAGTCTTTTCAATAATATTTTCCTCTGCTCCAACAAACACAAGTTTAAAAAAAAAGTGATACATGTCAGCAGAAGTGCCCCAATCCAGTTTTAGCTCCAGAAAATAAAACATCTCAAAATCTACATCACTGGAAATATGTATTAATTTCTAAATTATTTGTATGAATATGGACCGCAATAATTTACATGACCATAAAGAAAGATTGGGATTTCATTTTAAAAATGGAATTTGAGCACCTGGTATTACAAAATAATTCATGCACTTACCTAAACCGACGAACAAGTTTGGAGCTTTGAGCTGTCCAGCTGCAATGTGAACTTCGAACCACCTCTCAGGAGGATCTTATATATTTTCTGCAAATCAAATGGATGTGACGTGTGTCAACAATTTTAAATGTTTTCATTTTTTAGACACCATCCCACCATCCTCCGCAGCATTCTTTTGTTCCTTCTTTTAAGTCAACCAACCGGACTTCTTTATCTCATCTCATGCACAAGGCATCTCGTTTTCAAGTCAAGGATGATTCCTAGACACTTAAAAATTGTGTTTATTAAGTGTTTGTAAAATATGATTGTTGTGTATGAAAGAGAAATTTCAGTTGAATTGTTTGTCTTTACATTTTTGTCAGTGGTGAGGACTTTATTCAGGGACATCAAAGCTAAGTAAAGGATCAAAGACTGGCTGGAGCTTTACAATCAGCTGTATGTAAAGACCTTGTGTAGACATTTAGTTCCAACACAAAGAAGCTTTCAGTGTCCTCAGCTATCTTATTCTAATATTTTGTGAGACATATATTTTTTATTCATAGGTAGACTTGGTATCGTTTTTGTAAAATTGCAATCTCATATCAGAATCCAGTAATAATCATATGTTTTCCCTAAAAGAAAGAACACAAAAGCGAGGCAGAAACGTCACAGCTTTGTTCATGTTGACAGGGTCATGGAATCCAAATTTATCACTGAAATGCTCAGTGTATGACTCCTGAAACTAGAATGTTTTGTCTGTCTGTTAAGGATTATTGCAAAATACATTCAACATACCTAATCACTTGAACAAAAAGGATGTCACAAAGTCAACAGCTTGTCATCATGAGATCTCGCCATCTTGCTGTAAGCTTTTAAACGTTTTAATGCCTGCTTAAAACATTTAAAATAAATTGCCTTTTCAAATAGTTCTACCAATTATCATTCTTAATTATTATATTTATTTATCTTACCCATTTACTCTCAAATTAATTGTAAGATTTGATTCACTATTACTTCAAGTTTAAATTCTTACAAAACAATGCATAGTATACTCAGGAATGAGTCTGATTTTTATTCTTGGAGAGAGTTCAAAATGCCATTAGTTTCCCAGTATGAACAGACACAGAAAAATGGCTTTGAAAAGTAAATTGCAACACAAAATCACAAATTTAAAATTTCACAAGGCATCGGAATTACAGAGTGAACACAAATAAGCAAACAAAAAGTTAAAGTTGAATTTACACACACGACAGTAAATTACAGGTTTACGATAGACACCATGAACTTCAGTAAAAACAGAAATTGAGACAGACCCTGACTCTCGGATGAACCAAAGCTGAGATAGAGACCAGCTAAAACTGCAAATCTGTTATTCCAAACAAGTGGAAGATTTGTCAGTATCAAGCGCACGTCACGGAATGTGTTTTGTGAAAACCAACTTATACAAAAGCGGAGATTGAAATAGGGATATAACTTGCCAAACAACCGCAAAAATATTTGAGGAAATCAATCAGCGTCTGGCTTACTTTTACAACAAGTGTGATACACATCAGTGCAACTGCAATTTCCTGTCGATCTGCACGTCACGAAACAGTCCAGTGCACATAATCAAGAGACAGCGTGGTGATTGAGCGGCACCTGTCATGAGTCATGTCAGGTCTATTAAGAATGGCACGAACAGTTAATCAGATGCCTGTAGATTAGAGAAAAAACAAAGGCGAAGGACTTTGCTTGTTTGTTTGTTTTGTCCTATTTAAATATATTAGAACTGAGCATTACTGCTGAGTCACTAGGTATGCCTTATAACCACACAGGGAGTGGAGCTGCCATCTGTGAGAAGGAGGTGTCTCTCAGCTCTCTTATGATGTGGGATACTGAGAAACTAAAAGAGAAAGAGATCTTAATACCATCATGGCCATAAACCTGTTGGTCCAGCCTTTTGGAATAACTTTGCACAATGGCTGTATTACAGATAAACATACTGCATTGTGGACAGCACACAGTTTGTTTGCTCAGTTTTAACTAAATAAAGATAATAATCATCTAATTATTGTATTTTTAGCTGTGACAAAATAAAGTATGTGTAATGTAAAGTTAAATGAATTATTGTGATTCTTTTTCAAACTTACTTTCAGTTTGCCAGTTACATAGTTATTTTTTTCAGAAAATAAACTATAGCTATACATTTTTTTAAAATGTGAACAAATTTAATGCGTAGTGACTGAACCACATTAAGTAGATTCACAATGCCTGTCTGTGCCTAGCCTCTTTAACAGTCTTTGGAAAAATCTTTAGAATCTATTTCCTGAAAGCTCATTTTGGTTCCCATATTCAGCCTTGTCTAAAGAAACCTCTCAAGTAATTTACTTTAAACCCTTTTAATGAATAAAAAATTTCTTTTGACAATGCACGGAATTTCACTGCGTTATTTTACCATCAAGCCAAATGTTTAAAATACATAACATGAAACTTTAAGTGGTAAGAATCAGTAAGACAAAGACTTTTTCATCTTTATCTTAAATGTGACAGAGGTATTTCGGATGGATGTATCTACCAAATCCACGTGAAAAAGAACAGATGTCTTGCTAAATATTTGTAATTTTGCACACCGTAATTCTTTCTTTGTGTTCAATCTGGGTTTTTTTAAATATTGATGATGGGAATGTGATGTGGATCACTGTTGGTTAATCGAAGGTGTGGGGCCTTAAAACATTCTTCATAGGTCTGGACATGGAAGACACTTTGAAGCCCTGAGATAAGCCGGAGGAAGACTCCTCTTCCTGCTGCTTTGGGTTGACATGGGTAAAGTTGTCTCATATTTCATTGGTGTCACTGAACTGGTCCCCACCTCTGTGGCCCTTTCACCCAGAAGAAATGCACGAGTTGAATTGAGTGCTTCCGTCGTTGAGTTGGAAAAAAGCCAAAGCTGGCTTTGAAGATGAAATGCCATCCAATGAAAAGTGTGGATCTTTGGGATTGTTCATTATGTGGTGTTGTCTTTGCATCACACTGTAGCACAGAAGGTGCTGAACGCACTTTAGGGGTGGCAATAGCAGCCGAAAACACAGTCCTTGTCTGTGGCAGCTCGGCCGTCTCTCTGTGGGTTGAGTTGTGGTTGCCGTGGAAACGTCAGTTGTCGCTGTAGTTTCTATTGTACTCGAATGCACGGGTGTGTTTTGCTGCGAGCTCAGTTTTCACTGAGCTTGCAGGTCGTGTTGTGAGTCCAGTTGCCATGGAGATTTGCCCACCATGTGTCATAGTGTGTGATTTGACGCTGACTCCTCATTTTGTCCATCAGCTGTGGATGTTTGTGCTGCTGAGGTCTTTGTTGCAGATGATGCAGCCTCACTTTGTGTCTCTGATCGTGTAGTTTTAGTTGGCGTTTGTGTGTTGCGTGTCAAATTCCTGTGTACTCTGTACATTTGGCCAATCAAGAGATTGTTGATTCTGATTTCTGATGTTGATTTAGCTCCTTGCTTGTTTCTGGTTACTGTTGCTGATCCCATGAGAAATGCAGTTTCTCTGTCTGATGCTGCAGCAACTGCAGCTCCTCCGCTGTAACTAAAAGTTGGTTTCTTTTTTTTAAATTTCCATCGCTGTTGATTGAGCTGAAATGGGAGTGAGCAGGGGTTGTTTTAGCATGCGTTATTTCACCTCTAATGAAGGATGCTGTTGATGCAGTGTTTGTCAGTAAAGTGACCTTCGGTTTTTTATTTGTGGTCATAAAAGTCAGTTTTAAAGCTGCTTTTGCCACTTCACATCTTGACTTTTTCCTCAAGTCTATTGTTGTTTTAGATTTGCTTTTGTGTCTTTGTAAAGTTAGTGGATTCTATTTCTGCTAAATTACACATTAAGTCTTTTCAATAGATTTGTCCACTTTGTCAACAAAGTTTGAAACATAATGTTGTAGATGATGTTGTAATGAATTCCAGTGCCTAGTTTATCAAAACTGATGAAAACTGTCATCTGGCATCTCTGTCAGAGATATAATTTTTTTAGATTAAACATGATTCATCTGTGGATCTTTTGTCAGGGAACTTGTGTGAGGTACTGCTTGCTGCAGTTTTCTTGTCTGAATTCCTGTTGCATTTTTTACATACTACATTTCAACTTGCTATCAGTCATCAAGTATCGGTGACATGCCAAAATTCTAAAACAAAGGAAAGACAGATGGACAGATAGACGGGAAGACAGAAACTTCTTTATCAGTAATTGTTTGTTTCTTGAAAAGATTAAAAAAAATGCAATCAGTGTATTTTTTTTTTCTAAGAAAACCAAACACACAGTCGATTACTTTAATCTTGTCTCTCATGCCATTGGTAAAAATCATTATACACGATATTTCTTAATTTATCTATATTTATATATATTATATATAATATAGTTGATGTCTTCTAGACAGGTTGCATAACAGACAAAAGACTCGCCTGTAATCAGGCTCAGAAACAAGGCACCCTTCATGTTGCGGATGTTATCTGATGAAAAATGCAAAGATAAAGCTGGTCTAAGTCACAAGATTTTCCTGTCATGATTTACAGTAAGCACCCCCACCAACTAATACGTTATATTAAATATCCACTCCCTCATTTTGTCTTCTACTCTCCAAAAAATCACTTATACTATGAAACGTCCTTTCGTCTCTGGGCTCCACGCGTAAATCCAATCAGAATATTTATTGATTTTTCATTATTATTCATAATTTATGTCCATGAACTTCCTTAACTGAGTTCATGATAACTTATCTTAGTTATTACCGTCAGCTACCATAACATACAGATTCCCGTATGTGTGTGTGAATGGGGGGGGGGTCATAGATAAGAAGACATTGTCAAAGAAGAGATGGGCTTCTGTTGAAATTATGGAACTTTTTCTCTTTATACATTTTGACTTATTTCAGAATAAACTTTTTAATGTAATTTTAAGATTTTTAATTTAACCTAATGAGCTTCCACGTAACTCGTCGGCAGGAGATGCTATGTTTTTATAACCAAATGGTTCTCTCTTCATTTCCTTAATTTCTTCATTTTTCAAATATGACAAGCAAATTTGACCACAATGAAACAAAAGGAATGGTTGATATGACAGAAAGAGTGTCCGTCAGACTTCAGCTGTGGAAGCTCTGCTTTTGTAATGAATGAAAAGGATATGGAGTTCTACCTACCCCATCAATACCTGAGAGCAACTGTACATGCATAAAATGTCAGATCACTGCAGCCAAGCCGGAATAAAACAGATTTTTTTATGCATGGAAAACCTTTAGTCATCCAAGACCTGCTCAGTACAGCAAATCAATGTTAATTAGAAGAATAGCAGTAATACAGATATCTTCATTCAGAGGAAACATGAAATGCAACATTGCTTACTAAAATGTGATCTGAAGACTTTCTCACAGTATGTTTGGCTTTTTTTTTTTGCTTTTAAACAGTCTCTCCGTCTCTCATGCACAAAGGCATGCATGGTCATCATTTTTCTTTTTTACCTGCTTTGGCTAAAAAAATATTTTTGGATTGAAGATGCAAATCAAAAACTGTATACTCATCAGATCCAAAATAAATAACTGCATGATTTGACTTGACTCCCCAGCACGCAGTCATAAATGAGCTGTATGTATCTAAAACTGACCAGTTCTACAAAACGTCAAACACACACACTTTTCAACAGATCCTGAATGTGTCTTGCTTGTTTACAGATGTAAGTTAACAAATAAAAGGGAACCAAGAACAACATTAATAATAATTAATAGAAACCAGTTCTTTGTGCTATATATGCATCCGTGACTGCACCCCTCTGCCCAAATCCAGATATGTTAACTGGTTTAAAATAACTCCTGGAAATGACAGACAGAACTTTGAATACACTCAAATGTGTCTTCAATGGGAAGTATCTGAGATGCTTATGAACAACTAGACATCAGATTTCTGGCATCAACCTGAGCAAAAGCCGCGGATGCATTCAAAACTGACAGGGTATTATTATGAAACTATTTAACATAGTCTTGGAGCTCAAGTGCAACAAGCTTGACAAGACTAGAAATTCCTCCTGTCTGCGTCATGCAGTACACTATTTGAAGCTAGAAAATGAATAACTAAAAAATGAAAACCTACAGGAATAACCAAAATTCCCTCACAGTTTTCGGGGTCAAAGTGCTTGCACGGAACACGTGAGAGAGCCCATTCCTTCCTATGTTTCAGAGATAGGCTAAAAAAAGCTTTTGCTGTACAAAAGAATAAACCAAACAATAACACCGAAAAGTTCTATGTCATGGAAATACGTGAGATTAAAGTCAGCTCTGGTTCTGAGTATCATGCTTTTAGTAAGCCACTGATAAACCACTCCTGTCTGGAACTTTGGAAAAGTCTTGTGTCATTCTTTAAAGTGGTCTTGAGCAGTAGACTCCTCCAGACTCCTTTAAGGTCACATAAATTCCTAAAAATAAAGATAATAAAGTGTATGAAAAAAAAGAAAGAAAGTTTTACAGACATGGGTTAGCAACGGAATTTAGCAGTGTGCCCATATTAGGTTACAACAGGAAGGTTATAGGTTATCTTTCCTCAAGTGTTAACCCCTTGTGTTCCTCCAGTGGTAAACCTAAAAAAAACGAGTCGGTGCCGGCTCTAACACAAGAGGGAGGTTATACTGATCAGCAAGGTGTTCTTGGGCAAAAAAACAATAAAATTAAGCATTTAAGAGCAGAAATTCCACCTATGTTAAGACAAAGAACTCGTGCATAAGTGGGAGGGGCCTTGTTTTACATGTATTCGTAGCGTGACAAAGTGTGTTTTTGTAGAAAAAAAACACACCAAACAATAAACAATTGCTGGGTTACAGTTGTCATGGAAAGGTGGGAGGTTAAGGTCATCTTTTGTTCTTAATTTCATGCTGGTTAGCTTCTTGTGTTCGGTTCCATTGAAAAACACCTTTCATCTATATATGATTAATTGCTTCCATTCTGGATTTCTTGCCATCCTTTAAAGTGGTGTTGAGCAATAATTCTCCAGACTATCTAAAGATCTCATAAACGCCAAATCACATTAGAGACAAAAATAGTATTCAAAATGCAAAATGAATACAGCAATAGTTCAAAATAGTCTTAATTCTGCTGCTGACATATCCATTAGAATGTTTTGAAAGGAGAGAACAGCCAATGCAAAGATGAACAGTTAAAGATCTGGAAGATGATGAGGACATTTGAAGTTTTGTTTTTTGTGTTTATTTTGGTTTTCAAGATCCTGACAGGAACCGTGGCTAAGTGGGTGCTGAAACTGTAACTGTAACCAGCCCCTAATGGAAATGCAACACATTAAAGAGGAGTAGAGTCAAGGCGGGGTAGAGGTTAACTGAGGTGATTGAATACCTAAACCATCGTTTGATGGTAACATGAGATGGAGGAGGGACCTTCCTCACTGTGAGAATTTAGTTCTGTTTCCCTGACCCTTATGCCAATACTAAAAGAACTGTTGAAGATACTGATCTTCTCACCTACAATCCATTCTGTATCTCTTGATTATGTTGAACCGTGAGACCATGAGAAAACACAGGTAAAACAAACGCTTCAGTAATACTGAACAGGATACATGTCAGTTATCAAATGCAGGGCAGTTTCGATTGGCCGAGGGCTGATGCATGAAAAGCATTGTTATGTTTTGCTTTGTTTTAAACGAAAACAGACTTTTTCTCATGGGCATCTTTTGTTCGACTTGCATTGAAAGCGAAAATAAAATCTTCAAAAGCTAAAAATAACTCTGAACCCTCATGTTGCTGTTTGCTTCTCAGCACTACAGCAGTTTAAACATCTGACCTCTGAGCTGCATTACTGCAGAAAAAACACTGCAAGCAATCCATTTCATAACACATCTTCACGAAATTTCCCTTCAGGGATGAATAAAGTACTATATCTAACTATCTATCTAACTGGTAACACACACACAGGCACAGATATGTGCTCATTTGATTTAAGAAATTTGAACGTTTACATAATCTACATAAGTTCAAACGAGAAAAGATTTAGCAAAGAAAAATTGGGCAGAGTTTCACTTGACATAAAACAGGAAGAATGGGTTTTATGAAGAACTTACAAGCCTGACTGTTATGAAGGACATCTGATGGCAAGTGCAGTCCAGTGCAGCAACTTGTTTTAGCTCAAAACTTTATCATGGTTCAGATTTAGATGTTTAATTCTACATAGTGAGGCTTACATGGTGAAGGGGTTTGAATGTCATGGCAGTCCTCAAACTTGGTTGACGCCAGAGAACAAAACAAAAAAGACAAAAAAACAACTAAACCTGAATGACACAACCCAAGGAAAAGGAAAAATTAATAAGAACTAAATAGGGGGAGAAACAATTAGCACTGATGAGTGACAACTAGAAAAACCAAGACAAAGCCCACAAAATCACAAGCCATTACTAAAGAAGCAGCACATAATCATATGTTTTTTCTTCTGCACAGACAAACTGACGATTATAATCATTTCTGAGTTTCATGCCATGACCTCGGTCAGTTATGAGAAAAAGGGTGTGCTGAGACCTGTAAGACACGAAGATCCACTTGTTGACTCGATGGCACTCAGGTCACAATTTTCAGTGAACGCACAAATGATAGTTGTTTTTAATTCTCACAGGGACACACAGATCAACCAGGAAATATTTGCTCCCCACACCTTTAAGGGTGGGTCTATTTTTTATGCGTAACTTGTGACGGGCACACAGATTGCATTGTTGGAAACTGGATTAAATGAAGAGCGCGGCAATGGTAAAAATAAAACGAATGAATAAATCAAGGAGCTGTATAGTAAGGAATCAAGACATAACAGTGTAAATGTAAATTAGACAGAGCTGAGCCTGTTTGGAGAGGGATGAGTACAGATGGGAGAGCCAAACAAACAGAGCAGAGAAAAAAAAAAAAAGGAGTGGATTTGCACCATCAAAAGCAAGTCAAATCTGACATGGCAGCTTTTATCAGCGCAGGGTTTTTGCCGGGTCACACTGTGGTTTCTCCTGGCTCCAAGGTACTCCAGGGTGGGTTCAGGCTCTGGAAATCCAGGACAAAGATTTGCATTCATGGAAAGGAGCCAGAGGTGCAGAATGCAAAACTCTGCACAGCTGTTTGTAAGATAATGGTGTTTCTATGATATGCACTGACACTGCCATCCCACTGTGCAATTATTTGCATTTGAGGAAATACATTGCATAATGTTTTGTTTAAAATTTAAACAGGGGATATTATTAAACTTACAATTTGACATGGCATCTATTTTACTGGTCAAAAGGGAAAACAAAACTGTCTGTCAGTTTTTTAGAATTTCAAAACAGGAAAGGCGGTCAACTTAGAAAGATGGCATGGGCCTTTTTTTAGAATGTATTTCTTTCTACAGTCTGGCATAGTCATGATTTTTTTTTCAAACTCATTTATCATTCTCAGACGTGAATGTTTATCAGAATACTACCTGTCATAGGACAGCCTTTTTACAGGAATCTGTAGCAGGCCAAAGATGCAACTGATCATGGTGAGATAATCAGCTTTGTGTGATCACATAATCAGCAATCAGCCCCAGAATTATTCTACATGACATGTTCCTGAGGGGAAGTCACGAAGGTTTTTCAGGCCCTGGATCCTTTCTATCTGAATCATTTATATAGCAATTACATCCAAGTTTGTTCCTTCAAAACCTGGCTTTAAATTGGACATTTGAAGCTTTTATGACTTGATTTATGTTCCAGCAATAATGACGGTAAGAAAAAGTTTGCTGTTGTGAAGGAAACAGAATGCATAACAAAAAAAACAACAACACAAGAATGAACACTAATTAACAGTCACAGCTTTCGGTATCAAAGCGTCTTTAAATACTTGGCACATATACCAATTGGACCTAAGCCCAAATCTCTTGGCAACGCACTTGCAATCTTCTAGACTTGTGTTTAGCAATCTTTTGTATGACCCAGATTCCATACTTTCCCATCTTTGGATCAATTAATTAAATCAATCTATACTTTTCAATCTTAAATTTGCTTATATATGGAAAGAAAGCCCTGCCTCACTTGTTATGATGCAATTTATTTATTGGTAGTATTTAGTCACTATGTGATGGACCCTCTTATGTAATGCTTGGATAAATACATGTGGACTTTTTCGAGAGATTTCACACCTTTGTCATTCAATACTGTCATTTTATGTAGACATCCAGGCCTTTTCAAGTTGCTTGACTCAACGGCTTTTCTTCTGTTTTTCTTTTTTGTATGATTGACCAAAGGCATTTGCCACACCTTATTGTCCCGTGGATTATTTTGTTCTTGTTTGTGCGGCCTAACCATGGCATAACAATGCTGTGACTTTCTTTGCATGTTCCCACTGACAGATGCCATACTTTGAATCAAATGCAGATTAGTCACCTGTTTATCTTGCCAAGAAGTAAAAAAGAAAACATTTTGTACTGGGTACAAAGCTGCTTTTAAGAGTATAATTTTTGTTTTATCAAACTTTTTTATTATTCTCGGAAGTGAATGTTTATCAGTATACTGTCATAGGACAGCCTTTTTACAGGAATCCTTAGCAGGCCAAAGATGTAACTGATCATGGTGAGATAATCAGCTTTCTGAGATCAGCCCCAGAATTATTCTACAGGACGCACAGCCTCCTGAGTGAAACTGCGGAGGAAATCGCAGAGCTTTTTCAGGCCCTGGCTCATTTCTATCTGGATTATTTCTGCGTTGACTTCGGTTTGGATATAACAGTCATTTTTCAGTGTTGTTCTCTTTGTAACATGTTTTCTCCAGAAACAAACGTGTTGCAATTTTATCCGAGTTTGTTCCTTCAAAACCTGGATTTAAATTGGACATTTGGAGCTTTTGTGGCTTGATTTGCGTTCCAGCAACGATGACGGAACAAAATGTTTCTTATTGTGAAGGAGACAGAAGACGCTACAAAAAAAAAACCCACAAAGAAGAAAACTTTTGCGAGCAGAAGTATTGGCTCCCTTTTCAGTCGGTACTTTGATGAACACTGATCAACAGTGACAGCTTTCAGTGTCAAAGCGTCTATAAATACTTGGCACATATATTATTTGGACCTAAGCCAAAATCTCTTGGCAAACACATTTGAGATCTTTTTAAAAGTTGATTGAGTTTCACATGTGTTCAGAAATCTTTTGTATGACCCAGATTCCATAATTTCCCATCTTTGGATCAATTAATTAAATCTATCTATACTTTTCAATCTTAAATTTGCTTATATATAAAAAGAAAGCCCTGCCTCACTTGTTATGATGCAATTTATTTATTGGTAGTATTTAGTCACTTTGTGATGGACCCTCTTATGTAATGCTTGGATAAATACATGTGGACTTTTTCGAGGGATTTGACATCTTTTGTCATTCATTACTGGCATCTTACGTGGACATCCAGGCCTTTTCAAGTTGCTTGGCTCAACGGCTTTTCTTCTGTTTTTCTTTTTCTTTTTTGTATGATCGACCAAAGGCATTTGCCACACCTTATTGTCCTGTGGATCATTTTGTTCTTGTATTTGCAGCCTAACAATGGCATAACAATGTCATACTGAGTTTTTTTGTGAGCATTCTGACAGATGCCATACTTTTAATCAAATGCAGATTAGTCACCAGTTTATCTTGCCAAGAACTAAGTAAGAAAACATTTTGTACTGGATACAAAGCTGGTTTGAAGAAAACTGTCCACTTGCTTTTTAAATTGAATTCTTTTGAATGTCGAAACAAAATTATTCATAACTTAAAATGAGATCAGAATTTAAGTGTGTGAACTTCTTATTCATCACCATCGATCAGATATGCTTCGGTGAAGACAATTTGTCCTGTCCAAATATCTCCAGATCAAACCAAATACTTAGTTTATGACTACTTTACCTAAGACTTATTACATTTTGAACACAGAAATTGTATCATAACTTGTTCTTTATCGCCACCCTGTGGAAGTTGTGAGGAAAATGATCTGATACTTCAGAGAAGTTATTTTTCGTGGGAAAAGGTTTGAGAAAAGGAACTTAGCCCATAAGGCCAAGATAAAAAGCGGCTGTGTAGGCCCTGGAGGGATCCTAAGACTTTAAACTCATACAATTTTCTCTTGGATTTATGTTTGAGAAATGTGATACAGAAAAATCTACTGAAGGCTAAATCAAATCAGTACAATTTCTCTGCACCTTGTGGACGAGTTGATATCAGGCTTTCATGCAACAAAATATATAAAATTGGCAATATTTCATAGTAGAGCAAAGCCATCATGTTCTCATAAAATATGTGATACATTAGAACACAGCATCCAGCAATATATGGGACTTGAGAACTGCCTTTTATTCATTTTTAGTCCTGTCTACGTACTATACAGTAAAAGACACATTTACGTACTGCAATTCTTTGCTTATACAGTTATTTAAGCCTGATCAGTGCTTTTTTCACTATCATACCCACATACATACGCACATTATGATGAATGCATGATTGGCAAAGTGGCCTTGAAAATGTCTCCCTACCATATTTATGTTGGAGGCCATGGTTTCCGATTCAAGGTTGTTATATTTAACATATATATGTATACCATGACTGCACAATATTGTAGTTTCATTACATTTTTTTGTGTGTACTCATCTTGTTATCCAACAATTTCCCTTTGAAACAAGTGTCTCCTAAAGATCATTCATTAGATAACCTACATAATAATACCACACTAAGATTATCTTTAAAACTGATACAAGCTCGGTTATCTACTATTGACAGCCTCAAAAACAGTCCCATTACAAAAACTGTCCAAAGTATAAACAACTAAATTAAAGAAGTAATTAATTTCAAGAAAACATTTATGCTGTTTCCCCTCCAAAAAAAGGGTCCAAAACCACCATCCACAATTAATATAGTCCTTGTTCTGTGTGGGGTTTATGCGTTATCCAATAACTCACTCTCCAGGTTGTTAGCATTCCTGAAATTCTTGGGTTTCAAACATTTAACTGGAGCCCTCCACGTGATTTTTCAGTCATTTAAAAATGACTGGACCCATTAAAGAGTTGTATTAACTTGTGAAGGGTGGATGTGCCACATGGTGACGTATTGTTGTGCGTCCCCCACTAAAACGCCCCTGTGGCTTGCGGAACCAATTAAATCCCCTCCGTTCGCTCGTGCCAACCTGAGCACCGACACAAACACGCGCCACCGCTCGTTCCGAGGACCCCCGGCTCGTGTTTCGCCCACAGAAGTCACCCAAAAAAAACCAACAACAACCCGCGTCTGTTTAAAACGGAGTCGTCGTTGTGTTAGTGTTTACGGAGCTGGGAGAAGAGGAGGAGGAGGAGGAGGGGGAGGTGGTTGTCCCGCGGCTTGGCGTCCACAGCTCGCTGCTAACCCACCTTTCCTAACCGGGAGCTGAGTGCAAATGGCAGAGCAGGAGGAGCAGCCGTTAACCGCGCCGGACGAGCCGGTGCCCGGCCCGTCGGGGACCGGGCGAGCGGTGGCTCTGGCCCGGCTACTTCACCACGAATGTACCGAACTGCTGCGGCTATACGTGAGTTAGCCGTTTCTACCTTACGGTCCCGTTATATGTGGCGTGCTCTAATGCGAGCATGTTGCTGTGCTGAGGCAGCTAGCTACCGCTCACATCTCCGTGTGTGTGTGTGTGTGTGTGTGTGTGTGTGTGTGTGGGGGGGGGGGGGGGGGGGTGTTACTGAGTGCATTTAACATTCGGGAATGTGCACGTCTGTGCCCTTGTAAAGGGAGCTGTGCCGCAGGGCTTAATTACATTAAAAGACCCCCTCCACCCGCAGCCATTCCCCCCTGGGGTGCCTAATGGATAGAGTGCATTCAATTTTCATATGCTGCTGATGCTTGTGCGCCTCACTGTCCCTTTAAAAGCCTTTTAATTGATCACTGTGATTAAAGATGTTCTAAACTAAGATTAATGGCAGAAGGGAGCTGCCAGTGGCACCCTTGCACCAAGCATTAAGTTGACATCCCAATGTCGTCTCTTGGCTTCATCAGAAAGAGAGGGAGACCTTCTTGTCGGACCACGCCCCAGACGGCGGACGCATGGTGTCCCTGTCCCCAGAGGCGGAGGAGCCCGGCACAGATGAGCAGGTGCAGCTGCTGCACTCGGCTCTGCGGCAGTGTCTGGGGCTGCTCCACTGCCTCATCCTGAAGGAGGAGGAGGAATGGGGGAAGCAGGAAGGCGACTATGAAACCATGAGGAAGAGTGTCCGGGTGCGACTGGAGCACCTGCTCTGCAGCACCAAAGAGCTTGTGGAGACCGAGGACACGACCCCCGAAGTCACCCCAGATCATCAGTGCAACGAGGTGAAGAACTCGTTACGGTTCTTTCCTATCCGCATAAGTCTCCGTTTGTTGGTCATCCTGGAAATATCGTGAGAGCAGTCAAAACACAACCAGTTGCATTGGCATTTTAAACACATACCCGTACTTTCAAATGAAATTACTTTGAATTTGAGTCATTCTTACAGGCCTACAGTTATCTGACTGTCTTGAAACCGAAAGGTTTCTTTGCGGATCATCAATATTTATTCAAACAGAACTTTTTTTTTTTTTGCTGTTCGCATTTTACAGCTTCGTTTTCTGTCTTTTGCCTTTCCACATGAGGACCACACAGATTATTCTCAGGTCCCTCACCTGTAGTATATTATCAGAAGTCTGAATATTATTAGTGTGACATGGATTCACAATTTCCAAAGCTTCTGACCCAAACCTGTTGTGAACTAATAATCCATTAAAGTAAAATATGGTAAATGTATCTGACAATGTAGGCTGACAAATGTACTCAACTTTTTCTTATGCACAGAGTGTGCATATCTAGACATATCCTAACTTGCTTTCCTCTGTGCAGGAAGTGGATGGCAGCGGGGGCGTGTTTGGCTTCAAAATGTGGACCTACCGGGTGCTGCTAGAGCTAATCCACTGGGCTGACCACGCAGCACAGACCCTCCATGTCTTACACACAGAAAAGGAAGGAACAGAGGAGATCTGAGTTCCTCCCTTTCAATCCAGCAACATATATGAATGAACTTATTCAACACTAACAGCCAGCTTTATATTTTCCAAATGAAAAATATAAACTGATGTGGCGTGCACTCTGTGAACAGTCAAGGTGAAAGTGCACAGCTTAACTAAAACTACGCCTAATCCTCTTTATCAAAGCCAAGTAGACCGCTATTCCCAGACATTGGTATTTCCACTGTAAGTGCTAGAATGACCACTAGTTCCCCAGTGTTTGGAATTTCCTTTTCACAAAAAAGTGCAGGATTGTTTGCTGTATGCAGTGACATAGTTAGACTGTTGTCTAGACTTTTTTTCTAGTATGCTGTGTAAAATATTTTATTTAAATAGATCTCCTCTGAGTAAAAATCTGCTTTTTGTAACACTCCAAAATCTACTAATTGCCAGAATATAACCAATAATATATGACTGAAAAAACTGTGACTGAAATGCAGTTGAATGTGTAGCCATTTACTGTTTCGACAGGTCTCTTAGCTTTAAACGAACAACCTTATTAACCTATTTAACCTATATGACTGAAAATCAGATTCCTTGTCATGTACTGGATGCTTGTCATGTGTATGGTTCGGGACAATCTGTGATAAAGTGTCATGTTCTGCTGCTCTTTTCACCAAGTTCTCTCCTGATGTTATACTTGAATGTGCTGCTGCACTGTCCATTTGTTTGAGCTGTTAGACCAATTGGTTTCTACCGTCTGCCTCTTTGGGAGCCAGAAATTGTGAACCCCAATTTTAGACTGTTATTCTACAGCAGGGCCATACTGTCTGTACCCAGAAGTACCACTTTGAATGAACCACAACAACTTCACTGTAGACTGTCACAGTGTTCACTCTTTTAAATGAATGCGATATGACTTCCAGGCCTGCCAGTATGGGGAATTTCTAACTGCAATGCTTTCTTTATTTTTGTGAAGATTAACTGGATGTGCATTGAACATTAAAACAAAAACACTATCTTAATCCTTGTCATCTTTTGATTTTATCTTTATTTTCTCCTCTGTCCAGAAGTATTCATTCCTTATTTGTTTGTAGGTAAAAATATCACTGCAGAATTTATTTGCAAGTAAATCTGTTTTTTAGGACCTTCTTCAGATATTTCCTGGAATGAAAGCTATTGGCAGGTTTATGGTTAGTCTCAACTTTTCGCACATGCAAGATAACTGTTTAACATGTAAATAAGGCATTTCTCGGGAAGCAAACTCTCAAACACACAAATGTAGCAAGCACAACACGACGGTAAACTTTTCCAACCGCAATAAGTTTCTTTCAGAATTATTTTGTATATGATTAACATACTAATAAATTAATGTTATTTACCAAATGAGGATAAAGTTTTATATAAATTGTTTATCTGTTTTATATATGCATTTAGATATGCTTCCTAACTTGTGTAGTGCTGATAGTTATTTTCAACAAAAGATGGAGCCTCATAATTGCATTGAATTGAGTTATTTGAAAGCACTGATTCAGTAAACCTTTTATACAAATCACCACAACGCCGGATTTAACGTTACAAAGCTGGCTTTGCTGTCTGTGCTTCTAAATGACATGAGTGTTCCTTTGATATCAACTGTAATAGCTCCTTACAGTTTCAGCAGGTTCGTGCACCCCATTTTAACAGTAGAACCCCAAAAGATGTTGTGCACATGCGCGGTGTGCAATCTACCGGAGCGCGAGAGGTAGGGAAGGCAGTCCTAATGGCGGAGAATGTACGGTCGCCTTTTGACTACCGGGAGCCCCCGACCCTCGACAGCGACGGGGATGGCAGCAAGCCCCCGCCGCCACGGGGGTGAGTGAGTGCGGCACGCCTCCGGTTTTGTCGACGCGAGTATTTGTTTTTCAGCGGAGATTTTGTGCGCAAAATGCCAGAGCCCCGGACGCACGCGCCGGGAGCGTGCGCGTCCATTTAGTTAACGCTGGAAGCCTGTGTTCCTGTGCATGGTTTTCGGCGTTATGTTGCAGAAAGCAGAGACGGGGAAGTCCGTTCGGCCTGGCTGTCGGTTGCAGCCGGTGTAGCCCGCGGGGCCGCGTCCTCTCGGGGTCCGGCTCGCCTCACACATGGTCGCCAGCCTTTTATTTTCATGTTTTGGCGCTGGAAGTATCAGCTAGCTTCTGGAAGCTAACGGGCTAGCCGCCGCTTAGCTTTAATGTTAGCATGCATCATCTGCTCTCTAACCCTGCGGATCAACAGTCTTATCTGGAGTACATCATATTTCTCAAGCTCTGTATCTCTCCACCAATCCTTCGTTAACGTTTTGTAGCTTTGAACACTTATTGGCTGCTCAGTCGCAGCGGATCATGAGTTCTGGTTTGTTTTGGTGTAGGGTAAACAAAGTTGCTGACCACCACCAAAATACACCGGACCCACAGTGGACTGTCACCAGGCACAGTGAATGAGGCACGCTTTGTTGGGCCAACCGCTTTTTAAAATCGCAGCTGCATAGTCTTAGCGAGTGGTGATGGGCATGCTCTGTTTCTATCTTATGGTTGAAGAATAATAATGATTAGCAGCAATCAAAGCTGTGGTGCAGCAGATTTGTGGTTTTATCACAGATCCATCGCTTTGCTGCTTTTCTATTCTTGCAGACTGTCTGAATAATGCTTGTTTGTGTGTGAGGTTTATCTCAGCTGTTGATATGCTGACAAGTTCTACTTTAAAAATCAAACAAAGCCAAGATGTTGATGAGGTTAAATCTTCGTCTTGTTTTTTTTATGCTTAAAATCCTTTTAATTCAATGTCATTGGGTTTTTTGACTCACCATGGAACAAGATTAGTTTTTTTAGAAGGCACCACAGGAATAGAAAAAAAAAAACTTTTTATTGTACTTAATTTGATGTATTATACATTAAATAGTTTATGTATTTATCTAGTATTAGGCAGTCTGGCTAATATTTACCCTGTAATAACACCCCTAAAGTCCTAGAATGGTTTTGAGATGAAGTAATTTTAAAGCTGAACTTAAACAGAACTGTTAAACCACCTAGACCATCATCATTTCCAGAAGACATCAAGCTGTTTATGCATTTGCTGTTTTTGTTTTCCAGTTCTTGCTTTGCCTCAGTACGCTTACACCGCTTATTTTTATCCTCGTCTTTCTTAGAATATTTACATAAGGAAAGTCTTAAACGCTGGTTTGTTAGACTGCGCGATAAACCTAAACAGCGACCTTTGTTTTCACAGCCGAGTGTGTGGGAGAAAAAGGAAGGGGACACCTGTGAAGGTGTGTGACCGAGCGTATGTAACAGAAGATGAGGAGGAGGAGAGCATGTCAGAGCACAGCTACAGCCCCGGTAAGGGAACAAAGACGCGCAAAAGCAATTTGCCACCTGTTGTTGATGTATTTAACCATGGTGGTGTTTAAGGAAAATGATGGTGTTGCGTTGCACCCTCCCCACGTTCGATCATCAGACTTATTTTTGGCACCAGGGAAGATAAGCAGTGCTCGTGTTTGACAGCTTGTTTCATTATCAGGTGATGGCCCGTACCCAGAGGGTGCAGAAGACCGTCTCCCTCCCCCTGGCAGTCCGTACTACCTCCCTGATCCCTCTCAGCTCTGGTAGGGAAGTCCCTCCACCAGCTTTCCAAGCTGCTCCTTATAGACAGAGGAACCATGTTGCTCTTATGTCCTCTTATGTTTTCCAGTGTGCCAGAATTGGGAGAGGAGGGTGCAGGTGGTGTCCGGGGACCAGTGCTTTTTCACCCACCACCCAATTGCCGAATCAGAGAAGTCCACTGTGGGACCCAGGTGCGGTTGGTTGTCATAGCAATCCGGGACATCGCAAAAGGGGAGGAGATCACAGTGGACTACAGCCTGACGGACTGGGGCGAGAACGCATTGGTGAGAGTTTTTGTCAGTCTAAACAAGCCATACTAAAGAAATGTAAATCTGATCAAGAACGAGCATCGAAGAGGTTAGGGAACACAAATGGAATAGATAACCTATTTTTGTTTTGCTTCAATAAGCAACTATTCCAAAAAATAATAATTAAAGGTCCTTTTAACCTTTAATGTTTTCTTCCATTTGGAATCATTTGTGTTTCAAGGAGGAGGAGGCTGGCCCCCATCCACTGTCCCTGTCTGTTTCTGATTACCTGACTCCCTCCTGGTCATTATCCCCTTCATCCTCCCCACTCACCCATTCTGAGCCCAGCGACTCTGACCGAGAGGAGGATGAAGAGGAGGAAGACGATGACGACGACGACGACGATGAAGAGGAGGAGATCGAGGAGATCAGGGGCCGAATACTTCGCCGGCGCAAAAAACGCAAGCTTTCCACGCCGGTTGATGCCAAGAAGAAGAGCGTGCCCTCGTCCTCCAGGGGGCCCGGCCGCCCCTGCTCCTCCTTTTCCCGCCCAGCGCCGGCCCCGCCCACGGCCAGGTCCCAGGGCTCGGTCAACACGCTTTCGCCCCCGACCACCAACATAAACAATAACATCAACATAAACATCGGCAGCTCCGCGGGGGCTCCTGTGAGCCGGCGCCAGCACTGCCCCTACTGCGGCCGCCACTTTCGCTCCTTAGCACGCCACCTGGAGAAGTATCATGCCAACCAGCCCGACGTGAGAACGGCCATGGAGCTGGCCCACCTCCACACGCACGGCTCCTCCAATGGCAGCGCCCCTCACCCGCACCCCTCCTCATCTACTACCTCTGCTCCCCATTCGTTCGCTGTCCCTCAGCCCTCCGTCTCCAGCTCCACTCCGCCCTCTCTCTTCTCCAGGGAGAGGGAGCCTCCAGCCACTCGACTAAACACGGGTGGCGTCTCTTTCTCCCTGTCACTTTCGCCGCCTTCTTCAGCTCAGCCTGCAGCCGCGAAGAAGGCGGCTAACGTACCACTGCCTACGGCAAAGCTCCCCCCTCCCTCGATGCAAACCCGGGTAAAGAGTCCGTCACCCCCTGCCCCCTCCACTCCGAGAAGGGGCCGGAGGATGAAGACTGAAAAGCACGAGGAGCAGCCGAAGGTGGAGGTGGAGAACTCGAGAAATCAAGAGGAGCTGCTGCCCCCTCCTACACCAGAGCCAGATGTTGATCCAGATGAAGAACTGGAGCTGAGTGGAGAAGGGGAGGACGACGCACCAGAGGAGAAGAATGGAGAAGTAGTAAGGTGTGGTTGGATTGTTTTCTTTCAGTTGACCAAGTTGTGCCCGATTGCCTTTTTCCGTCGTGCAGTGAGTGACTTATTGAAGTGTTCTGTCTCTCTTCCATCTCTAGCGCGCAGAGACAGCACATTTCTCCGCTGCTGTCCTCCCTGTCTTGCTTGGTGCTCTACCTCCGTCACCAGCAGCACTCCTCTTTCCTCTCTTTGACTCGCTCTCCTCACTCCGCCGAGGCCTGGCGCCTGCTGTGCCACTCCAGCCTCTCCCTGCTCATCCTCTACAACCGCCATCGGGAATGTGAGGTGGCCAAGCTCACCATCCAGGACTACCGCAACCGCATCACTGCGCAGCCCGGCCCCAACCCCCCCTCTGGCATGGAAGCCCTCCTGTCCCCCTTCGAACGCCAGGTCCTCTGTCACCTCCCACGGGCGGGTGTCTTAGGCAAGCGCGGCCGCGTCCAGCCCCTCATCTTCCCGCCACACTGTGAGTCCTGCCTGGACCTGCTTCTACGAACCAGCCCCAACGTGGGCGTGGACCCCGAGAGCCCCTACGTCTTCTCGCGGCCCTACCACTCTCCCGCCACCCCTCTGCGCGGCACGGACCTGCTGAGAAACCTGGCGCGAGCCAGCGGGGCCAAGAACGCCGGGTCTCTGACGGCCACGCGGGTCCGCCGGCAGGTGGCCATCCTCACCCAGCTGCTGCTGCTGGAGGAGGGGGAGGCCGGAGGGGTCAAGCGGCTGGAGGACTTCCTGGAGCGCGAGTACCACGTGACCCAGAACTGCTCCTCCATCATACGAGACCCGGCGCTGATGGGTCGCGTCGGGCGCGTTGTGCTGTACGGAGAAAGGGAGGGGGTGCTTTTCAGGGGCATGAGCCTGCAGGACATCTGCCTCGAGTTAGACGGTGAGGAGCGTCAAGCTTCTTTTTTTCCTGCAGAAGTGGGAAGGCCTTTTGGTTCGTGGTGTTCTTTTAAATGTGAACATTTTGGCCGAAAAGGCCCGGGAATTTGATAAATATGCCAAGGCAGATTTCTAAGAAACGTTAGGAATATAGATACCTTTAATTATTCATCTTTCAAATTGTTAAACGTAGAAAACCAGGCTCAAGTTACCTCTTTTTCAAGTTACCCCCCCCCACCACCACCACCACCACCCCATACATTTTTTTGTACTGCTCAGAAATCAAAGTAATTTTTTCAGTGTTTTTAAATCCTTGGTTGTTGGCCTATTTAGCACTTACATTTTAATCATTACAAATCTATAACATGTTTTTATGACCTGAATAGAAAATATGAATTCATGATGAAGGATGTCTGTGACCGAAAATATTTATAATTTTACATTCTGTTTCAACCAGTTAATGCAAACTGTAGATCCATCTGCATAACTTTGACTCCTGTTTTCTGCGTTTTACCCTCTATGTGCAGTTATGTCTGGCAACTCGGCGGATTCGTTTTCAGAAGATTCGGAGCCAGAGGAAGAGAAACATGAAGTTAAGGAGAAGGCAGAGGTGAAGACGAAGAAGAAAGGGCCCGGCCGGCCGCCGCGTAAGAAGAAAGCGCCCGTTCCTTCACCTGGCGGCCTGCAAATCGCCAATGACCACAAGAGGAGATGCGTTCCTCCCAAATCAGGTACCGGTTTGTCCTGTACAGGGTGAGCGGGCATTCGGTCGTCCTGGCGCTCTGGTCGCTCGCGCCTAATCCTCCCAACGCTCTCTGCAGGGAAGCGGGGTGTGCTGAAGCGTCCCTGGTCGGAGGCGGAGCGCGTAGCGGTGGAGACCAACCTGAAGAGAAACCTGCTGGAGCTGCGCGTCCCCGCCAAGGCCGACTGCGAGCGCTGCCTGGAACTCTGCCCCCTGCTGGTGAGCAACCAGCGAGACTGGAGAGCGATCAAGTTTTACGTGCACAACCGCATCCAGCTGCTAAAGAAGCAGGGGAGGAGGGAAAGCGCCGCCGCCGTCAGCTAGAGCAGAGCGGCGCCGGAGGACGGGCGTCGTGAGGGTTGATCCACCAGCAGTCACTGTGGAGAGACAAACTCTGGGCTGCTGCTTTCATTTTTCTGCCATGGATGCAGCAGTCAAAGTTAAGATGCATTCCAGGTCTCGTCGACCTGGTCACGAGGGAGTAGTGTAATAAAAGTGACTAAGCTAAGGGGGCGGATGGGTGAGGGATTATGCGTGCCCCCCAGTTGCCGTTTCCCGCCGTCTGTTTTCAGTTGCATTAGGACGACATGTCCGTGTACTTGTGAGGTCAGACACAGTGAATCGCTATTTCTTTTCAAAATGTCATTTTAACTTAAAGTGAAGGGGAAACCAGGTGGTCGGGGTAACAAGCACCAAATGTCTGTGGAGTGATTTGTGCTTTAAACAGGAGAAACCACAGCAAATAGTCCCTACATGATTATTTGCTTTGCCTGAAGGCTGTTGACCAAACGTGAATGTGTAAAGCTTTGGGAGAAGAAACCTAAAGGGTGTGATCTTCAAATGAGCAGAAGACAACACCTCTCGCTGATTCATATGAACTTGTATAGTTTGTGTTTAATTCTGACATTGTGCTCCCAAATGATGAGTGTATTTAAAAAAAAAAAGTGTTTTTCAGTGTCTCAGACCATAATGCAACGATTAAGTGTTTTTTGCATACCTCTATACCACGATCATAGACTAGTATGTATCAATGCACACTGACTTGAATTTACCAAGCATCAACATTTTTAAAAAATAATGTATTTCAGAATCAACATATGGTCTTATTCATAATGTAAATACTTCTAAACTTTGAAAGTATTAGTAAGTTGTTGTGTTATGTACATATTGTAAATACTACCTGTACTTATTAAAAATGTATGACATTTTGATGTGTTTTTTTAAACTGGACTGTGAATTATCCATTGTGAAAACAGTGATATGAAGAAAATAGAAATGATAAATACAAATACCATCATAATGTTTTCCCCCCCTTTATTTGAAAACCTGAGAAATACAGCATGCTGTTGGAATAACACATGTACCAGTCACCGTATACACAACATACACTGTCACTGGTAAAAAATACACCTATTTTTACGATTAAAATGTATCAAGATCATCAAATACACACAGGGACTTACAATTCTAGTAATCTCCTGCATAAAGCTGCCAAAAGGTGAGTGTTTTGAACCTTCGTAACTACATTTAACAAGCAAAAGTCAAGTTTACATGAGTTCAGGGTTTGACTATCACATCCTACATGGACACACATTAGTAGATATGTTACACAAAAATATGAATTAAGGAAATTAAATATGCTTTATCTCCCAAGACTGTTACAACCAAGTCAGTAGCTTAAAACCAAAAAATTAATATTTACTGTTGTTTCTATATTTTCTTTAACATACAATGTGAGATCATTTGAAAAGAGGTTAAAAAATGACCTGGTATGAGTCAGTTGGACCGGAAATGTGTTTCATAATAGCTTAGCTGGAGTAGGAGAACAGACGTTCTGATGTAGTTTTGTGATTTGTAGTGGATATTTGAGTACATTTAATGATAAAACTTAGTGTGGTGTCAGCTCTTAAGTTTGAAAAACACAACAAAGTTGCACTGAGTGGCACAGTCCTTGTTAATGCCTTAATAGTTGCAATCTCTAGTTCTTCTTGCACAGAAGATTTTTTTAACCATTTGCATATGACTGGAATTCCTAATTTAAGAAGTCAAGTAAAAAATGCGTTTCAAAACATAAATGCACCACTTAAAATGTTACAATTTAGGAGTGTCAGAGGAAATTGGTACCTGAAAATCCCTCTGCAACACATCGACTAAACATGAACTCAATTTTTAATCCAGTCAAGTACCGTTTACAAGAATCAGAATTCCTATGTCCACCAGGGGGTGGACTCAAACCTTATATGCCAGTACGGGTCCTTTTTTTTAAGATAAAATGTTGGGGGTTTGGGGAGGCTGCCTCTGCATCCAATAAAGCCCAGTCTGGTCTGATTGGTCAGCGCTTTAAAAGTGTTACCTTTTTTACTCCATTGATTCCTTAAATATTTACAAATGAGAAAGGTAGAGTGGATTTTGTTAGATTTGTACACAATTGAAACTCAGCAAAGGACAAAAGTCCAAGACTGAGATTCAAACTGTTCCGTTTAGTCATAACTGTAGTTACTTATGCTGTAGATTGAGAAGCAGACTGTTCTCCGGAATCTACTTTTCCATTGTCACTAGACTGCTCTGACACATGTATTATCTCCATAGGCCCTTTATCGCCTATCCCGGGATTGAATAATGGGAATACTTCCCCCGTAAATGAAACCGTGAAAGACCCAATCGGGCTATTTTCCTCTACATCATAAAAAGAGAGCTCCTTTTGGCTGAAGTCCAAATAAACTCCAACCGTTTTGGGCTTTGACTGAATAGGCAGGGACACTGTTGGTTCAGTGCTAAGGTGTAAAGTATTTTCAGTGTCGGGAGAGGACGACAGGAACCAGAAACCATTTGATGCGTTGGCAGAGAAACACTTTGTTTGGGGGATCGCAGTTACACTTGTAACTCCGATCCACCAGGACTTCTTTTGGCCTATAGTAGGTTTCCACAAGGAAACCTCCCAGTAGTGTTGTCCACTGGAGAAAGCTGGTCTTCCTCTGATAGCTGTGAGACACGTAACCATATCTCCATCTGGAAATTTCCCTTCAGCGTCTCTCAGCACATTCCCTTTGGTTTTGAGAGAGTCATTACTTGTCTCCTCCAGTTCAATATTTCCTGTAGGAGATTAAAAATTTGATTAAAATGAATGGCAACAACTGTGGTGTTAAGAAAGCTAGATCATAAATGAGGTTCTCAACAAGTCAGAATCTTACTGTAATACTTGCGAGCTTGCAACACAGCTGTGGGGAAGCAAGGAGAGCACACCTGTTTACATCTTTGAACTTTTCAAAGTTTTCTTCAATCATAGAAACAATAATATGAAATCTTACTTTTTGGTAAAAGTGGATTGTTCTCTGAGGAGGAAAAAAAAGGTTTGTAAGTATTTTGCATCGCGGGAAGCAGAATCAACAGCTTTGAACTGGCAAAAGATGAAATGCGCTGCTGTTGTTGGAAATACTGGCTGAAGATTGTGGAAGAGCGGCAGCTGGTAGCAGTTAGAACTGTAACTTTCGGTACTACCAAAAGTGCTCACATATGATAAACCATCAGTGAAAGATAATGTGATTTTAAAAAAATCTGTAATGTTTCCTACCCTCAGTGCAGTCTGTGGGTTTCTTCCCTACAACAAAAGAAAACATTCAAAGGTTTGTCTTTACTCATATTTACAGTGTGTCTAGAATGGCTCATGTCATCTGTATTTTCTGTAAATAAAACCCATTACCTCTCTTTTTGAAGTAGAATAAACCGGCTAGTACGGCCAAAGCGACGAGGAGCAGACCGAAAGCTACCCAACCGCCCACAGAGGGTGCTAACACAAAAAACAGGCAGGGTTTCTCGCCTTTTTGCACGTTTTTACAGCGAAAAAGAAAGAAATCAAGAAAACAGTTGCAAATGGGCCAGTAATTCTCACCTTTTTCAGGAGTTTTCCCCAAGAGCAGTCGTGCCTTCTTGCCCTCCATATAAGAGACACCCACTGAGCAGGACACCTCCGAGAATTCTGAGGCAAGAAGCCAGCTGTGGACCGAGAGAAGACCGGAGGAGAGTTTCCTGTACACCAAACCTTTGGGGTTCACGTCTCCTGTCCTGTCAGACCAACGCAGCTGAGGTTGAGGGTACCAGCCCTCGGATTCACAGCTCACATTCACCACGTTGTCTTTCCACTCTGCGGACAGGAGGGGGGTGCTGCCTGCCTCTGTGAGGGGTTTGGAGAAGGGAGGTGAACGGTCAGTTCAAAAGATCAATCGTTGCGGGTTGTTTCAGGTGGATTCCAACCCTGGTGCTACTCACCCATCACATGGAGAGTCACAGAGGAGCTGTCATATGAATCTAAGCTGCTGGCATAACAAGTGTAATCCCCTGCGTCTTCAATCGTGACATTTTCCAGCTTCAGGCTCACATCACCTGCCTTCAGCCCGCCGGATGTCGTGTCCTTTAATCCGAACGAGACTCGGCCAGAATAAGAAGCCTCCTGGGATTCATGCTCGAACGCCTTTGCCTTGTACAGCATGACCGGGGTGTCAAAGTTTACGGTGCCCCGATACCAACGGACTTCCAGATCCTCTGCGCTTTGAGGGGGGCTGATCCAGCAGGGTAACGTGACGGCATGGCCGCGTTGCACCGAGCGAGGAGACTGAACCGAAACCGCAAAGGTCTCTGAGACTGTGACACAAAGGATGGAGGAGGTTAAACACCGGCTCCTGTTAGCTGCTGTAGTTAGTTAATACATTATTAATGCCATTAAGTTGCGTTATAAAAGTAGCAAAGGTTCTGGGCCACATCTCATTTATTTAGATAGAATGATTTATGAATCAACAGCAAACAAGATCAAAACAGTCCATGCAATCCTAACAAGCTTTAAAGTATAATTGGTATAAGCATCCGTCACAAATAGTTATTTAAGATTGACCTTGTTGTTAGAGTGTTTAACCATACAATAAGGAGAGACTTACCAGGAGCAGCGGCGCACCGCGAAACAAAGAGCAGGAAACACCAGAACAGAGAAACAGGCAGGTCTGTAGAACGAGAGATCAAATATTGACGACAAGGTGGATGAACCAGTTTTTCTGCCCTGCTAACACCAGGACTCCTGTTTACCTTGAATTAATAAACGGGTTTCGAAAGACCAGATTTTTGTTCAAATATATACCCACGGTCGATGAGCATGGCAAAAAAATAAGGCCCTACCCATCGTTTCCTTGAGATTCCACATTGATTTATCCACCGATCAGCTCGAGGTTTCCTCTTCCACGAAGACAATAAAAGCCCAGTTAGAATCCCAAAATACAAATCTGAGGGTAACGAAAGTGTCCCTGCAGAAACCTAAGGATAGACGTCGAAAAATTACCAGGGCCGTGAAAAGGAATTAACTATCAACGATCAACGAACCATACTTTCACTTTCACTTTTAGGGGCTTCCTGTGATCATGTGACTCATACCTATGTCTATGTCTGCACAGATCTAGACGTTCATGCTGTGTTTGTGTGTATAAAGGGCCCCTGCAGCCTATGACATTTCTTCCTGCAGTTAAAAATAAATGAATAAATAAATCAAACTGTTATCTGTTATTTGTAACATGTTAATATTTTCAGCAAATGCAATCTTAGAAATAAAAAGATTGAGTACAGCGTTTTATATTCCAAGGCCTGTATCGGTGTCGATACAGGCGAACGAAAGACAAATACTCATATAAAGTAAATTAAATTCACACAGATTTTCGCGGGACAGGAGTGTTTATGTATTTACGTCCTCACGTGAGAGTGTTGTGTGAAGGCAAATGTTGACACCGGAACAAACCCGGATGTTGCACCAGGACGGCTTCAACATAAGAGCAAGCAGACGATAACGACATAAAATTGAGTGAGAAATCACATTCTAAAACTTTTTCCTTGCCATGAATAGGCTTAACTATACCTCTACTTCCATTTAATGACACATAATTCAATTGAACGATTAAAAAAATGTCAAATTGAAAGAGTTTTCCCTTCGCAGACTTTACCTTTAAAGATTTAACCGGATGTTGGGTCTTAATAGAAAAATGCTTTGGCGGTGATCAAGTGTGGTGTCGCTTGTAAGACAGTCCAGCTTTGCCAGTTTTTGTGTCGCGTACCACCTCTTATTCACGCTAGGGTTGGCTGAAAACGACTGCGTTTACCATTTTGTGTTGTAAAACTCAACGGAAAAAACACGTTAGCATGTGAAATGTCATTTTTAAGTTGTTGACGTTAGCTGGTACTGTAGCTAGCTTCCCAGGGCTGTCCGTCAGAGTTGACAGTGTAGTTCACTGACCCCCGGCTACATGGCGACCTAGCAACAGGGCATCGGCTCAGCTTTCCCTTCGGCTACCTTTTTTAGTTAAAATGTCCCATCTTGATTCTGACGACACCACACCGTTGCTTCGGGATGATGCAAGCAGGTAGGGGCAAAGTTCAGTCGGTAGTTGACAAACACGGGGACATTTTCAGTGGGGGGGTTGAAAATGCTGTGTTTACAATTGTGGTGGTACAGGTTTTTCCTCCCTGTCTAGTGATTTTAACATTCGTGAAATATTGGTTTACTTGTTTTCCCGCCTTCCCTGCTAATCAAAGTATATCCTCAACTTTCATTCGCTGTTTGTTTGAGTAGTGATGGCTCTCAGGATGAGGACTACAGAAGCCGATGGAGGTCCATCCGAGTCATGTACTTCACTATGTTCCTCAGCAGTGTAGGTGAGGACACTCGTGACTTATGGCCCAGTCAGACACACACACACCTACACACACCTTCACAACAACAATACGTTGCTATGTGGCCCTTTATGTGCAATTGTTTGTTCTGCAAAACTACAATCAACACCAGGACTTGGTTGTTTTGGAAAGAAGTAATAACAGAGTAGTCCATCTGAAATCGGGCTACTGTTTGGCAGCTCCTGAGTGAAAGTAAACAAAAAGAAAGTCCAACTCATGGATATGGGCTCCTGACTGTTTCTGGCTGTTATGATAATGTTACAACAATTGTGTGGACATGGAGTGCAACAACAGATAAGCAGATATGAGATGGTTAGGACACAAACCCTGAAATCACTACAATTTTATTCTTATTTACAGGGGCCCTGAATCACTTCCAGTAGTTGTTTAATTTAAAACATTATGTGGAACTTTTAACAGTAGGTGTTTAATCTAAATTCTTTGTGTTCTCGCAGGTTTTACTATTGTGATCACCTCGCTATGGCCGTATTTACAAAAGGTACGCATCGCCGGCATTTACTGGTTATATCGATTCAAACAAAGTTCTGTTTACTTAAGCAGGGTAAAGACAGACTCAAAGAAGGTAAAAATGATATTTGGAAGGTCTGATTTAGGATTTGATATCCGGCCTTTATTAAAACTCAGCTTTTCTGAAACTTTCATTCGTTTGTGAATGCTGATCCAGGTTGAAGCTGCACAGTAATTCAGACTTGGTACCAGTTCTTAGTTGGATCATCCGTAAGACGTTGTCGTACTTGTTGCTTTTCGTACAGATCGACAGCAGTGCCGACGCCAGCTTCCTGGGATGGATGGTAGCAGCCTACAGCCTGGGGCAGATGGTGGCGTCGCCTATTTTTGGCCTGTGGTCAAATCACCGACCGCGCAGGGAGCCGCTTGTCTGCTCCATTTTCATCAACCTGTCCGCTAATATCTACTATGCCTATGCTCACCTGCCCAAGACCAATAACAAGTACCATTTACTCATGTCCAGAGTCTTCGTGGGCTTTGGAGCAGGTGAATTTCTTTGCTACATTTATCGAAAACCGACTGTTCAGAGTCGGTTCCTCTACATGCTGTCGTACCTGTCGCATGACAGGTAACGTCGCCGTGGTGAGGTCCTATGTTGCCGGGGCAACGTCACTGAAGGAGCGGACCGGCGCCATGGCAAACATGAGCGCCTGCCAGGCCCTGGGCTTCATCCTGGGACCGGGTGCGTTAGACCCCCAGGCAGTGGACGGAGGGTCTCTCTTTCTGAATTCTGAACATGTTCTCTGTCCAACCTCAGCTCTGCAGGCGTGTCTGTCGTTCGTCGGTGAGCAAGGCGTCATCCTAAACGTCATCGACCTGCAGCTCAACATGTACACCACGCCAGCCTTGCTAGCCGCAGCGTTTGGACTGGTCAACATCCTGTTGGTTCTGCTGGTGCTGAGGTGAGCGCACAAGCTCTGCCCGCCTCCTCGTCTCTCTGCGGGTTTCCACATCACAGCAAAGTCAGATTGCATCTCTACATGCTCATTTAAATATTTCTATGCATTCAGTCTCCCTGTTATTAGAATGCCCTGGACGTTGAAACCATTTTCATTGTTCGGCTGACCGCACCTTTTATGGACCTGTCCTTTACCCTCCTGTCATTTTCTTTACAAATAGAGAACATCATGTGGATGAAGATGGAAGGCACATTCGAGCTATCAACTACACCAACGAAGGTATGTAAAGACTCACAATTATTGTTTGGTTTGGGTCTTCACATGCAAAGTGAAACCACGGGGACGGGGATTCTCCCATCGTATCAAAGTCCAGGAGGAATGTGGAGAGAGACTGCTGCAGGAGTCGGAAGAGATTTAAGATTCTGCAGAAAAATGGGACAATTTGGCACATTTGTTGAGTACTTTCTGTCCCGGCTAACCCTGCTCTCCCCTTTGGTGCAGACAGAGTGGATGTTATCGAGGACACTGGTGAAAGCATCGACCAGCTGGCTGTGCTGACGTCCAACATCTTGTTCTTCATCGTCATGTTCATCTTCGCTGTGTTTGAGACGTAGGTATTTCTTTTTAACACGACTGCGGACAAATTAAAAACCAATCCAGCACCCGTCCTGCCTCTCGTCTCTGTAAATGCTGTCTGAATTTCCTATTGAATGTCTTTCACTCAGAATTGCCACTCCCTTGTCAATGGACATGTTCGCCTGGACGAGGAAAGAGGCCGTGCTCTACAACGGCATCATCATGTGCGGCATCGGGTTTGAATCCATCCTGGTGTTCGTGGTGGTGAAAGCAGCCGCTCAAAGGTAGCACACGTCATGGTTTCAGGGATGTAAATGTATCCTTCAGCTTGTCTGAATTTGGTTGATCAAAAAGGCCGTTGCTCCCTCAGGTTCGGGGATCGTCCGGTGTTGCTTGCAGGCTTTCTGATTGTGTTTTGTGGCTTCATCATTCTGCTTCCATGGGGGAATCATTACCCCAAAATCCAGTGGGCAGGTATTGACTTATTTGCACAGACGGGTCAGATCCTCTTTGATTAAGGGTTGCAGCCTTAATAACAATGTCCCAAAAATCGCATTATTTTCTTCCCAACGTGCAGATCTGAAGAACAACTCGCTGGTCAGTCAGATGTCTGCAGCCACAGTCGCCACCAACGGTACGTTGGAGCCCACGGGCTGTCCTTATGAACAGACCTGGTGTCAGTACACCCCCGCCATTCACCTGGGACAGTACATCTCATCCGACATCCTTATTGGGGTGGGATACCCAGCCTGCAATGTGATGTCCTACACGCTGTATTCCAAAATCCTGGGCCCTAAACCTCAGGTTGGTGTATTTTTACTCAGCGCTTGTTGATCTGTGGGCTGTTTTGAAAGCTTTTGGACGTGCCTGTACCTTTCTCAGCTCATCGTCAGAGGCTCTTATCACCGCTCTTCCTCCGTTTCTTTCCTCAGGGGGTGTACATGGGCTGGTTGACCGCCTCAGGAAGCGGAGCACGAACACTGGGCCCTGTCTTTGTTTCCCACATCTACACCCTGCTGGGACCTCGCTGGGCGTTCAGTCTCATCTGTAGCATGGTGATCGGAGCTGTGATCCTCCTCAGCTCGACCTACCAACGCCTCATCGCCTTCTCTGTTCGCCATGGGAGGATTGTAGAATAACCACTAATGATAACTGATGGTAGAATTGGCCAATCTACTGGCTAAGATGACGGCCTTCTTTTGCTGTTTTTTCTGTCTTTAAATGTTACTGATTACCCTTTAAAAGTTTGTATCTCAGGGTTTAACCTCAAAACTCAATAGTAAAGAGATATTCCTTCTGACCCCGATTAGATCATCAGAGAAAGCCAAAGCTCCACCAAGTGTTTTGATAAGCCTGTGACCCATGTTAATGTAAAAAATTAACATGTGCTTTTCATGGTTTGATTCTTCAATACTGTGTCTATTTCAGATAATAGGAACAGTTTCAGTTAAACATTCCCTGTGTTATGAAGGAAATATACTGCAGATGGGTTTCCCTTTTTCTAATAATGTGGTACCTGTGGTTGTGTAAAACTATGGGGCATTAAGATCCTTAAATTATTTGGAAAGTGACTTCTGGGGTATGTACAGATTTAATTAACTAAATGATGCATTAAATTGTAAGCTGTGTTCATTACACCTGCATATTGTTTGATTTAAGAAAACAAGTAATCCGGTGATGGAACCGTTAGGGAAAATGGAGAATGAATGCTGCAGGGTTGCTAGAATGATTTCTGTGAAGATGAGCTAGCAGAATCTTTTATGTTTAAAAATAGGCTGAAAATCCACTCCGTAACCTCATGCAATTCTCTAGATAGACAAATAAATAATACTTTGTCACGACGTGGGAAGTACCTCTACAATACACCTCTACAAAAATACATTTGGAATTAAATTTGGGTATCTCGTTGTTGTTTGAAATTACCCGCAGAGGGCAACAATGAGTAAAAATTCCCTAAGCATGGCGTATATGCGCATGCGTGTGCCAAACAGCAAGGGCCACCCACCGGTTCATGCGCACGTGACGCAGAGCTGACGGTAGTAGAGAGCGCGCGGAAACCGTGAAAGCAGCTAGTGGACAGCTGCTAAAATCAGTATTAGTAATGCAGCATGTGGCGTTATTAAGTTAAACCACACTGCATACCACGTCTGTTATGGGCGTTTATTAGTAAAAATGGAGGTAGCTAAAGACCAAACAGGTAAGAAACTTTTTAAGAAGTTCGTATGCACTCTGGCTAACTAGCTTGCTCGTTCTATTTATATCGCCGGATAAAAATCAGTTGCCTCTTAACCCCATAACACGCCAGTGGGGTTTACATTGTACATTCACGTTCTTATTTTTGCTTCGTCACCGGTATCCGTATGGTCGTCAGTAAATGTTTGCTGGTGTTACAGTTAAAGAACGTAAAAGTTTGCAGCTAACACGAGCGCTGCACAGCAGGGAAGTCTCAAACTATGCAGGAAATGTTATGCAAAACCCCCATAAAAGCTCGTACTGATATTATTCCACTAATCTCCGGACACACCTGTGGTCATTATCCTGCTTTTAGACGTGTCCCGAGCACAGCTGTTTCTAATAAAAATGAAAACATAACTGAGCAGGGCCGCGCCTGACACTGATTAAACTTGTTTTATTACAACAAACATCAACAAATGTTTGGCAAATTGAGACTCTTGGCAATTTTCTATTGGAATATGTAGCAGTTAGTTTATTAAGGCTGCACACTGTGCACAAATAAGCCTTCTGGCAGTGTCATTAAGGGGGAGGGGAAACTATCTTTTAGGCCGTGGGACAAGCACGGGTTTATTAAGAAGAACTTCTCTCCATTTATGGAGTTCTGGTTCTGTGTGTTTACGTCTAACCAGCATGTAATTAGGACCGTAGTGCATACATATTAGGCTGAGGGATCTTTAAATCTTTTAATTTGTGGGATTGTTGTGACATTTCCAAACACTTTATACTGGTTTAAGAGGAAGTTTCATGTTTGTTTTTTAAGCCTTTTTAATGGGTTTCCAGTGTTTGTGTTTCTCACACTTCCAAATCTTTTCTAAAAAGGCTTTACGTGTCCCCCTGCTCATTTAATAAAAAAATAAAAACGTCTCTACAGATGTATTGATATTTGAAATGCCACAGTATTTGTTTTTATTGCAGAGAAACAGACAACGTGCTGGTCAGATTGACTTGTCCTCTTATGCTGGGACAGTTTAACCTAACCTAAACTTTATTGCCTTTTACCACCTTCGAGTTCGGTTGACATTAACCTGCATTTGTTGCTTTATATTTGTCCACTTCCTGTGCTTTTTATCGAAAAGCTACTTCCTGTGTCCAACATAACTTAAGTCTGCAATATTGTCTGCTGATGTAGACAAAGTGAGTCAACCTTTTCAGGGTAAAGGAAAGTGAAAGGAAAAGATTAACTGTTTTGGTCAGAGTCTCTCAGCAGCTGAGGGACAGAGTCTCAGACAGCCTGGGGGACACGCCAGAAATCTTTATCAGGCTCTCCTTGAGCTGGAATTTAGGTGGACTGTGGAATATTTTCAAGGCTGAAGCTGGCAAGCTGATCTGATACTTCTGAGCAGCGATTGGTACTGCTATTCACAAGATTCTCTCTCCTGTTTAGCAAAGAGTTGCGGGAATGTTTGAAAGCCATCCCTACTGGCAAAGGATAATTAGATGTGGCCTACTTGGTAAGAAAACACATTAACACACACACAACAGCAACACCCTTATTTGTTTTGTTGGGTGTAAAATGTTGGTGATTGTGGGTCAGGTGGCGATAACGGCTTCTGTGGATGTTCAGGTTATGATAGAGGAACAGGAGGGAAGCATACGAGTTCATCCGGGGTTGATTATCAGCCTCCTCTGCATGACGACACATCGGCCTGTGACTCTTCCTGCTCACCCTCAGAAAAGGTGCCGTTAAGGGAAAGATCCTAAGTTTTCCACTGTAAAAAGGAGCAATGCAGGTTTCTGACTTCTGTTTGTTGTAGGATACTGAAAGAAAAGCCAGATTATTACAAGAAGCTAAAAAAAACAAAGAAAAGGCTGAAAAGAAGCAGTTAAAGAAACAGGTAACCATCTCAGTCTTTGAAAGGAGCTCTGTAGGAAAAAGTGCTTGTGATTATAAAGTGTCATCTTGTTTCTTCCTCCGAACAGAATCGGAAGGAAAGGAAAGAAATGGAGAAGAAAAAACAAAACCCTGAAACAAATAACGAGGTGATATTTGTAATAACTAAGAGAGTACTGATTTTCCAACTAGATGCGAAAGTTCTCAAACAAGTTTGTGTTTTTTGTTCTACAGGAGAAAGATGATGTACCGCCAGCCAAAACGGAGGAGCCTGTTAGTTATGAAAGAAAAGATGGTATCGGTTCCAGAGAGAAAGGGTTGGCTGCTAAAGGTCCAGCCAACAATGTCAGTGACACAGAGTCCACCGACAAGGATGAAGGCTCCAGTGATTCAGAGGTACCACGTAAAAGACGTCTCTCCTAAATAACTGCACTGTTCATGAGAACCTGAGCGAGGTGGTGGTATGGAGGAGGTATTCAGCTGGCCCCCTTCAGCTGAATCCGCTGTGAGAAGGTGGGAAATAATGTGTTGGTCTGGGCATTTTTCTCAAGGAACTGGACATGACGAGTACTTTTGTGAGCAAAGCTGCTCTTATAGCGAAGCGTCAACTAGAACACAAGACTGGAGCTGAGAGGAAGGAGAAGAAGGTCCCAAACAAAGAAGAGCATAAAAGTGTTCCTAACAAAAAGAATGAAGGACGGGAGCCTCAGAAGAAGGTGAGACGTCCTGTGCACTGGTGGGTTTTTCAGGCAGTGAAAAGGTTTTGTATTCAATTCCTCTAATTAGCTTTTTTTTTTTGCGATTTAAACAGGATTCCATGGCACCCAGCTTTGAAGATAATATTAAAATAAGTACAGAGCTTGCGAGTAAGTTTGCCCTGTGTGCACCCACCCCGTCAGCTCATTTGTGTTTAGATCATGTCATTAATAAGGTTCTAATTGGATCTTTTGCTCTCTCTTTTTCTAGATATTGGAAATAATTTTGCCAGTGGTGGCGACTATTTTATGGCTGTGAAGTATTTTACTGATGCAATTAAATACAACCCTAAAGAATTTAAGTAAGTTTAAACGTTTTCCTGATGTTGCTGACTCGGCGGCTGCCTGTGATGTGACGTCCAAACTGTGTTTCTGTCTCAGGCTGTTCGGCAATCGTTCCTTTTGTTTCGAAAAGTTGCAAGAATACGACAAAGCTTTGACCGACGCTGAGCTGTCCCTGGGCATTCGGCCCGGATGGGTTAAAGGATTGTTTAGGAAGGGCCGAGCTCTGGCAGGCCTGAAGGTAAACGCCTCGCACTGCGGATTCGTTGCACCTTTCTTTAACCTCCTGTGATATGAAATCAAAGCATGGAGCTGTTTTTCAGCTGTGGTCAACGGTGACGTGTCCCCTGTCAGAGCAGTTTGTTTACTTGTTGTGCTGTTCAGACTTTGCTCCCAGCATTTCCCCACAGCCTGCAGCAGTTTCAGTGACGCATTAAGAGGTTCACGGACACAGTCTCCAGTTTTTTTATTTTCACAAAACATTTATTTTATTAAAATGTATTTTAAGAATAAAAAAAAAAGATTAACACACAGAGTCTGATACAGTCAGATACGTTTTTATTAACCTTTTCAGAACCACAATCAGTATGAATTCGATCCAATCCTGTTTTTATAGGAATGACCAGTTTGAGAGAACCGGCATTCTTTATATTGTTTGTCAGATGTTTATATAATGATGTTGTACGCTCAGTTTATATGGTGGCCTTGAAGGGTCAAGCCACTTTCAAACAGCCATGATTTTAAAAATAAATCCAGGAACAGACCAAATGACCAGAGAAGTCTTTGGAGCTGGTGTTCGCCTCTAATGGATGCTGTTCTGTTTCAGATGTATGAAGAAGCTGCCCAGGCCTTCAGGGAAGTCCTCAAACTAGAGAGTTCATATGCAGAAGCTGCTCAGGAGCTCATGCGGGTACAGATATTGGAGCTAATGGTGTGTAAAGGGGCGTTCCTGCTAATCTGCACTCATTAGGGGGTGGGGCATAAATGCCGCATAGTTCTAAATCTGTAATTCTGTGTTTCTCTTCAGGAATATGGTTTCACACGAGAGCAAAGCTCAAACGCTTTAATTATACACGGGACGGTAACAAAGGCCTTAGAGGTGCTCACTAATTTACAGCAACCAGGTGAGGCTGGCTGCAGAGGCCCTGTCCTCTGCCGGGGAGCTCCTCAGTGGAGCAGCAGCTCAACAGCCGGCCTTTGTGTTTCAGGGGCTCTTTCGAATGGGATGCTGCCGCCTGCCATAGTGGCAAATACCACCGGAATCTCTCCCATCCTCTCAGCCAGTATAAACCCTGCTCAGTCCATAGAAACACCTCCGATCAAACCTTTAGGCTCCGTCCAGAATATAGCCAATGGGCAGAGCCACCCGAAGCCTTTTGATATCCAGCATGTGAAGATGAACGGCAGCGATAACCAACCCTCACTGTGAGTCTGTCTTCAGAAAGTGAAGATTAAAAAGAAGAAAAAATCCCATGGTTGAATATAATAACACAGAGCTTTCTGCTTGTGTGTGTAAACGTAAACTTGATTTGGTTAGAGAAACATTATGCCAATTGACTTTTCTTATGAATAAAATCCTCAGGGTTTTCCCTCTTAACAGGGAGCTGTTTCCGGTTTGGGTGGGAAATTTAAATTACCCGGTGACTGAAGCCACAATCTTCAACCTGTTTAACAGGTAAGAAAGTTTGTTTACCAATCGGGTTCTTCTTCTTATTCTGTTTTCATCCCCACAAGTCGAAGGAGCGGTGTGCTGAACGTGTGTGTGTCCTCTGTCAGGGTGGGGCCGGTCCACAGTGTGAAGCTTCTGCAGTCCAGACGCTGTGCCTTTGTCAACTTTACAATAAAACACAACTGTGACAAAGCCATCAGGCGCTTTCACGTGAGTCAGATGCGAACCTGTAGCCTGTTGTGTTGTATGTGTTGTATCGTGTTAGTTGTGTTTTTGTGAGTCAGCCCTTTTCTTTTTTGTTGGATCACCTGTTAGCAGCCTTTTGCTGCCTGAAGCTGGCCTAAAACAGCTGCTGCTGCACAACAGCTTCCTTTTCACACATTACTCAGTCTGTTAGCGTGATGGCCGTCACACGCAGGTCCCTTTTCCTTCAGCGTTTTCCCCCACAATGCACTGCAATGTTTGAATTAAGACATTCATCATCTGTTTGAAGTGGGTTCTTCCACCTTTTCTCTATATAACAGCATATTCTGAGAGGTGACGTTATAAAAGTATTTAGAAGAAATGAGATGCTAATTTATAAAATCCTGTTGCCACGGGTAACATCTGCTACCAGTGACCTTCAGAGGTCACATAAGTAGTGACGCTCCACCTGTGTGGCATCCTCACAAACGCTTCATCAAACCACGGCGCTCTGGGAAACAGAGCTGTGAGAAGCACCAATCAGAGCGGAGGACTTATCTGACTTCTCTTTCAGTAACCCCTTTTGTTCACCGGTCACAGGGTTGTGACCTGAATGGCAACAACATTGCTGTGCGGTACCCTGACAGGATTCCTCCAGGCATAGGCATCTCCCGGTCAGCCCTCAGAGCGGAGGACCTGCAGGATGAAAATCTGAGGTGCGTCTGACTTGGAGAAGTTTGTCCTCCCGTTAGTGGGAAAATGGAAGGATCAACTCTTTTGTCTGTTGGTTTATTAAGATCAGAGTGATTTTAGAAATGTGGCACATATACAAATGATTATACATTTAGTGTCAAAGGGTTCCTGATGGCAGAGTTGGATTATGTGTGTACTGCAGGCACCATGTGGATGGGAGGACTGCAGATGGAAGCCAGAGGCCTTTTCGTCCTTACAAACCAGTGCCGGCTCACAGAGGAAACCACTGACTGGAGACGAGATGCCTTCAAGCTGCTTTGGTATTGTTGTCTTGGTGTGTTCCAAACAAACAAAAAAAAAAAGAACGGAATAATTTGGTGTTGAATTCAAACTAATCAGTGGTGTCTTACTGAAATCTAAAAGTTAGTCTACAAACCTATAATCATTGTTTTATTTTTACCAAAGCACTCATTTGAACCAGGATTCTAAGTGTTAACAAAAAGGTTTCTAAAACTTGATAATGGATGAGTCTCCTCTTAATAAAGTATTTTTTAAAGTCAGTATACAGGAGATGTGTAAGCCAAGTATGTGTTCAGTTTATCTGTTGACTATTCAGTCACTGTGCTGGAACTTCCGGCATTTCCTCAGCTGTGACAAATGTAACTGTGGAAGTTCAGTGTTTTTATGGCTTTCATCTTCCAAAAGACATGTTAAGATTACAGAAATTAGTTACTTTCCCTTTTTTTATTTCCTCTGTCTAATTGTAACATCATAAAGTCATAATTACATCACTTGAATGCCCACTATGGTCTTTATTCAGTTTGTTCAGAAGTGTTCGACTGAAGTCTATAGTTAATTTTCACTTTGTTGAATGATTCTTCACAGAATACAATTTAAATCACAGACTTTACCCAGTTCATTTCTCATCTTTGTAAATTCCACTTTGCTCATCAGTGGATGGTTTTCAGGCGGTCTGTCTTCATCCAGATGGCCTCATTTATAGTGCATTACTTGATCTTAAAGATTAGTTTTTTTAAATTCTGCTAGGATCAGATTGTTAAACTATGTGGAGGACTGAAGTGAGCTGTGATTACACCAGATAAACCTTTCATTCACATATATCTCCGTTCCATTTGGGAAAGATACAGTGTCCAGACTAGTGGGGTGAAGGTCTGGTCTTTCTTTGTTTAACTTTTATAAAATTACACTATTTTATATTAAAATGTAAAACAAACAGTCAAATCTGGAAGTTCTGCCATGTGTCAGTCAGAAGCCAGTAGGTGGCAGCATAAGCATACAATTGGCTTTGGGTTTTGGAAATCTCTCCTGGATGGAGGACCAGTCCTGTTCCAGCACAGGTTTTCTGGAATGTAATTGGACTGGGGGAGCATGGCGGAGCCACATGTGGCGGTTTGTGTTCACACAGGTCACATCTGTTCATTTGACCGAAAATATTCAGGCTTTATGCAGCAGTGTGTTTAAGTCCAGACCACCTGTCCTCAGACCTGGGGCTCCTGTGGAGTGATGGAACTCGCTCCTCCCTCTGTGCCCCCCCTGCTGACTCTATCTGTTGAGGGAAGTCCAGGGGCATCTTGTAAAAATTGGCTTCAGTCCTTTCTGAGACACCATTCTGTTTTAACACCCACTTTGAGTTTAATTAGAGCCAGAGAGCGCGTAATATGCGCCCAGCTGTGACTGTGTAGCAGCAGCTCAGATAAAATCTGTTCTTAACCCCGGCAATTAAACACACTCCCCAGGCCACTTCTGTTCAGACCGCCTGCAGCCCGGGAAAGCTGTGCTAATGCTCCGTCCTCTGCCAGCTGAGGCGTCTCTCCTCTTTAACAGCAAACCGGGGCGACTGAGCCACAAGGTGACGGCGTTGGTAGAAAGCAGGTTTAAGTCACTTCTTGGTTTTTCCTCCATTTGTTATGTCTAATTGCCCACCCCCATCCCCATCCCCTGAAACCTTTCCTGTTTTTGCCTTCAATTTACAAAATGAAAGCTCAGTGGAGTGTTTGCTAAATGATGTAAACGGCATTGATCCACATTACCTTTTGACTAATGAAAACTCCTTCCACCTGGCTCGCGTTACCGCTTAATCTGAAGTGTGTTTCCAGGGAAAGTGCTCCTCTGTCGGCTGGGCCTCGGTTCAGAGGTCCAAACGTTATTAGTTGAGAGGAAGCGAAGCACAAACGGGTCCAAATGTCACTTCACCTGCGTGATTATTGTCAGTCTAATCCTTCATTCAGTTCAGTCTTCCATGACTGATGTGGCTCAGGTGGCCAGCGTGTTGGAGCATCTCTGGACCAGGCCCACGTTATCCACGGTAAGCTGGCTGATGTGGCGGTAAAGTAAATAATGCTACATGCGTGTGGGGTAAATACAGGCTGAGCGGAGAAGATGTAGAACGCTACCAGTAACCATGAGTCAGACAGCTTTGATAACAGGATAATAAGACTACAACACATCTGCTCCTGCTTCCCTTTAGGGAATTTTGTCATTTTGTTGTTTTTAAATAATATTTTATCATCCGCATATTTGTATCTGCTATCTTTAAGCCAGTTTTATTCCACAAGCCTGTTAATAGTTTAATAATTAACCAATTTTATTCCACAGGCTTGTTAATAATTTAATAATTAACATCACCTCCAGAAGAAATAGCTGCTGTTTCTCTTAAATTATAGATTTTCTCCCTCTGAGCACTGGCTGAAATGCCATGTCCACAGAGCAGGCACGTAACAAGCTAATGCCATTAAAAGCACATCAACTCAGCGCATCAAATTAGGCTGTCAATTACCACGACCCAGGGCCCAAATGAGAGAATCCCCACACTCAGAGGGGGCTCACTCCTTGCCTATGTAGCACAAAAATGTTGGATACGACACCAAACAGTTTATTTAATAGCTGAACATTGTGAAACACGTTGGCGGTGCAGCGTTTCCAATAGAGGAAAACCAAGAGGAGACGGCATTTCTGAGACCTTCTGTAAAGCTGTTTTTATGATAGAGGACAAGGATGACCTCGTTTTATATCCATTCCCACCTACTGACCATGAGCTCCTCGGCCGGGTCTCCTTTGGTCAAATCAGATGTTTAGATTTGTTTGTGGATCCTCAATGGTTAAATTATGACTTGTGTGATTTATGTTTTCCTTTTTCTTTTTGTTGCTTTGGGCTTTTGGGCTAAAACTAACAATCCAGACCTTACATTTAAAAAGAAAGCTCTAAAACCAGGATACGGTTAGAGGAACACCAATGATCCCTTTAAAGAACACAGAGCAGAGTGGGGAGAAGAATCAGGACTCTTACCAAATGGCTGTTGAGGCCTCCGTGGGCCGATAGAGGATGGAAAACTGGACTCTCTAACAGACCTGCAGAAGCATGGCGCCTGCCATCCTCCAGCAAACAGGTTTTCAGACTGTACGCTGGGTCTCTGCCTCCGAGAGGGTCACACTTCACCCACCACGGGGGGGTCTGACTCGAAAGAGTTAACAAGCAGGCAGATGAACATCGATGGCTTCTTTTACCTTCCTGCAAAGTGAAGGAAAACCCATGAGACAACATATTAGAGTGACGCACAACTAGTGTTTTGGCAGTTGGGATTTCCTTAATAGTTGATCTGGAACTTTAAATCAATTCATTCCAGAAATTGATTAATTTCAAATAAAAAAAAACTGAATTGAAAAATTAAAGTAAAACTCAAATTAACTAAAAATCAAGTTGGGATAAGAAGCTGCAGAACAGCCAGTTAACCAAGTTTTCTCTCACTAATTCGTCCGCTCTGTGCTGTGAACGGACAGAAGGAAAAAAAGAATAGTTACCTTGCTGTGGTGAAATATTCCATTAGCTCTTCTCCTAAAAACTGAAATCCACCAAAGTTCCACACAAGATGTTTAATCTCAAACAGAAGCACAGCTATCACAGATGAAACACGGAACCGGGCTTTGTGTTGTGCTTACTTCCCTTCCTCCCGGTACAGCGGATGTCTGACTGGGCAGCCATTCACAGCTGAAGGCACCTGAGTTTGAGCCGCTGCCAGACAGTCTCTGAGAACAGCAGCTCGCGTAGAAAAAGAACGCCGTGTCCTGTCACTCTGACAAAGCCGTGGAAATCCTTTTTGTGGGTGTTCCTGATTCCGGGGGGCGGCTGGGACTAGGTGGGCAGACGCTGGCGGGGGAGTCGTGGCCCCCATCAGCCTGTCGCCGTGGGAACGCCGACAGCTCAGGCTGGAAGCTCTGCGTCTTTAAAAGCGGTCCCTTCCACTTTCCGTCCACTTTCCAGGTCAGCTCCACAGGCAGATGTTGCTCATGAGCTGGCAGGAGGAGCTGCTCTCGGCAGGGGAGAGGTAGAGCTTGCCGCTGGGGCAGACGCACACCTCGTAGACGGCCTGGCCCCGGGAGGCCTGGGCGGGGGCTGCCGAGTAGGTGCCGAGGGGGAGGCTTCCGAGCTGAATGCTGTCTGCATCCAGCAGTATCTGGAGTGGTGGGGAACATCACAGAGATGGAGAGCTGGAGGTCATTCGTGTTTCAGACCAGCCCTGCGGCGAGGTCTCAGCAGCTGGTGGACGATATGAGGTAACGAGTATTAAAAAAAAAGCTTAGTGGACTGAGGTCCAGGTTATGCTTTCCCCTGTCCCCCTTAAAAAACTGTACACAGTTTCATTATTCAGGTAGGGTCATGTGCGGAGTGGCAGTCGACCCAAATAAACAAACCCATTTCTGTCTACATCACTAGGAAAGCAGGCAGTTTACTGAGAAATGAAAATACGGCGGGAAAGAAAAAAAAAAAAATCGCAATTCTCCGATGCTTGAAAGTTAACATTTGGGCCCGCTGATGGTTTTTCATGGAAAATGGAATAAACGGCGTCTTTGCGACAGGCTGAGAGGAACAACGTTTTCTAAAGCTACTTAACAGTGTCGGGGAAGAAACACAGGTTCATCCCCCTGAGTTAGCAGCCTCTGTTCTTCAAACGAAATAACAAAATCCACTAAAAGCTGTCGTTTGAGGCGTCTAAAAAGCAGCCAGAGAGCGCCGAAAACTTTGAAAGACGCTCTGAAATGCAGGGTGATGTCTCAAGGACTTCTTTAAATGATTTCAAAGAGGAAAAAAAGTCTTTGTGGAAGTACAAAATAAAGAAAAAGGGGGTGACTAAAGACTTGTGCACGGCCCTCTGCACCTGAGAGGTAAATGCAACTTTATTTGGTCACCTGGAGTGGTGAAGCTCCTCACCTCTCCCTCTGTGGACTCCATCTGGAGGTCCTTCCTGCTGCTGACCCTCAGCGTCCCCTTGGCGGCGCTCAGCTCCACCCCCCGGGGAGCCTCCATGGTCAGGGTTCGCGTCGGAGACTCCAGCCTGACGGGACAGGAGAAAACTGGGACTTTAGGGGGTGAACTCAATCGCTTTCTGGTGATGTAGCTGCTGAGCATTAATGACTCATCCCAGCCGGCAAAAAAAAGGGAGTCAGACAGGCCCATTTCAGGATAAAAGAGGAGGCTTATTGATACTTCTCTCTGACTCCGACTGGGGGAGTGTGATTTCCCTCCTATGGTTTCCCCACCTGAGCTGAATTAAAGCAGCTTCTCTCGCTTTTCCCAATCAAAGGCCATCCTTAACACTTCATCTACAGCTCATTCTGACCTTCAGCATCACCGAGGCCAACGCGGGTTTGCGTTTTCCCTCCCGCTGACTTTTTGTTTACAATCGCAGAGATAAGTGTGAGAGCCAATCAACGCGGAATTCGTTTTCATGACTCAGAACCGTCTCAAATGGATTTTATCCCCCACATCGCCCCCAAATCTGTTTCCAATGAATTTTAAATGGAAGACTTAAAGGAGCTGCCTTGAAATCATTTAAATTCCCACACCCTCAGAGGGGTGGGGGCACATTTAGGATTAAGGACACGAGGAATAAAGGACGGGAAAGAAGACAGGCAAATGAATTTCATTTGCATTTGCGAGGCTTGCCAGTAGACGCGGTTTGAGGAGAATCTGGGAAACATGTGCCACACACGTGCCGGCCTAAATAAATCACAGATAGACGGTCGCTACCGTGAGTCATTTTCTATCTGTGTTATCTTTAAGCAGCGAGCAGCGACGCCCACAAACTGATGAGCACGACTAAGTCTCCTGGAAAGGATTTAACTTTTTCTCCTGTTTCAAATGCAAAAAACTACATTCGAAAAATAATTAACTTTGTAATTAAGCAGGGAAACACATTCTACCTTCTGCGGCAACGCTTTCTTTCCCCTCCGACACGCCTGCCTTTCATTAGCGAGCCACAGGACTGTTTGAGGGAGTCACATGCTTTAATAATTTCTCAAGAGTCCACCGATGATCCATGGCTTGGACAGAGGAGTCATTAAAAGACTCATTTACAACACTCCCGCACTGAGCTCTGCTGTAAGAAATGAGGGATATGCAACGTGTGTGTTATATTTTCACTCCATTCAAAGCAGTTCAATCATCTCCCACTGCCTGCACACACACTAACACACACACACACGCGGGCCAAAGCTGCCAGAAGACGAAGTGCTCAATTTCCAAGAGTGCTTGTTTCAGACACAGTCCGGAACAAAGCATTAAATGTATTAAATAAATAAATAAGAAAGTCTTTGGTTTTTATAACCAGCTCCGACTTCTTTCATTATCACGTGTGTTCATAGTCTGCGAGGCTCCAGCAGCTCCACATTTCACATTAATGCTGATCAGTTGAACCAGTTAGCATTAATGAGCTTTCATTTAAAATACATCAATGACTGATTTGGACTTACATCATTTTAATCCCAGTATCCCAGCGAAGGGAAGGAGCGGCCCTGACCGCATGTGTGGGTTCTACCAGGTTAAGATGTTTATTTCATTTACATCTGTAGAAAAGTGTCAGCCTGCTTCAGCAGATCTGGAAATATTGTGTCGTTTTATCCTCTCGATTTTGGCTTTCTACTGATTGCTTTTTCCCTTTTTTTCCCTTTCTTTTTGTTTTGGTTAGATCACACCCACGGCAGCGGGAGACTGGCCTTCCCAAAACCAAAGAAATCACCGGAAATGACCGGATTAAGACTCCAAATCCACAGATATGGGGGCTTTTTCTGGGACCTGAAGGCGAGATGTCTTAGATGCAGAATATGAACAAAAAGTTGGAAAAAATAAAGGAGGAACTTTGTCTTTCTGACAGTAATGGGAGGTATGGAATGGGTGAGTTTGGACCCCTATAGAGATGGTTAATTCTACCAAAACATGGCATCTGTACAGTGTCTGATTATATATTTCCTGGTTCCTTAAAAACAAAAAAACTCTAAGAAGCTTGTTGGACTCTTAAAATATTTGTTCGTTACATGTACCCTTCTATTTAAACTTCCTGAAATACTACACCTTTAATGTGTTCTGTTTGTCTTCCTCTCCCTGATAAAAGAGACAGAAAAATTCAGATTAATACATATTTCTGATAATTGAAGCACAGAAACTCTTTGGGATTTGTTCAATGAGGTAAGCAGATAGCCTTAATTTTCCATTTGGAGCCTTTAGAGAAGATGACAAATCTATTTTGTTTTAAATGTTACAATGCCTTATAACGCTCAGATCATTAGTTTGACTGATGAGGCCGTCGGTTTCCTAAAAACGGGATTCATCTCTAACGTTCCAGGGAGCTCGTTTCACCCACAATATTCAGGGGACTCCTGGCTCCATTCACAAAAGTCTGATATGTAAAGCTCTCATAAGAGATTACTTATGGCGCATTTCAAGTCCGAAAAGGCTTTTTATGACAGGCTCTCCCATTATCTGAGAAACCTGACCAACCTACATTGCAGCTGACCTTTACATCCCCAAAAAGGGCACTGTACAGCGGGACTGAGGAGGGGAAAGCTGCACGGAGAAAAAGGTGCTGACGACTGAGGCTGGAAGTCGCTTTAAATACTGCACATCTACTCTGTTTGCTCAGAAGATTACAAAGACGGAAGTAAAGTTTATCTTAAATGTCATTTCTGTAGCGCTCCACTGGCCCGTCCACCCGACCACAGCCTCAGAGGACCCTGCAGCCGGGGGCTGATAAAGTTTTAGGAAAAACAAAACAACAAACCTTCTGTTCAATGTCACCGGAATGAAAAGTGTCATATCTCTTACAAAAGAGATTGGTCCGAATTGTCTAGTTAACAATCATGGCGGCGAGCTTTCATACAGTCCTCTCTGTGTGGTGAGGCACGGGTTGTTACTCTTTTTAACTGCGTTTTGACATATTGATTAAAGACGTATCATTAAAAGACTGTGACCGTGATAAAAATCTAATCCAAAACTGGGACACAATGAGCTTCTGGTTTGAAGAGCAACATCCAGACGACGGCTTCAACTTCATTATCCTTCAAGTATATTTTCTGCTTTCAGGCAGCTGAAAAGTGGTATTCACAAAGACCCGGGCACGCTTAAGACATATACAGGCTCATAAAGCACACTAAAAGGAACAAGGTGGTAAAAGGAATGATACAGATTTTATCATTTGAGCCGATCACCAACAGCCAATGTCACCATAAAGCCCATAAATTCCCCATCAAAGACATCATTAGCTGACTTCTCAAGCGAATTTAAGAGCGAATTAAGGCATTTTCTGACTCCTTTTCTTACTTCCCATAGAGGAGAAACTTAGACTCTCCCCAAAGAAGAAGGCACCCACACTATAAAACCACTTCAACCATTTTAAGAGCTCTTTGACAGTTTCATCCCAACAATCTTAATACTGACTCTAAATGTCGGAGACAGAGATCCATGAATCTTATTGAACAGTTACAGCCAGGGGAACCTCTGAGGGAGTCACATGCTTTAATAACACAGAAACACAAAAAAAGAGGCTTTTGTAGCAGATTCTATGACAATATGTACAGAACTTAAAAACATAAATTCATTTGCTGCTAAAAACGCACCAAAAAATCTATTCTTTATACATAATTAAACATTCAACAAGCAAAACCCCGTCGCCACCTCGGAAATCTAAATACTTCCTCAGGCTGATCGAGTAATGCAGCAGAGTGATGAACACAGAGGTTTTGTACCGGAGCCTCCCAGAAGGCACAGAAATTGATACTCTTCATGGAGGATATGGATGGCGTCCAGAGCTACTTTATTTCCCAGTTTGATATATCTCCTTGAGCAACTGTCAAATAAGACATTTCCCACTGAATGGCCCAATAACTTAGGGCAGACATTGAAGAGGTGTCGCACCTCAACTGAGCTGACAGTCCCCGGAGCCAAACAGATGGACACGTCTGGGAGTCTGAAGCAACAATTTGCTCTCTTATCGAAAAGTAATGGTCTTTTTTTTGTGCTTTTTTGGGCCTGCATTTAAACTACCCCAGCTAAGGAAGACACAAGTGATCTCTGCCGCAGGTGATACGACCAGAAAAACGCACTCCGCTTTTAAACTTTGTGACTTCAAGCATCGGTATTTATCCTCACGCCACAAGTTTGTCTTTTGGAGACTTTTTCTGACGCATTGATTGGATGTGCGTGCGTTATCTACCAGAGATGTGAACGCACCGTCTTACCGGGCGTGTGTGGAACACATGACAGAAATATCACCGGCATACCCAACTGCAAATCAGCTGTACCAGGGCTGATAGCGCAACATTTATCATGTCATTTCCTTTGCAATTCTGATGGATTTGGGGCATGTGCGTCAGGAATCAGGGCGCCATCCTTCAGACAGACCCAAAACTATGAGATTATGTAATTGACAGCACTGCCTCTCATATTTAGGCCTATCATCTCCGGCTGTAAGTCGCTCTTATCGTCGAGCTGAGTGGGCAGAGAGCCGGAGAGTCAAAACACGAACGTTCACTTCCCGATTCCATGCAATTATAAATCTGGCTGTAAATGACCAGAGGGAATTGTGAGTAAAGCTGAGACGAGCCGAACAGCGGAGGTCCCTGCGAGGGGACAGCGGGGCTCAGAGCCCGACGAGAGCAGTGGAAAAGTTAAAGACAGATTAGGAAACACGCCCCCTTCAACCTAAACTCCCTTCGCTTTAGAGACAGAAATGTGAAGAGCAGAATAATCAAACGTTTTTCTCGGTTTTGGGTTGTGGGCAGAGAAGAGTATACGGGAGCAATCACCTAGGACCAATCGCATGGACCAAACACAGTTTGTATTACCATCTTTTCTCTTTATAAGGCACCAAACCAAAAAAAAAATCTATTGTGCTCTGAAAATTATCATTAAAACTCCTCCCCTGATCACATTTCTTCCTCAAGGATGATGAGTCATCAATTATCCCCCATATTTCTGACCCAACAATTCAGCAATCTCTTTGGTTATTTGCTTAATGCCGCCCATAATTGCTAATATAATTCCCCTGACCACAGAAAGGGTTCTTTGAACGCAGCTGTTTGAAGAAAGGGAAGCTTCTTGCCACCTGAGACACATTAATCATTGCTGTACTTTTCCCTCGGGAGGTTCTCGCTTATTTGCTTAGTTAAATCTACCTGAATTAAATGCAGGTGATATTTACACTGCTCCATGGTTAAATATGTACCTTAAGCCATTTGTTATGAGAGCAGGGAGTTGCTGCAAGTGAATATTAATGAAACACTGAAATGTGCAAATACAACAAGCCGCAATGCACATTATAGAAAATGATTATGATGTAATCACACGAGTTTGACTTCCCATATGGGATCAGCATGAGTAATGGAGAGATTTGTGTGTGATTTATGGAAAATGCACTACCACCGGCCACAAATTTAACCGAGTCCTGATTCTTATCTGCGCTGATTCGACGTTCAGACGGATGAATCAGTCATCCCAATTTAACGGTTTTTGCTTTGTCAGCTTGGTGTAAATTCAACGGAATTCTTACAAAACAAATCTTTACCAGTGGCAGACTACGATGCGAGCAGGTAACTGGTTTTCCCTATGCGTAGCGAGTTTCCTCTTTGCTGTCATTCAGTTTTCCTTTCAAACAAACTTTGGACAAATAGTTAGGTAAATAGTTGATGGGTTCCAGCTGTGAGAAACTGACAGCCGTCAGCTGGCGTCTAATTAAACGCCATTTATTCTACACTTTTTATTCAGATACTTGTCGGCTGAAGGATGATGACAAGCGATGACACTCTTAAGTGTGAGTGTGCTCCGATTCAGTTCTCAGGGAGAAAAACAGGTGCTTCAAAGAGGAGGAGGATCCCTGGTGGGTTTCTTTGATTTTGTCTTTGCTCTGTTCTTCTTACCACTGAATGGCAGAGTAAAAAGGGAAAAGGAGGATGACATAAAAGCTGTCTTCATGAGTAAGAGTGGTTCTCTTGACGGCGCCCACGTGATTTGCAGGGTTTGCTTTAACGAGATGGAAGGCCCAGAACCTGATATGTAAATAATCTTAAACTAGATTTGCTTTCCAACAGGCACGTTCTGGTTCCTGAATCATCCACGTTAGGCTGAATGGTGTCAAGGGGAGAAATATTCCAAATACAGGCAGAGTACACTTTTGTGACGGCACAAATTTAATCTAAGTGGGAGTCTGTCTTTTCTCATTACCAATTAATTATACAGTATGATGTCATCATATTGGCTAATAAATTGGATATGGGGGTGTAATGGGCCAATAGCCTACTCCAGTTCATCATGAATGTCCTATAAAACATCCTACTTTGGTTTCATTAGTTGGAGGCAGCACATATTATCTGTTGTGTGATAAGGGCCAGGTTTTACCACAAAACAACAGCTTGCCCAAATGTTTATTTTTTATCAGCACATGCATGTATCTCTGCCTTCAAATTGTGTTTCAATAAAAAACCTAAAAATGTTTTCAGTAATATGCTTTTAAAGAACCATTGTATCATTTCTTTGCTCTGGTATTTAATTTCTATCCAGTGCTGAAAAACAGGAGCCCTGATATTTACTTCTACTAAACAGATTCATGTGTGACTTTTCCACCCCAGCAACATTATTATCTTAAGCAAAGCTTGCCAATGAAAAAATCATTGGAAAAACATTGTTAGCCTTGAATTCATGTCCTTATTAGTCTACATTATTCTGTTTGCACTTTCTGCTTTTTTCAGTTCTTCTGTATGATTCATTAGAAGGTAAAAAAATGTTTGGACAGGAAATTGGGTTTATAAAAATGATTTAGTCTTGGCGGTACAGTTTGTACATCTGCTTGTCTGGAATATTTTCAGTTACTTACTATTGGAAAGAGCCAGTCAATTTTAAACCATCTGAAGTCGTGATGGATTTGATTGAACATCCGATGTCTTTTAACTGGTCGGAAACACAATTCAGCTTTGATATTCTGTCATTTAAATATCTTTGATCCTACGTGCTTTTAAACAGAAAATAATGTGAATCCCGCTTCAGTGACGATCACGTTGCTTTTAATGTGTCTTGGCTGTCTGCTGTTTTATTGCCTCTTGTTAAGATTGTGACCACATTGCAGATGGCCGCCCCCGAGCGGAGTCGGTGTGTGCGGAAATCCCTTGTGTGTGTGTGTGAGTAGTTGCTTGAAAGTAAAATGATCAGTATTCCTCTCACTGTGGAGGAATTAGCTGCCAGAACACTGCTTTTTCTGCCAACTTTGATCCCAGCTCTCCTCTCAGGACCAGTAAGGTGGACAACAAACCACAAACCTTATAGCTTGTTAATGGACCGACGAGGGGCTCGCAGCCTCAGGCAGAGTTCAGCTGGAATCACATGCAAGGTGGACGAGAAGGAGTACAGTACACAGCTACACCCTGCCCTCTTTCTCCATGCTTTGTTAGTGCCTTAATCAATTCCTGACTGCTATTGAGAGAACTTATAAATTAGCTTGCCCCTCGGCTGTGAAATTAATATAGTGGTCAGATGTGGTGGCAGTAGCAACCAGCAGATGCTTGACTCAACAAGATGGGGCTTGAGATAATGATACTGGTGAGTAATAGTTCCTGCCACATGTTTTTTTTTTTTTCTGTAAGAGTACAAATCACTGACTTTCAAATGCCACAGAACATTTACCGTCTGTATTTAAAGATCTCAATTTTAATTGAACAGAAAATGAACATGTGACATTAAGCTTTAATGAATTTCTGAAAGCGACTGAATATAGGCTTACCTCAGGTCCTCAGAGGCCCCCGCCTGGATCAGAGGAGTCTCTACAGAGTGTTCGAACACAGCCCCCTCTGAGCCTGCCAACACACACGCAAGTCACAGAAGAATATCTCCCAAATATGTGCTCTAAAAATGATGTTATGGTACTAAACACAACCCACAGGTTAAAGAAAAACAAGTGAGTTTTTTTGTCTCTATTTTAGACAAAACGACATTCACAACCAACACCACAGGACTGCAGCACATTCACCTGTGACTGCAAATTTCTCTGCTGTCATTGTGACTTCCTCTTCATCTGCCGTGAACAGGAGTCTGCTTCTGTCTCCACTCCGCACCTCCAGCCTCTGACACTGAGCCTCCACAGCATCAGGTCCTGCAAAATTAAACGCATTTTTTTCCTCTGGACAAGAAATACCTATAAATTCTGCAGAGCTGAAAAGATATTTCTAAAGCAACAATTGTCCGTGTTTTTGTAGCTGAAAGTTGTAGATAATAAAAGCATAATTCAGTTTAATCATTAAGAAGTACTGGAAAAAACAGATTTTTTAAAACTCTGTAAAGCTAAGTCTATTCAAAATATCACACAATCAGATGAAGGCTGCGTTTCGTTTCAGTCATCCTTAACGAAGAAGGATAAGCATTTACAACTAAAACATATTCCATTTGTGATAAATATCATTCTTTTGTGTGCTTTTTCAGATGTGCATATTTTTCTAATATTTCCCTTTCTGGTGCTCTCCATGAATCCACACCCTATGACGGCTGAGGAATTTAATTATCATCACCAAGCGCTATCCTAATCTGGATGAAATACACTTTTACAAGAGCAAGCACTAGTTTTCTCAGAAAGGTCAAGCATGATCAAAAAATGTCATATCACCAGTCTTATCAAATCAGCATCAACTCTCCACTTGCACATGCTGGCTAAAATCAATAGCTATTAATGTTAATAAGTGGGCCATTTGCTCTGTAGTGGCCATTAATCATGTGAATGACTGGTAATTTGGACTGACTGATGGTTAAACCTGACGATAAGAGGAATCTATTAGCCTTTCAATAAGCGAATCAGAGGTTGACGTGTGATAGAAATGACCGCGCTGGGCGCACAGACTATCAGGGAGAATTTCTAGATCAGAAGTGCTCACTTCATATCAAAGTTAACAATAAATAAGATCAATGTGGCTATTCGAAGAGCAAGACAGCGAAATGAAAATGTCTAAAGGGACCAGGGCATACAAAACAAATGGAGTACAAAACTACTGCTTTGGGTTTTAAACTGTGCTGAACTCCAGAAAAAAGCAGGTGTTTCTCCATCACCTGACAGAACAGAGGCACTTTAAACTCACCCACTGTGAGCTGACCAGTCAGCTGTCCTTGACTGTTCCTGGCATTCAGCGTTACATTCTTTTCGGAATGCAACACCAACACGTTGTCCTGGGGTAAAAACAGAGGGAAAAAGCAAAAATAAATAAATAAATAAATAAATAAACTAATTGTGTACAAGCTTTTTTTTACCCACATAGCAGCCAATACAAAGTCACTCACAAGATACATAGTTTATTATATAAACAAAAATGTTGGCGAGTGAACTGAATGACAATATTGCAATAAGACTAAAGAATGAAATGAATGAATGGAAATGAAATCATGCTAAAACGAGTAATGGGGTGTGGAGAGACTGAGGGGCAGCTGCAGAGAAGGTGAGTCCTGCTCTCCCTTCTGCAGATATTTAACTACAGGACCTGTTCTGCTCTCAGACAGTTTTGCATTTTGCCATTTTATGAAGGTTTGACATTTGAATGATGGCATTGTGTGTGTGCATGTGAGTGAGAGCCACTGCGTGCATGTTGATCTGGCTTTGAGTCTATGCAGCTTTTTTTTAAAATCTTGTTTTCTTTACGCAGTCTGGTAACGCGCAGAAGCCTGTTCACCAACACAAGGAGGCCGTGATTGGAGCAGAGATTGCTCACAGTCCTGTACCCGCTGTGGATATTTCCCATTGCATATCCACTTAGCTCCAGAGCTCCAGACGAAATAAAAATAATTTAACATTATTACATAAAACTGACTTGATCGCAAAGAGACACAATGGCAGATTGAGCAGTGAGTTGTAAACAAAGTTTGTATTAGTTTTATGGAGCACTAGAATAAACTGTGACAAATGTCACAGACTGTTGGTAAGTAATTTATGTTCAGCTGGATTTCTTTTGAACATCATGTAGATTTAAGCCCAGTACACGCGCTCTTATGACAGTTTTAGCTAAATGTAATCCTTCATAAACCACTTCTTGCACTGACAAATAGGGGAAAGTTATCAATAATCCATAAATCTGGCAACAAAAAGAACTAAGCCCTTCAAAGGGTCGAGGCTGTGAGAAAATATTGATCACAGCAGCTTTAAGATGGCTTTAAACAGGGCGAGAAGATCAGTACTGTGGACTATAAGCCGAATCTGTTTTCCAAAGTTTATTCCAAATTTAACTAATATTTCTCCCATGAAAAAATCTTGTGCTGCAAACTGTTGTTGATTTTACTCTTCTAATCTGCTTTTATCTCACAAGGATCAGTTCATATTCATATATTTACAGTAGCATTAATTGTCAGTGCGAGTGACTTTTACAGGCATTTAGTTTCTAATTTCAGCCTTAAATTATGCTGAAACGCAGTCTCATAGTTTCAACTCACTTCAAGCTTTCCCTTAGAGATGCCAGTTATTATCTCAAGTGTATAATTATCTCAGCTCTGCAGTGAGCAACCTTGTAGAGGTCATTTGGTTTATTTTCCTCCCCTTCTTGCCTCTTTGAAATATCAAGGCACATTATGAACAGAAGTTCACCAGGAAGCACATCATCATGCAGAAATTAGCATTCTTGATTTGAATTATCCCTCTACAGAGCTTATAGGTCTTAAACAGTTTCCTGAGGGGGCTATGTCTGAGAGGCTCTCCTAGCACAACCCTGACATAAAAAAGCTTTTTTTTTTTTTATATAAACTGTGCCTGTTGCAGAAGGTCAAGTGTAAGCACATGAATGGAGCTGCTGTTTTGGGTGCACTGGGCCCCATCAGACTGCAAAATTACCACAGCTGCATTAAAGCAAAGGATGCCTCCCTGCATACGATGAAAATACGCCACGGCTGTAAGCAGGAGCCTGGCACTCCGCTTCACTGACACAGTCTGAGAGAAATAAGTCTGAGACGCCGCTGCTGCTGTTCAGTGAGTGATCGAGGGGAAATAAAACAAAAAAGCAGACGACTGAGGCTAAGATAAAGAGGGTTTAATAGTAATCCAAGTAACCAAGTATTTGCATTTCTTTTAAACTGTAATTATACTGGGCTGCTTAGCTACGGCTGATATGCAACTGAAACAAAGCAAGTCATGCTTTAAGAAGGACAACTTAATTTGATACATAATCAAGCAGGATGGTTTACAATGTGTGTAGGCATGTTCATAATTTTTCTTTAATGTAAAAATGTTCTTTGTGTTCCTTTTTTCATTGGACAAAATCTCAAAATGCAGCTGCTGCCTCACGAGCTGTCACTAAATATGAAACGTGATCATTTCAAGATTAGAGGATACTCAGTGTAAAGAATTGTACTCTGAGGGTAATAGCTTACCAGACTTTACCAGCTCTGAGTATTAAAATTAACAGGCAGATGTTTTGAGCTGTCCTCTACAGGTGTGTACTCCTTACAATCATCTGACATTTATCTAATGCAAGGAAGTAAGACTGAATTAAGGACTTGTCTTAATCCAATGCAGTTACACCTGCCCCTGTTGCTATTTATGGATCAGTCAGACTCCCTGGGGATGATAAGGGGAACCAGGAGTCTGAACAGCTGAGACTTGATCAGCTGTGTCTGGGAACTGTGTTGACTCATACCTCACAGTTTACCAGACAGGCTGCTCTGTTTTTAAATTCAAATGAGAAATGACATATTTGGACATGCATTTCCCCATATATTCACAACATGACTGTATTTTTCCCAAAACACAAATGAAATGTTTACACTTCCTGCAATAAGAGGGCTTTACAATTATTCTAAAAGTGTTCCATATGACTACTAAGATGATTTCATCAAAAAACGGTACACTAATGACTCACTCATTCGGATCTTTGCAGCTGTGCCTTTCTTTATGCCCACCTGCAGCTTGCAGAAGAAGGCTTTCACAATGTGCAATTGAATTAAAAGTCCAAGCTGCAGAGTATATACTTCACTGGCTGATTTCTTACCCTCTGTACACATTCAAACTGAAAGGAGGTACTCCGTGAAATCAGTCTCTGTTGGTCTTAGCATAAATTAGCATAAATTGCATCTTAATGGTCCGTGACTGAAATTCACTCAAATATGTCAATTTATTAAAAAACACACACACACACACACACACACACACACACACACACACACACACACACACACACACACACACACACACACGCACAAACTCAAACCTAATGGACTGACCACTTTGCTGAAATAATTCACCGCAGCTCTTCAAATCTAATTGGACCACAGTTGGTCCAACAGCATACATTATTACCCCACTGATGTGCAAAAGGAAGGTGAGTCTAAGATGAATTGCTGAAGCTAAAACACTCAGACTTGTCTCCTTGGTGAATTTTAAAAATGCAAGGTGAAATCTATTCCAAACAAAAATTATTCTTTATCTGAAGCCAAAAAAGTAACTTTTTCCATCTTGTTTTTTTTTTACAAAACATCATTACATCAAAGTTATAAGTTTAATATTTTTTGCAAATATTGTGCATATTCAAACTTGTTAAAACTTTATTTTCATACTCCTTAGTATTAATTGAACTAAAACCAGTATATACCTTGTACCAGCTGAATGAGCATGTTTGTATTTAGATGAGCAAACAGACAGGAAGCTGCAGAGGGAAAAAATCATTTTCATCCAACTTAACATATAGCCAGAAAACAAACATAAAACAGGGTACAGCATGGATAGTGGAATATTACAGTTTTAATGGCCTTTTGATAAAAATGGTGATTATCTGGGCAGAGTGGCGCTTGTTGTGCCGACAGCATAATAACAGCCCCTGCTCTCTATACCTGACATATTTCTTCAAAAACGGACTAAACTGAGTGACCCATAGAGATTTCTGTCCTGTAAATACCTCTGCTGTTGGCAGATGGGAGGACCACTGCACAGCATTGGTCTGTAAAACACGACAGTAAAAACGTCTGCACGTAGTTTTGTTCCACAGAGAGAAATACTGGCTTTGCCCATTGTTAAACTTGGCCAGCTGCTTTGGTCTTGGGGTGTCTTTATTGCAAAGCACACAAATGATCTATTTAAATCACCACTTAGCTCGAAACTAAAACATGAAAGAGGAAGAATGAGTTGTTTCTAACTCTGCTGTGGCAAATTGGATCTACTATAGAGCCACTTTCTCCATTGATGTCCCCCCCCAAAAAAATCAAATTAAAAAGGAACCCTTGCCTCGAGGGCTTGAAATTGCCTCCTTCGCCATGCCTAATCACTGAAAAGGGGGATAATTCAACGGAGTCTGATTTGTGTGGGAGAAGGAAATCTGGATCAACTTTTTGCTGAAGCTGTGCTGGATAATCTACGAAACATCAAAGAGGAAGAAGGACAGGGAAGAAGTATAAGAGGGAAATTTATTGTGTGGGCTTGATTGGAAATCCTGCAGGACTCTGGTCCCCCTGTAACCGTTTGTAATCTCCTAAAGGTTGCGCGTGGCCTGAGAAGAGCCGAGAAGCAGCCCATTACCCATCCCCTTGTGATGGGAGGTCCTGATAGCACACTGTTTGAGGACAGCAGGAAATGAGCGGGCGGAGGAGGATAGGGGCAACCGACTGGAAGAGAAGGAAAGTAATCTCTCTAATCTAGGCACAAGTGTACAGAAACATCAAAGTATTGTGAAGTCTGAGCTCAGAGGAAAGTTGGCTTTGGATGTTCATTCATTTATAATAACCTCCCGATCACTGGAAGATCAATACTTGGCGACAACTTTGGAGATATCTTCCTCTCGGATAGAATTCACAGATATGTCTGTTTTATGTTGTTGACGTTAATCCAAATGGAAACTCACCCCTCTGGATTGGATTTCATTCACGTAGAGAGGCAACAGAAACTCGCTGACTCCCTCCAGGTGAATCCCATCCTGGTTCAGCCGGAGGTTTCCCATTCCATCCTGAAAATGAGTCATGATTAGTCATTTTTGTGATGAGCTGCTGAACCTTCCTCTGTGTTTTGACAGGACAGGGGCTGCAGCGCTGAGTGACAGAGGAGAGGCCGGACGTGACATGGCGGTCACCATGCTGCAGACACTCAGGCAGACTGCCTTCAGTCGGGGAAAGGCTAATGTGGCTGCTGCGGGTGTGATGATTCATGACCAATTTATGGTCATTGTTACTCTTTATCATGAAGGTTATCACATTGTTTGTGGCCATAATTGTGCTGATGGCCAGTTTAACAGCACAACGTTAAAACACTGTAAAAGTTGGGAAATATTTATAGACTGTTGGGACAGCACTGCACTCAATACAGATACTTGTAAAAACCAATGCAATAAGCACCATGAAAACAAATAAAAGCTCTTTCAGTGACAAAACTGTTTATTTTAATCCTCAAAATCAAAGTCTCAGTAGGCGTTGTGGAGGGAATTTGAACCAAACGCTTTCCTTGATATCTTTAAGAGAGCACCATGAATCTCAAAATTCAGCTAATGTAAAAATGATCTGCAAAGTAAACATAAGCATAGCTGCCACGTGAATTAACTGGACCTTTTTTATGTCAGACAAAAGGCATTCAGAACAGGGAAAAGCAAAAGGTATATTGACAACATTAAAAGCTGCTGGACTGTTTCCAGGTGCAGCAGTTCAAAGAAGCAGCTGCAGTACGTTTCTGACTCATCTTCAGGGCTTGCAGAGATCTTTGATAAAAATCTGCTCATTTATGCTTTTTATGCTACGTGATGTCTGCTGTGAAACTTCAAATTAATAAAACAGATATTGGGCAGTCAAGTTTCTGGAAAATGGAAAATCTTTAGTGGCAAGATCTGCATGGACTATTGCAAAATACAAAGCTTCAATTACAAGTATTTACATATCAGCACCTAATCGCAAAAGAAAACATCTGCTCCACAGCAGGCCTTCAAAGTTGCATACAGACTCAGATTAAGAACACGTTTCTCACAAGTGGAAAGCAACCACGACAGTTATTAACCTTCCCAGGAGTGGAAAACATAAGGGTCACTCTACAAAGTGCTATGCTCAGACAAAAGGCAAAATAAAACTGAGTGAAACAGGGTCATCAACAGGACAACCATCCAGAACACAGCAAACTCTTTTATTCCTGCCCGTTCAAACTTCAGACGACACACAAATCGACAGAAAGTGGACAGATGCTGTAAAGAAGAGTAGACCAAACTTCCCCTTTAATAATGGGAGAGACTGATTAAGTCATCCAGAAAATTATTGCTTAAAGGTGGATCTACAGTCCACTGAATCCTGCTTCTGCTTTCTGACTTCCAATGACACACTGTAGGCATTGTTTTCCACCTCATTTTAAGACTTGATATAGAGTAGTTGATTTTTAAAGAAATCATGTCTTGACCGTGGAGTAGGTAAATGCAGTTTTTTTTTATAAGTACAGCTGCATCAGATAACCTACTGTATCACATCAGGCAGATGTTTTCTCCACCAGCCCAAAGCTTCCTTCATAAATTAGATTCTTGCTGTTATTTCAACAAATAATACCTATAATTCAAATGAGGCAAACCTACATATAATATAATGACTGGACTAATATAATATATAATATATGATTCTGCCCGATAATGGTCTATTTTTCATCTCACATTAATTCGGGACATGATCTTTGCTGCTAATACCGGAAATCAGACAAGATTAAGTCCAACCACAACACAATGAGCAAAGTGTAGAGTGAGGACAGCTTTGTGGGGATTTATACGGTCGGGTCAGCCCAGAGAGATGTGTTGAAAGATTATACAGAGCGGGCATCACAAATGGATGGCGATAGTGATTTAAAGCGGCATGTCGACAGCAGGGAGAGCTCCATCATATATGAGGGCTGGGACTGGGAACAGACAGGAGAACAAAATCAAAGGAGTTTGGGAGGAGGGTGGGGCAGAGTGGAGGCCTTTGTGTGTCAGCAGGCAGATGTTACAGTCACTACTGTGCAGAGCGGAGGAGATTTAGTGGACGTGACTAGTCCAGTGGGAGGTGGAGAAAACAGAAGGGTGTAACAGCTCAGCTGGACTGTGCTGAGGGACCTGGAGGAGACCTTGAGCTCCGCTCAACCATAGAGGGGGCATTAATGCACAGAGAGGCAAATAAAACACTCCAGATTACCCTGCTGCCTATCATCAGCAGGATGAAGATGTGATGCAGATTTCTGCTTGTCGGGAGGTTAATAAATCTACTGGGCAATACTTGTTAATCCAGTGATAGGCGTGATGCATTTAAGATGATGCAGATACTGCACATCAGGTGTAAGTTAGGTGGTAAAGCCCTTCATCAAAGTCCTCATTGTATAGATCATAAAGAAAACTTCTTTATTTGCACTCTTCTTTCAACACAACTTTGTGAGTGACACCCACACCCAATGGGAACTATGACACTAATAATTTGGGGCAAAATCGTCATTTTAAAATGGAATCTGGTGAGTCCTGGGAGATTGAAGGCACTGATATAAATATTCCAAGGCAACACCAACAGCACTGATAAGGCCTTTTGCTCATGACACAGATTGATGGGAAGCAAAGGAGTAAAGGAGGCACATCAATAGTCAGGAGACGCCGGAGCCACAGAGAGGGGACGGCTGCCATCAGGAGATGTTGACAAAATGGTAAATTGTGTGCATTGTCCCTGAAAATGTCACAGGAGCTCACAGCATTAGCCTGTTTTGGTTCTGTTTGTGATGAACATATTTCTGTGTCAGGGCCAGCTGCCAAGTCTTTTCCAAGTCTTCATAAAACAAAATGAGACAAGGCAGACAATGAGAGACGGCGCCTCCAATTCTTTATCAAACAGGCTTTTAAGAATACTTTTTTCCACTAAGTTTTGGTATTAACCCATTGTGTTTTGGAGTGGCATTGCATTGTTTTACCTTGTAACCCTTTATTTAAACATGCTCTTTGAATTTTGAAGAAATATTAATGAAAAGAAATCATGGTTTTACCTCCAAATTGTATTTTCAATGATTTCAGATGCTGACAAAATGTAACATATAAAAATTGATCTTCTTGTGTTTACTTTAAATTAATATAACAACTACAAATTCAGGCCCTAAGAAGTTGCCTGAAAAAAAAAGTTTTGGAGTTTTCTGTTTATTTAAAATCGCTGTAACTACCACCCTCGGCATGAATAGAAGCAAGATAGATTTTTAGCTGTTCCAATCACCATGTTTTTGGATGAACAAAAATACACTGCTCTGTCCAAAATGGCTCAGAGTAGCTGAGCTTTCAGGGGGACTTGTGCAGTATCTAGTAATACAGTGTAGATAGAAGCTCAGGCATCCATAAGGTGCGTGCATATTTGGGATGTTTTTATTTCCATGATGGGAGCTCAGTTATGCTTTCCTTCTCGTGAGTCAGTGCCCATATTTGAGCAAAATGGGGAGTCTGCAGTCAGATTTGGGTCAAAGTAAAAGGACTATGTTCACAGCTGATTGAACAAAAGAAAACAAAAAACAAAGGCAAAAACTTCAGATGACGTGCTAAACTCACCACTGAAAAATTCATGACCTTGATGATCCAGACGGTGAGAGCCAAGTTAACAATCATGGTGACCAGTAGCAACAGCAGGAAGAAGTAGAGGCATCGCTTTCTCCAGCCGTACAGACCCACTGGGTGAACTGCATCAGCGGCCGGTCTCTGCAGGTGCACAGACTGCGATGCGAGAATAAACTGCTCCTGGGTAATCTGGAAAACAAACGCACAGAGCAACCTTTATGTTAGCGGGCTGTCAGGGATATAGTCGGTCCTCACAGAGGCAATCGCTTGTTATAAGTGGCTGTTACTTGGATGCGCTACAGTGCATTGACTGGACCATTTAGTTTCTCTAAAATAGTGCCATTACACTAAGAACAGGTGAGGGGCTGGCATCGTCTGCTGAGGTCCTGCTGTAGGTCCATGCTTGGTAATTAGGTGGAGGGGGATATTTGAAGAGTGTAAACTGTTATTTTAAAAGAGCAAATCACATTAGGGAAAGTCTGGCTTTTCACTACTGCAACTTTTAGGATTCCACAAACTGAACTGCATTTTCCCAATTGATTCCACAGAATAGCAATTGTGCTGAGAAGACAACCTAATTTAGAGACCATTTTATCAAAAGAAACATCAAATGAGAGAGTCCATTCTTTAAAGATGGTGTGTTTCCTTCCTCTGCAAGGAAGGGGGATCATCCGTCAAGATTCATCGATTGCAAGTGAATTGTGGGAATAACTGGCCCTAAAGTGAAAAGCTCCTACATAGCACACACGTCTTTCAGTCAATGAACATAAATCTTCTGGCAAATCTGGATACTAATGAGCTAATCAATGTGATTTATACAAGTCAGGGTCTGGAAAACAATGTCCTTGACCTTTCTGCCTTCACTGATCCTCTTTATGGTGAAAAGTCATTTGTATGGATTTAATAACAAGTCACAGCTTTGTTTTCAGTGCTAATTACTTGTTGACATTTTGTCATCCTGCTGCTTGGAGAATAATGATTAAAAAAAACATGACTGACAGCTCCCTGCAGCTAGTCTGCTTACCTCTCTGCTCAAGCTGAAATATTTACACTGTTACAGCAAGTCAACCATTTACACTAAGCTGGCTTTATGAGAAGATGAAAGACTTGGAGAAGAATTCTCTCTTGATAGTTCACTTCACGTCCAAATATCTGTCAGACTCTTCCCCGAACAGTCATAAAAACCTTTCAGACTACATGATAAATCAGTCAAAAGGTCAACTTAGTGCTAGCAAAATGTTCAAGCAGACTAGGTAAGAGCCAGCCAGCCTCTGAGAAGAAGCTGCTGCACAGGAGCTCTGATTTGAGATAAAAAAAATCTGATGTCCATCAACTGCAGTCTGCCAGGCGAGGGCGAGCAGTGGCTGTTCTCCAGCAGATCTGGACGCTGACAGCAGACTGACAGTATGACGCTCACACCGTGAAAGGCTAGCTGAGCTCTAAACTGTTCCACTCAGTCGATGTTTTTTTTTGTGCCAAGCACCGAAACACAAAATATCCAGCATCATGTTCATTGATCTTTCCTGTTGGAATCAGTCGTGCATGCATAAGGTGAAAGTCCTGCCCCAGATGCTTCATCCAAACTCAGTAAGTCATTAAAGGGGCAACTATTGTTAGTGTGTAGGTGTTTCTGACAGGCTCTCTTTAACTGCTGCTGAGGAAGAAAGAGTCTTTAGCTCAGCAACTTGAAGGCTTTTAACTACTCAATTAAATGGCCGAGGTCAAAAAAGAGTCATTAGAGAGACCATGTCCTGCAGACGTGTCATTTTAACTTCCAGAGGCAGCAGGGCAGCTGAACATCTGTTTTAAGAGTCAGGGCCTGTGAAGCTTTTGTGTTGTTGCAGCAAATCAATATCTCTTGTGAGGGTGAGCAGTTGATGAATTTTAGTCACTATACCGGCAGAAACACAGAAACTGATTTTGTAAAACTCAGCAGCATTGCATCAGGCGGCGTGTGGAACAGCGGCCAAAGGTGAGAGCCAGAAATAGGAGAATAATCCTTCAGGCTATTCCAGAATTCATGGAAACACCTGCATTTTCAACAAATCTTTCCCTTTGGGTGCATCTCATGACTATTTCACGAATGCCAAAAAAAGCTTAGCTTCACTGGATAATGTCTACTTTTCACTCTAAGATTTGGTTAATTATGAAAAGGATTGATTAAAACAAAGATTTTTCAAATCAATAATTAGATCTTTTTTTTTTTTTAAACAGTCAGACTGATGTAGAAAAACTGGTGGAATAAAATAAAGAGGCATGTCATAACATTATTATATTCCAGTATGCAGGAGTTTAAAAAAAGGATTTGTTAGTTTTACAAAAGTGATTTTTTTGGGTGATACACCGAGACCTGTAAAACCAAATCTGCAAAAAGACCACAAATGGTTAGATATCACCTTTTTACACAACTTCTTAACAGGTAGGGAAGACCGGAAGTGACTGCACAGAACACAACGCATCAAGCAAAATCCTTTAACGGTCTCAGCTCGCTTATCTTCAATTACTCTTGAAAAAACGGATGAACACTTCAGGTCACAACTGGAAGTAGGGGCAGATGTGTCGCAAATAGATGCTGCGACTTGGCAGCAAATACAAATGATCCACATCACTGGCCTAGAAATGTCACCGATTCCAATTTAACCTGCGTTATGGCAGAGGGACAAGAGACACACAGCACAAAGTCTGGATATGAGCTCTCAGTGGTGAGGCAGACAGGTTCACATTCAAAACTTTCCCCAATGTGGAATGAATAAAAAAACACACAACCAAACACAACCTAACACAAATCCAAAGGACACTTTCAATCAACATAAGAAGACTGTTTGAAAATCACATTTTAGCCCAGCTGGTCAGATAAAGCCATTCATTTCAATCCAGTGTTGCTAGGGAAACTTCACCTCTTGTCATTTCTATGGCAACCCACTGTTCCCATCACTGGTGGACCTTGTGCTTTCTTAACCAGACTTTAAATGTGCACGTTACTCTGGTGGAGCTCTGCCCCCAGAATCCTGCATAGAGCACACAGGAGAGTGCACAGTGTTATTGTCCATCTGTTGTTTCAGCATGCTGCTCACAAACACGCCGGCCAGACTGATCCACACTGTAGCAAACGAGAGGAAATACTCTGACTTTTACTAAAGCAAACTAGTGATAAGTTTGGTACTGTATACTGCCTCACATGAGGGAGGGTTATATTTAGGTAAGGCACAACAAGAAGTTACTTATCATACATTACTATACTATTATTACCTTACTAAGATATAACACAGTAGTTACTAAATAAATTGGAAATCTGCATCAAAACTAAGTTGAAGGCTTTGACTCAGATCTTTGACATTTGTATTTTACATGAAGACTATACTATAATGTTTAGAGGCATAAATTCAGCATAAGATCAAATGTCTTAATAGTCAGTAAATGGGAGGCAGGATATTATTCCCTTTGTTCCCTTTTTGCTTTTTCTGTGAAAGATGAATTTTCTACAGTTGCTGAAAAAGATTAATTATGCAGTGATGACAAGTGCCACTTCAATGTGCTAAAAGTCACGAACTGTGAAAAAACAGGAACAATCATGAAACATTAATGCCTTCACAACAAAAATATCTGTTTTTTAAAACACACTTTTTCCACTCCACTCAAACAAATAGCCGGACTGTAAATTTTCCTCTCATCCTGAATGTTTAAATGTTTTCAATCCACACTCATAAATACTTGTTTAAAGAGTTAGTAAGTGCGTTCTGTTATGTAATGATCAAAACTCAGCATGATCTATAGCTATTTCAGACAAATGTCAGCATATTTTCAGTAACAGATGAGTTTGAAATCCACTCAGATGTGTAACCATCTGCACCAATCAGTTTATATAAAAACAGGCTAAACACCTACACAGTAGCTTGCTATTCTGAGATAGCCTAAGCCTTAAAATAGCTCTTTCTGGATCACACGTGAAAACATCCTGGTGGATTTGTCGCAGTCATATTTATCTTTGAATTTATCGCCTCATCAATCCAATTTGTGTGTGTTTGTGCTGAGATCTGTCTCTCACTTTCCTTTTGCTTCAGGGGAAGAACAGGATCTTCAGAGCTTTGTCCGTAGTCCTCACAACTGGATCCAGCCAAAGCCACCAATAAGCCAGCAATTACCCAGCAGTCCCTTCCTACTACCAGCATGTCTCATCTTCACCAATTAGTGTAGAGGGTGATATTCTGCATGCTGCTTTGATCAAGCAGTGACGTGCTGCCGAGGCAGCAAAATACATCTGAGAAGCTCCTAATGAAAGAAAATGAGACGTTATTAATGCTTGATATTGTTAATCAGCAAATCGGCGGATGCTCACTCACTCAGCGGAGCCACCGGAGTCCCGCAAGGCTGCCTCAGTTGGAGGTTAAGAAAAGACGTGACGTGCCCTAATGATTGTGTATCATATGCTCATGCATTGTGCATACAACACAGCTATCCCAAAAGTCACACATAAAGGATGAAAACACCTATTTAGGTTTGGTGGACTCTCCGTTTTGACAGACAGTCTAATTAAAGAGGCCTGATAACAACACAGTTGCTGGGAAAGCCAATTACTCTGCTTAAAGTGTAACTCTCTGCATCTGAGCTACCATATCTCATTGTTGACGTGACAATAAAGCACGTGGAGGAGGATGCCACTGTCAATAGTCATTCCTCTTTCATGTGAAATCCATTTTTGTGGCTCCTTAATCTCGGGTGGTGCTACAATAGCATGGAGTTTGTCACCATGGCTTAAATGCTTGCAGTGGCTTTTCCCGATGTATGGATGATTGATGGATGGTTCTTTTTTTTTCTTCAAAGCAGGGTAAGTCAGCAATAAGTACAAGGCCAAGGGAAGATGAGTGACCTGAAAATAGGTTAGAAAAAAAAAAGGAAAAAAGCAACTTACGCAGCCAAAAAAAAAAAAGCAAACATCCCAGGTCTCTTAAAGGTTTGTCGCACAGCATTTCCATTTGCTGTTACTTCTAGCTCTGCTTCAGTTATGCTTTTATCAAGAAAATATCTGTACTTGGCAACACAAAGAGTGCAACAACCCCAGTGGCGTCCTGGATCCGTTCATGAAAGTCAAGAGAGCCGGTTTTAAGGCTCAGAACGCTTGCAGCTCTGTCAGTTCCCTCCACAGTGACGGTGGCAGGGAAAGAAGATGACAAACTGCTGATGTGAACAGACAAACACTTCCCCACAGTAAACTAGCTCTCTTTGCTAATCCCCGACAAATCCTTCGAGAGCCAACAGGGCCATTTTGGACTGCGCCCCATAGGCATCATTTGCATTCATCAGTTGAATGCACAGCTGAAGTGCCAGACTGAACACAGCACTATCAACAAATGTAATGTCACAAAGCATCCCGGACAAAGCCTCTGTTTTAATTAGATAAGAGAGACGGCTTTCAAACCACCTTCCTGGAGCTCAACAAAGCACGGTGCTCATAAAACATGACAAATTGGCCATAAGACAAACTTGCAGACTTACTCCTAAAGTGTTGGATCAGCAAAGAGCCAGTTTTAGCTGGAGTGATTTCTTGACTGATAAGCGTGACCAAAGCACTAAGCTCAGAGCTGTTTGTCTGTGTGTGTGCGTGAGAGAGAAGAGGGCCAATAGGTGCATTTGACAGCCAAGTCACAGCAGATCTGCGGTGAGGATTTCAGACATGTGGCTGCTTTTATTTTCTTTGGCTTTGCACTGCGGCGTGCAGACTAGATGCACATACTGTACCCAGAGGTTACTGCCTCCATCGCTAGACTGGAATGATAATGAGAAAGCATGCAGGGAGAATATTCATATGCTGTCACATTACTGTGATACTTGAAGAGGAGAATGCATACAGTATGAGGTATGGTGCAAGATATATATATATATATATATATATATATATATATATATATATATATAAAATAACTCCAGGCAGCCTTCCTGAGGTGTTTGAACACTGGTCAGGTGCTATTAATCATACTCCTGCCTGGAGGGGAAAGCGGACAGTTTCCATTCATCTTTAAATAGATGAAATTTTTAATAACACAGTTGATGCCAAGGGTGCACCTGTTGCGGCTGCCTGATGAATAACTTGATACTGGCAAGCTGGATAAAATAAAAGCATATTCAAATTTGTAATAAACAATGAGGGAACCACTCCACAATCCAACAGGACGTGGATCCTCAAATTCCTCTGAACGTGATTTTCCGCCCAAAATATCATTATTCCGTCTATTAACCCGCCACTTTCAATTAGACATGGGTTAATAGGCACTTTTTTTTCCTCCTTCCTACCTTACCTTGAGAGTCTCTACGTCGAGGGTAGCCGACTGCTCCATTTTACATCCTAATTTCGTTACAGTTACATATTTCCACAAAGTTGGCACGAGCCCGTTAATTGCACGAGATTCCCTCCCGACTCGGTGGTTAGCGGCACTTTCTGAACACCGTTAAAAGAAACAAGCCCTTCAAATATACGAGAGATACATTTAAAGTAGGCTACATATTAATGTCCCAGTCAGTTGGTCACGGCCGGAGCCTCAGAGTGGTAAGCGGGCTCAGGTTCTCACGCCCGGTACTCACTTTCTGACAGGACTGGCTCGCTCTCAAAAAGTCAGCCGTCGTAAAGCAGGACTTAATGACGCACAGCGCTTCCGGTAGAGAATTTCAAATGTGATTAAAAACCTGAAGCTGAGCATGGCTAACCACAGTTTATTTCCTTCACATTTCTGTTTACATTTTTTCTTATGGGAAGCCCACCTTTTTAAAAAACGTGCCCCTTATTAAATGAAAATCAATCTGTATTAACAAGTATTAGCAATTTTCGTAATAATCAGATTTTATTGTTAGTATGATCAATACCAGTTATGTTGGTATGCAATCATTGTTGGGTTTGGGTCAAATATCTGCAGCAACGAGCAACATGCCTTCAATAATTGAATATGTTATTTGATTACAAAGAAATAAAGATAGTCAACTCCAATTATGCATGGAAATCCAAACAGTTCTGTGACGTAACCAATTCTAAATTCTGAATATGATTTCATGCATTTTAAAATTAGCCACTCATTCTAATTGTAGTGGATTAACAAACATTTGTATTCTATTTTAACTGCTAAAGACCTTAAATGCGTTTTCAATTGGCGGTAAAAGAGGTAAATCAACTTGCTAAATTAATTTTCCATTTAAAGAGTAGATTGTGTATGTGAGTGGGGGGGTGGGGGGGGTGTTTTTAAATATTTACATTTTAGCTGTAGTGTGTCATTTTTTCCTGGTACAATGATGCTTAGTCTACATACTTCAGACAATTTCTTGAATGAAAGCTGAGCTCAGCAAAGCTGATGTTTATATTTTGAAAGTGTGAAGTGATCCAGTTTCCGGTTTTGTTATGATGAACTGTGACTCTTTACAGGAATCCAATCCCACTCATTAGAGTACACTCTGATAAAAGGGTGACAATGAACGTGGCCTGTACGTCGGAAACTAATATCTAGTAGCAAAAGCAGAGGATTTTTAATCCGAAAGCAACTTTAAAGACAACATAGCTTGAATAATTAACGTTACAAAGAATTTACGCACATTTCAAAGAGGTGACTTCAAAGCAGTCAGTTGCAGAGACTCATTCACATGGAGATGTTGCACCCTGTAGGAGGCGCAGCCATACTGCAGTAGGAGAAAAAGATGGATGGAGCTAATGCATCATTATTTAGAAAAAGACAGACAGACAGATAGATGCTTTATGGATCTCGCAAGGGAAATAGTTTTGCAACGGAAGCAAACAATGGAAAAAACTAATGATGTATCATGAGACAAGGATTATATGTACAATGTCACAATGTCAAATAATGCAACAATATATAAAATAATATATCAATTTCCACCTACTGGTGTGCACAAAATGTAAAGGTTGATAATAGGATCATTCAAATGTGAATTGTACAGAGTGAAACAGTTCAACCAATCTGTCAAAGTAAGAAATGAATTTAGTTGTCTATTTATAGATTTGGAGAGCTATTGTTATACATAACTGAGTTGCTGTACTATGAAGCGGTGAATGGTGTGACTGATTTTCTAAAGCGCTGTTTGTGACAGCAGAGCCTGAAAAGTCCGTTGGAGAGTGAGCTCTGCTGTCTCTGCAGTGCGTCATGGAGCGGGTGACATGGGATGTCCATGATGGAGGGCTGTTTGTTCTGTGACCCCTGTCATGTGCTGACCTGACTGGGCTCAGTCCAAGGATTTTATCCAGCTTTATGGATGAGTTGATTCATGCTCCTGACATCTCTGACACTGGTGCAGATCCCCCGGCAGATCAAAGCACTCTAGATGGAAAGAGCCACCGCAGAATGGTGGAAGATGTCCAGCGTCTTGCTGCACACACTGAGGGATCTGAGCCTCCTCAGAATGTGAACACCAGCATCCCTTCTGAGAGAGACAGTGTTGGTGTTGTTTTACAGCAAGGCTTTGCAACCAACCTGTAACTTTGATTATGAATGTGCTAAAAAATAGTAACACAAATTCACCTTACACATTAATTAAGAGTAATTTCAACAATTGAATAATATTACGTCGTTTTTACGAGTGAATATTCTTCATAAAGAGCTTTAAATGGAAATGAATTTCTCAGACATTCAGACTGAAAATGATACAAGTGAACATCAACGAAAAAAACTTGACTGAAAGCATTCAAGTAGATTTAATTTAATTTAAGATTTTAGAGAAAAAAACACCCCCTCTTTCCTGTTAGGTTGGTTGTCTGCCAGTGTGAATGAAAGTTTCCACAAAAAACATGTTAAAAGAATTGTAAATTAAAACAAGAAGTTTTCTTGTTTTGTTGTGTTTGTAGGTTTCTATTTAAACTGCCTAAAGAAACAGCTTTTCGTTGCAGTGTCTTCAAACCGGCCATAGGGGGCAGCAAAGTGCCATCCAGACAAATGCAATCCACCCCGAGCAGGACGTTAGAAGGATTACCAATCAATTACCGACCGATCAATTCACAAGAACAAGGATGTCAGACGCCAAGCAAATTATGGCCCAGAAAAGGTATATCTACATTGGATCATCTTTGATTCTTTATGTAATAATCTTATTCTGACTCAGTAATAGTCTGTTAATGTAGCTGTTGGATCTGTTTTCCTTTTTTTAATATCGACTCTTATGAAGCAGCTAATGATTAAGATATGGTTTGATCATCTGTTTTTTTCTGGGTGGATTTTGTCTTTGCAGTCCAGCTCTGATTTGAGCTGCTCTGTGTGAAATGTGTGTGTTTCAGTGCTAAAATCGCAGCTGGAGCTGTTGTGTGTGTTGAGAGTGAAATAAGAGGTGATGTAACCATTGGTAAGGCGTTTATTTTGTTTTAAAATGACGACTATGTTTGTTTTGACGGCGTGTTGTTGTCCTCCCACCTTGCAAAATCTTTTTTTTTTGCCCCCACAGGAGCCAGAACAGTCGTCCACCCCAAAGCTCGCATCATAGCAGAGGCAGGGCCCATAATTATTGGGGAGGGTAATCTGATAGAGGAGCAGGCCCTTATTATTAACAGGTAGGTGTGTTGTAGCTTGCTATTAATTTCCCTTTGTGCATGTTACTCTTTCATTTATCTGCTTTAATGGGTGTCCTGTGTAGTTATCCTGAGAATATAATGCCTGACACAGAGGGAGTTGAGCCAAAGACAATGACCATCGGAACCAACAATGTGTTTGAAGTTGGCTGTGGTATCCTTTACATTTCAAACCTATGTGTATGTATGTGCATATATCAGTATCTGACGTTATATATCTCTGTAAATATAAAAAATCGTAATTCAAAGACATAAAAGAGGCCGTCCACCAGAGAGCACTAACATGCTAATTTTTCTGTTCAGCTCAAGGTTTGATTTCAATTCTCCAGTTCTTACACAGCAAGCTAATAATATTAATAATAAAAATAATGATAATGTAAATTTTTGTGTATAAAAACAATGTAATCGGTTGACGGAACACTTATATTTGCTAGTGATTGTTAAATGTCATATTCTGTTGGTTTAAATCCTTAAATCTTGTTCAGTCTCTCAAGCGTTGAGAATTGGAGACGATAACGTTATCGAGTCCAAGGGTCAGTACTCTGATTGTCTTTGTCCTAAAGCTCGTTTTGAATGTTCTTGTAGTGTACCTTTGCACAAAAAACTCATCTTTTGTCGATGCAAAACCTAAGCCGACCTGGGGAGGAACGTGATCCTGACCAGCGGCTGCATCGTGGGGGCGTGCTGCCAGGTCAACACGTGTGAGGCCGTGCCAGAGAACACAGTCGTGTACGGCTCAAACTGCATCAGGCGTGTGCAGAGTGAAAAACCACTGGTCCGTTCCCCTCTCCCCCCCCCCCCCCCCCGCATGTTCTCACAGTCGAAAAACCTTCTCGACGCACTGTGTGACCAGTAACTCTTCTTTCCCACCCTGAAGCCTCAGACTCTGCAGCTCGACTTCCTCATGAAGATTCTCCCCAACTACCACCACCTGAAGAAGACTGTGAAAGGAAGCGGAACGCCCATTAGAAACTAACGCAGAGGTGGATTCAGAATCAGTCGGAAGCGTCACACAGATACCTGCAGACCACACATCTCTCTCAACATGCACTTTTCTTATACTTGCCCGTGGGGGTGTGCGTCCCTGATGTCTTTTGGGTTACTTATTGTACAGAATTGATCATCCCACACTTAAGCACTTTGACACATGACCAATTTTCTGACTGCTCATGAAAGATTGTGCTTTTACAACTGCTTTTTATTTCAATGTGTTGTATTCATCTATATTCATATTTAAATTAAATTAGTTATACCATAAACATTGTAGTGAATGCTGGTTTTAATTGTTGTGTATTTTAGGACCAAAAGGAGGCGCTATTGAGCAACTGTTTGGACTCTATGCTTTCCACTATGAAGGCATTGTTTCATCAGGTGATGCATCATGTCCAAATAAAGAACGAATCTTTATGTCTAAAGATAGAAATGTGATGTTTTTTCCTTTTTCCTTTGTGTATATATATATATATATATACTCAAAAAAATATATGTGCAGATGCTGAAAGTTGTAACATGTAATTCTTGACTGAGAATATAGGTTTTTATCAAAAAGGGTGATAAAGGTGGAGCTGGGTGGCTCGCCCAGGTTTGAATCCTGGCTTTTCCCCCTTGTACATGATCATCTTCTCGATATCTCTGCGTTCTTCTCTTAAGCTACTTTTAAATAAAGGCCACCAGTGCCTAAAAATAAAAAAGGGGGAGTAGAAGCCAATTACTGTGAAGTAGCGATGCCTCCTTCTTTGATTTGGTGGCAGTCGTTGCCCTCCCACCAGGGCTGGTGTCGTGGGTACAGTGGGAATTCCACACGGATCACAATTTATTAGAACTGACATGGGTGCGGTTCCACATTGCATTTCTGAATAATGCCTTTTGCTCCCCTTCCCAAGTCTGAGCCCCCCGGGGTGGCGTTCCCATCTGTGACAGACTTGGATGTGGATGGATGCTTATAATAAGAGGTGCACCACAGCCTGCGACACCTGACATGAAAAGTTCAGATGTCACAGTTTCCAGTTGTTTCCTCTTAAGCTCTTGCGGCTGTAAAACAAGCTCAAGGCCACCGGGGTTCCTGGGAGTTTAAAGGCTTTGTTTCGTGTTCAGTGGGCAGGATGCCGCACAGAGCAGCAGCTCCTGGTAGGAGGCCCACAGCTGGCGTCGCACACTGCCAATACTCATTTCTACATGTCACGGTGGAGGCCCACAAGCATCAACCAGGGCCTCATTATTTCAGCGGTGGGGTGCACCCGGGGCCACGTCTAGGCTCCTTTCCGTTCTCACTTCCTCTGCGCTTTTTTTTCACTGGCATCATCTTAATTCGGTGGTGTTGCCAAAGCATCAGTTTACTACAAAACGACCGGAGAGACAGATGCTCCACGCAGTTGCCCGGATGTGCGGAGTGACAAGGACCTCATGGGAGCTTGTGCGGCCTTTTAATCTGCAGCAGGTTTTTACACAGGCAATTGGATGTGATGATAGCGACTCATGGCAGGAATTTGAGTGGTTCAGATGTTATTCTATATTTGGAAGCAGCTATTTATACCTGTCTTTTACGCCACTGTTATGAAACTGAATTATCTAGGTTCCTTTGGACCTTTTCACATGGCTAGCCTATTTGCTCTGCTTTTCATCAGATTGTCTGGAATAAGTGTTGTTTTTTTTAGCTACAACAGGCAGGACTGTCTGAGGGATCAATAGTGGCATGGGTAAAGAGAAATGCTGACACGAGATTGAAATTACACCATTCCAAACATCAAACTACAATATTTCCCTGTTATAAAAGATGTTTTTCTTGCTCTACAGTGCAGTATTGTGAAGGTTTCAGCTGCACGTCGTCCGCTGCAGCCTGTCCTGTTCACAGGCCACCAGTTGCGTTGAAAGGATAAAGGCTTTCTGACAGCTGACCTTTACATCCAGGTCCACTCCACCTTTTAAAACTGAAATGTGACCTATAGGCCACAGTGATTTCCATTGCAATCCCACAGAAATAATTAACTACATCACAACGGGGACCCAGAACCACTGGATGTTAAGCCTTTTGGGTTGTGATGGTGGCATGGCTCCGTAGAAAAGGATGTCACCTGGGTGTGTTCACCATTTTGCCGTTAAAGCTGCAACACGTATCCCTCAGGGAGTGAATATCAAAGACCTCCCTGACTTTTCCTGGAACTCTACCATGAACTTCACATTTGCAGCACGCAAGCCACATTCAGATGAGATTGTTGGATAATATTGATCAATTAAAACTGAGAAACTTTCCCCCCTTTAAAATTTCTCATCTCTTTTCCAACTTTTTATTTTATTTTATTTTTTTACATGAAAAGAACTGAAACTGAAACCCATGTTGGTGTTCATATCAAATGTATTGGCATAGCTTTCACATGGAATAGAAAATGTAACAAAATCTTAAGGTGGTGTGTTTGCAAAAAGGAGAAAATAATGATAGTTTACAAAGCTGAACAACTAAAATTGTCATGTAAAATTTTATTTTCACCATCACAACTCAAACTTTGTAAACATACAGCCAAAACCAAAATGTAGGCTGCAAGTCAACCTTTGTTTTCCCTGCATATGTTAAAGTCAGCAATAAGTGTCCTGGGAAAGACTTAAAGGACCAGGTTTAAGTTTAACCTTTTATTGGTTTTGCTGCACAACACAAGAGAATAACTTCACATATCTGCCTCTGACCTGTTTTGGGACATTTTAAGACCACGCAACAGCAGTCAAAGAGAACATTTGAGTGCGTTATGGAGACTTGTGTCAACATTTGGGATTTGAAGCCTCGGAGACATACTTAACACGGCCTTTGGTCTCCACTCCACCCTCAATGTTCACTGAACCATAAAAGTGTGCAATGCAGACTCAAGTCAGCTCCACCGGTGCCCCTTTTTTCTAGGTCTATCCACATAGGAGGAGATAGGTTTGATGTTTTACGAGTTTCTCCATTTAAGCATTTTGGTTTTAGTTTTCTAAGAGGAACAAACCTTGCCATGTGAGCATATTTTTAGCTTTCTTGGAAGATTGACCCTTGAATCAACTGTGCCTGCTAACAAAGCTTGTCAGAACAAAAAGAGACAGAAGTCTGCTGGATGATTATTACTTGGTGGATTATTTCTTGGCAGGAGCTTGTGTTCCCTCATGCGGGTGCTTGGTGACTGACAGTAAGCAGAGCATCAACATGTGCCCTGATATGAGCAAAATAGCACTCGTGATAATGTGGAGAAACTTTAGCAACATTAGGGACTTCAAGTTTGCTATAGTACATGTTTTAATTTAGGTTTTAAGCCACACTGGTGGCATGGCCCTAGGAACTGAAGTCACTTTGATCTACACTGCAACATATCTTGGTACATAGTCAATTAATTAAAATCTAATAAAATTAGAACAATGGTTCAGGCCCCCAGAGAATGAATCTAAATAACTTTGCTGATCCCCTATCTTTGTTTCAATGAACTCAAAAGGTTTGATTATCCAGTGAAGGATATAAAATAAAGCAAGTTTCAGTGCCTCTACAATTCTGCAGAGTTCTTATCAACCTGGTATGTAGCTGCTTTGTGTTTATCGACAAGAAATATGTTTGGTACCTTTAAGCTAAATGCACACTTGTGCTTTAATTGGTATTTTATATAGAATTTTTACAAAGCATACAGCTCGGGGTTGTACTGGTTAACCCTATAATGCTATATGTTTCATATTTGATACCTATGGTTTCTGAAATGTTTTGCATCTGAGATCTTTTCCATCATTAAGTCATAAAGACTATAAATCAAAACCCTCCTGTACACACTCAGATATACCTGATAACAACAGGCAGAAGATTCCACAATATTAATTTTGACTTATTGCACACATAATAAATATTAAATATTTCAAAATTATTATGATTTTTTTCCTATTTTGTTAAAGGGCGAAATATAGATTTCAAACAAAAATCATTTATTGGATTAGACTTTAAAGGGTTAAATGTGCATCCCAAACCTTGGTCTCTTCAATAGTTCAAAAGCTAAAACAGAATTGGAAGCACAATAGAAGAGGTTACTTTCCTCTTGATGATATTAATGCAAAAGGAAATTCTTAGATCTAGTTCTCAATTTTCTGATATCTGATTCATTGTTCTTGGCTACATCTTGGTCTTTTTTTGTGCCTGCAGCACAGTGTGACCACACAGTCTGCACCTCTAGACATCTGCTGTTCCATTTTTTCATTGTTGTCATATTTTGTTCCTGTCATGAAGAAATGCAGACAGTTAAGCACCCGTTTTTTGTGTCTGCCAACACTGTTGCAGATGTGTTTGTCTTCCCAGCTTACTGGAGTTGTCAGTGGGACATACTTCCATGTTGTCCCATGTTCTACATTGCTCTGTACCACATAAGCATAACCATTAAAGAAAACCTGAGCAAACACATCGGGCAAGAATGAAAGGCGGCTGTCCAGGCTCATTGAGGGACATGTTCATTTAAAAAAAAACATGCAGTGGTTCAGTTCTGCTGAAACATAGAGGGATTTAGTGTTACAAATAGCATGCTGGAGAGAAGAGAGCTCTACCAAGGCTGTTCAAACATCACTTGAAAGGATAAACATGAAGAGAAACACTCATCTATTATAAACAGTCTTTAAAAATGGGCAATATTTGTCATATAATGTGAGTTTTACATTGCGCGGAGGCCGGGTAATTAGAGGTTCCGTAGTGGTGAAGCACCCAGATAAAAGAATGAGCAAAATGGCACACAAAACCAAACCTCTCAGGGCCAATTAGAGCAGGTCACTCTGACCACAAATTGCTCATTAGTGATCTTTGAGAGAGATCAAAGGGCACTAAGCATAAGGGAGGAACACAGCATATCAGTAAGTCAGAGGAATGGAATGGGCTGGCGTAAAACCCGACGAGAGCCACTTACCCCGCATCACTCGAAAGGATAAAGTGTGTTGCTCTGGCTGCTGTCATGTTCGCAGCCAGGCCTGCTTGTTTTTACAGATGACCTTTGGTTGGATTGCAACATTGTTCTTCCTTCTTTTTTCCCCCTCTGAGGTCATAGTGGATGAATCTTGTGCTCGCAAAGTGACCAGGGTGTGCTTTGCCTTTGTGTTGCAGGAATGCAAAGAAAGTATGTTAAAGGCAAAACATCTTTGAGTCATCTGACTACCAGCTGAGCGGATTGCAAGGACTGCAGGGGTTCGGCCCTCAGGGATACACTGGAGGTCAATACATTGGCAATGTGTCATGACGGATTCTTGTTTTGGTGTTCATTTCAAGCTGGCCTTTAAATGTGAGTCACCGATCCAGAAGACAGTATTGGAAAATCTGATTTGTGTCTCAATCTTCAGATCTTGTCTTTGCTGTTGAATTGCTCTTTTACAAGTCAGCTTCAGTTACCTCATCATGTAAAATCTTGTACACATCCGGTATCATTTTATCATTTCTGACTTCGGACTCTTTGAGGTTTTGTCAGCTAACATGCAGGGTCCATGACCTATTTCAAGCCAATCCGTCAGTGATATCCTGATTTACTTCATCATTGCAATCTTTGTTCCTCTGGATGAAAATAATGGACATATAGGAAATATAGCCACATGTGAAATATGAATGTAGGCTTCAAACAGACTAAAACAGAGCATCCACTCTTGAAGCCAGCCAATTAATGGTATTTCTCAGTTTCATGCATGGACTTGAGAACGTGAGATTATTAAAGACAACTTGAAAAATGTGGGAACCGTTCAGGAGATTGGCTAATTAAGATTTTCACACCTAGAATTTAAATTAAATTAAAAAAAGAAGCATTAATGGCCTCAACATGGAACGATTGTGTATCGTAGAACAAGTTGAAAAGCGTTTGTCATCTTTAATGAGTTCCTATAAGAGTAAGTTGATGGAAAAAAGGTTTTTGTCCACGCTAATGCAACTTATTGGGGTACTGGTTACAGCTTTGGGGTTTAGCATACAGTTGCGAATGCAAACTGAAGAAGACCTTCGCCTTCTAACTTAAAATATAAAATGAAATTCTTTTGTTCTCCAACTCCTCGGTTTTACACAGGGAACATAACATGCTCGGTTTCTTTTGTCTCCTCCAGTGGTCCGACTGACATTGTTGTTGCATTTTGTTCAACTAGCATTCTTCTAAATGACAAAGAGATATGCTCATGTAAGGCTGGACCATGTCAAAGATTGCTGACATGTTACCCAGGACAACGTGACCAGACTGTCTCCTAGATGCTCGTCTTTCTCCACCACCGCCCCCACCCCCTGTCTGTGTGTGTGTGTGTGTGTGTGTGTGTGTGTTTACAGGGGTCCACCCTCCCTCCTCAAGCATCAGACCACACAGCTCAGCCCTGAGACCTGTCAAACACAGCTGGGACATCTCCCCCACTCGGTCCCCCTACTCTCACCTCCCCCTCCCGAGCTCTCCTCCCCCTCTCCGCTCCCCAGACTTCAGCAGGAAGCTTTGATACAGGGGTGTTGAGCAGCAAGGGGAAGATTTCCATTTTTATCTGCTTCGAAGACTCCAAGACCCTCCTCTCTCTCTCTCATCATCCCCAACTGCCTCTCATCAGCATAAAAGACTCTGCCATGTCCCTTCTTCATTGTGTATGCTTCAAATGCAGCATAATTGATATAGACATGATCGGGGAGGGGAGTGAGCAGAAATCTCCAAGACCGATCCATGGCGACTGCTTCTCCTTCTTTTGTTGCTTTTAAGGTGCAAGTGCAGCAAAAACGACCCGCTCTGTTTTCTGCTCCGGCTGTCACACAAAGCAAGCTTCTGTCCCGTGCAATAAATGTCAAGCAACCTATAGTCAAAGTCTTGGCAGCAGAGAGTCTGTCAGCTTCCCGAACTTTTCATCGCTGAATACAAAGCGAGACAGTCGCTCAAAATAAATGTTTTGAAATTTGGGAGCGTTCGAGGCTGCCGTGTCACCTGACGGCTGCTTTTAAAGCTGCTTTGCACCTCCTGCTGTCGACAATAACAGGCGTGCCTGTAAACTTTATAGCGTTTTCTCATCTCCGCTGCTGTTAAGACATCACTTCCATGGCTCCGAGGGTTGGCTGTTTCCGCCTTCAAAGGTCATAAATCAAACACTCTTAGGTGAGCTCACGGAGCTCTATACCGCAACTAGTCATATCCCAATCTGGAGCAAATTACAAGCGTTGTCTCCTGTAATTCTGTACAACAACCTGCTCTGCTCACTTTGAGTCTGGGCTGAAATGGGCCGGAGTGCTGATGTCAGAAAAGCACTATTTGCTTGAAACCACAAAGCTACTCAACAGCTTCAAGATGACTATATAAGGGCCTTGTGAAACAGTCAGGTTGATAATTGTCTGTGTTTCCTGCTGAGTGCTGCATTTCAGAATGTTGAGACTGCAAATATACATGCACAACTGAACTACAACCTGTCTTATGGTGCTCTTTTTATGATGGAAACAGCCATGCAGCAAAGTTAAAAGTTAAACAAACAACTTGCTAACATGTTTAGAAAATATGTGACTGCACGCGTGTCGATCCACGAATTCTGTGCCACAGATTACTTTCAAAACTGCTTCCAAAATGTAATAAAAGCAAACACGCCAAACACATTAGAAGTAATGCGACTGTCCTGCTGATGCTAATTAAAGCTGTTTTCTGTTTGTATAACACGGCTCAGTCTCACTCACATTATGGCTCGTATCTTGTAAAGACAAATTAGCACATGTTTGTTAATCAGAATGAAAACAAAATATAACACAGAAACAAAGCTCATTAGTAATATCTAAATGAATGTTTTACCAACATTTGACATCTTACTTGTCTTATTTGCAATCTTACGGAATTGTGACAGAAAGTCTTAAAACGAGCTTCTAAATATTCACAAACCTAACCTAGTAGGTTAAGTTATAAGCCCAATTTTAATGAAAAAGATCATCTCTCTTCAAGAAAGTCATGCAGAGGTCAAACAGTAGACCTCTGGTAGATAAAAAAGAAAGAAAACCTACCAACACCTGCTTTGTGTGCAGTTGGAAAAGTATGTATTTCATTAAATAATTCTGTCCTATTCTTGAGTATCCAGGGCTCACGCTCTGATTGGCATGGGCATAACACACCATCAGGTAAGCCAGGGCTAATTTACAGATGAATTCACCCAAGGTGAAAAATATTTACAACATCTGAGGGCACAGTGGATTTTATTTCACAGGAAAATGCATGAGAACAGACTTAAGTTTAGGGGTTGGATCAACAGTCCAACTTTTAGTTTAATCATGGATGAGATCAGGAATTTCAGGAATGACCAAAAACGTACATTAATAATGATGTAGGTGATCAAGAGGTGAGGAAATTCACCATGTTGCCTCACACCAACACATTTGTGGGATCAGTTTGCTTTGGGCCTGTGGTTTGCATTGCTCTTACAATGAACGGCCAAAGATCTCCTGCTTCCACTCTTAGTCTCTATTTACAGATTTAGGGCACTACACTTCAGAATTAACCATAAATCATAGGGTACAAAACGGCTACCTTTTGATCCACGCGATAAGCAGGCTGCCAGTGACACAGCTGATTTAAAAAAAATAGCCACATAAGCCAGAACACCGGAAGATTATTTCAGGAATGTTGCAGTGACTAAAATAACATCCAGCTGGTTCAAAAGGTGATGGATACTGACTTTCCACTGGAGCTCTCTCTCGCAAGCACTTAAATAAATAAATCTTGATAAAGCCGCGGTGCATCCCACTCTCTACCCCACCCTAAACCCCTCCCTCGCCTCCTCCCGCACCCACGCACTCGGGAGATGGGAGAAGAAGTTTGCCCGCGGCGCGGTCCACTGAACACTAACTGTACTTCATTTGGGGAGCAGCAACAAGAGCCTCCGGAGAAGCTTTCAAGGGAATGCTGAGGAATATCCGCCGACCGAGAAACACTACCCACAGCCGAGCCTCCCCTTCTGTTTAACACAAAGAGAAAGGAGAAACAAAAACACAAAAAACAAAAAAAAACCCAGCGCAGTTCCTCAATCATTGATGTGGTTAAACTAGAGAAAAAGCTCGTGCCAATTTGGACAGCGGCCGCACGCGGACTCTCGTCTGTCGGACGGCGCTTTTAATTCGTGGGTCCGAGACGAGAAGACCGAGGCGAGAAGAAGACCAACCCGAGCCGCTGAAAGTCACACAGAGCGCCACTCAGGATGAATAGCAACAAAATCGAGAAAGAGAACGAGCAGAGCGAATTCTCCAACCACGAAGAGGAGGTAGGTAGCCCCGCCGCCCACCTGGCGACGGCAGACAACGGCTCGTTGACCCGTGAAGAAACCTTTTATTTTTAATTAATTATTCTGCTAACGAAGCGACTCTGTAGCCCGTAAAAGCTTCATTTTTTAAATCTACCTGTGAACGCGAGGTACCTGAACTCACTCCTGTCGCTTTTTAAATAAAACTAAAACCCGAAAAGTTGGCATGACTGAGGCGGGGTGCGCACCTAAATGCATCACGGTGCCTTCCTGTAGGTGGGACATAATTCCTCACCTGTCGACTATTTCCCTCCCTGATTTATCTGTGGGCCCTGTCATTATGAAAAATGGCCTTTGTTTCTTTTCAAATGGAGTGAGGGAAAAGAAAAGGAACAAAGCAGAATCAGATGAATCACTAACGACTAGTTCCTGAATAAATTGGAAGCCAGCACAGAGTTGTTATCTGTGGCTTACTGTACAGTGAAGCCAGACTTCACACAACTCTGGAAAGCAGCAGAGGGGGGAATTCTGAGCCAGGGCGAATTAGTTCTCAGTGAAGCTGGGGAGCTATTGAAGTTCAAACAACTGCTGCAACATGTAGGCAATAACTCTTTGTAACCCAGACTTTCTGCTTCACAGTCCGGCAAGAGTAGCCTCTCCTCCTCTATTTAATTGAATGTAAACACACCGGGATGAAGTCATTTTCCCCCAAAAGATGTGAAGTATCTCGTTCGCAGTGGGTAAGATAGCGGTCCCATTCCTTCATTCTCTCCTCTGTAAACATTGAGCAATCTGGTTCAACAGTATCTCATCTTCTGGTAAATAGATTTGTAGTGGATCACTTTGCATGAGGGGCTTTTCTTTGGCACAGCTGTGCCTGCATTCAAATGAGGGGGGGGTGTTATTTCAGAGCCTCGCACATCCGCAGCAAAGGGATGTAAGAAAGGTATATCAGATTATATCAGATATTTCTCTTGGCGTAATTTGATTAAGGCTCAGGGTAATGCTCGTCACTTTGTAACTGAATAGCCAAACATGCCCCACTGATGTAACACCATATTTGGTCCTCTGGTGAGGTTACTATGGATGCAGGGAGACTCGGTAACACCACTCAGATGAGGTAAAGAGTAGGAAAAAAAACAACTAACTTCTTGGAAAGGGTTTCAGTGTAAAATGTCATTGACTTTGTGGCTCAGAGGATCTTTAACTCTATTTTCAGGTTAGATTATCGATTTAGGGCTGCATGTGTGATTATTATCGTTATTAAATAGACTCTTGGTTGTTTGTTCTAACGATGTAATGTGTAAGTCCAAAAAAACTGCAGTCTGAAATATACAGGTGTCAGTTTGGTCTGATTTGTATTGGAAAATGGAAAAAAGAAAAGTAAACACTGACATTTCAAAATCAGGAATCAGATAAGTTTGTTTATTTTTTGCACGGAAGACTGGACTGATAATTCTCCTTATCGGCTCTCTAAATTGGTTTAACTTAGCAGAAGCTCCTCTGTGGTGTTTTTCTCTGGGATTTTCTAAACATTAATCATTGCTTCCTGTAGCTTTCGTTGGGAGGGTTAATGTTTAATCTGATTTTAATGTGGGATGTTTATACTGTCAGAGAGTCAGCAGAGCGCAGAGTTCATTGTTGGTTTGAAAAAATTGTCACTGTTTTAAGACGTGGAATGCATAAAATCGTCATTCAAAGCTCAGCCCATGCTGGAAGCATCACTTTACGCAGCGAAACATGTTTGAAATCCTGTCATGTCCTCGAGCTCGGGGACCAGACGAGCTGTCTGTGGCACTGTGGAGAAAGGCAGACATAGAGGCAGTTGGAGTAATGACCAGAGGAGTCTAATGTTGTGGAAACGTTTGGAAGCCTTCCAGAATAGCGGGGACTTGAATTCACTTGGATGAATTAACCTGAGATTAGACGCCACCGCTTTTTTTTCCCTCTGGCGTAATGATTTATGTCTGATGCTGGAGAGCAGCGAGGTCGGGAGAGCTGAGAGGCTGCGCCGGACATCTGCAAAAATCTGCTAATGGGCCCGAGACTAATGCGGCCAGTCTCTGATCGTGACTGCCGCTTCTTCCGCGGGACTTCACGTCCGGTTGAACCGAGCTAGTTTCTGCTCTGGCTGAGCGAAGAGCTTCCTGCTGAGCAACAGAGTAGTGTAACCATAAAGTTTAACCTCATGGGAGCCAAAGTTGAGCAGTGTGGCTGATGTGACTCTCACATGCTGAACAGCAGCACCCCCCCCCCCCCCCTTCCCCCCTGTGTAATACAGGACTCAATGGATCACTGATTTGCACCAGTGAAGTAGCGTTACGAGCCTGTCTCCTCATGCCTGCTCCGTGGCTCGACCTCTCACAGGGGCCGGCGCGGAGCACAGCCGGGCAGCGCTCGATGTTTATCTTGCGTGGACCAGCGCTCACCAAACATGGTCTCGTAGCAGCCGAGGTATGCGAGCTCTGGGCCCCGGCTGCGTCTAATCTGGAGCGCCGCTTTGATAAGCGCTGCTATCAGGTGTTCTGGAGGCTTTCACCTATCGCGGCACTCGCCGCTGATGAAGCCGAGGTGACATGCCGTCGACTGCATGGTGAACGTCAGAGATATGCCTCCCTATCGGGGCTGGTTTCCAGACCTTGTATGGAGAAACCAGAAGATATATTTCTCTTAGAAGAAATCCCCCTATGATGAACTAGACAAAAAAAAAAGGGAGCAGTGAGTGCTGTGATTTAGAGTAGCAGAAATACCCAACATGAAGTTATTCCACCCCCCCCAACTGTGAAAATCAGCTGATTTTAGCTTTTATTCAATATTGTGAACGGCTCATGTTTGGATTTTGGACTGTGAGGTAGAAGAAACTAAAGGAACATGACTTCACTTGGGCCCTCTGGGAAAAGGGCTGACATTCTTTCTGTGCGTTTTGACATTTAGTGGAGAAACGGAGACGGCGGAGAGAAGGTGCAGGGAAGCCAGGGCAGGTTTTCGTATATGTGGAATGCTTTGTAACAAATCAAGTCAACCGACTGACTAGGCCTGACCTTTCACCTCTCTGCTGTCAATTCTCCTCTGGCTAACTCGTGTTTGCCTAAGTTGAAACTCCAAAGCCTTGAATGTCTGCAAACAACTCTTGAATTCTTCACAGATGAGGGAACACAGAATATTTGTTTTTATTAGTTTCTCTGCAGGATTTCAGCCGACGTCACCTGGGATGACAGTTTGTTGGAAAATTGACTTATGGATATGTTTAAGTGGATTTAAACCCTGTCGGTCAGTTGTTGGCTCTCGTCCCTTGCTGACCGTGAACATGTAAGTAGGTCTTTACAAGCTACTTAACAGACACAAAACATCACTCAAGCAGAGTTCGGCAAATCTGGTGCCTCTCCCCGGGGGCGTACTCGGGTTTAGCTCGGTCTGCGCTGGATATCCTCTCCGAATAACAGGTCATGTGGCCACCGCGACCTTTTCCATGAAGAGATGTAGGTGGGGAGCTGCGCTGTGGGAGAGGCAGGGCGGGCCGGAGGGAGGCCGGCGCTGGTCTGCAGCACAGCGGCGCGGCCGCGTGTGCGCGCTCCCTCCGTGTGCACGGATCTATGAAAAGGGCACGCGGATACATTAACTACCTGTGACATGAGACGTTACCAGAGGGCAGCGCGGAGGGGAATGTGGCCGTGGTAAGGAGAGAGTGAAAACACACGGGGGGGCTCTGACGCATTGTTGAAGATTTACTGCAGATTAAGACCATGCAGCGGTTTCAACATCGCAGGTACGCCATGAGGCAAACGGTAACACAGACAATAAAGCAGCCTCAGACTAACAGCAAAGCCCTGCTACAGCTACCCATCTGATAGGTGGGAGTTTATTTATAAAAGCACCAAGGGAATTGTCATCTTATCTTAGCCATTTGTCAGCTGCGTGACAAGAGGTATTTGAAAAGACAACAACGAGGCCTGGCATCGAGACGGATGCGAGACGAAAGGAAGCGAGTATATTTAGTACAATAAGTTACCTCTGCCTTTTTTCTCCTGTCATCAGTTAATGTATGTTTCTGTGTAATATTCTTTCCTTAAAAGAGCCCGCCTGTCACTTTGCTTTGTGAGGAATGACAGACTCCATCCAGTGTTGTGATAGAAGGAGGTGTGAGCTTCTCTCCCAGACGGTGTGAGACATCTTGTCTTGCTTTGTCACCCAGTGTTTATGCACTTATTCTGTCACCTTCACTAAATGTTACTTCCTCAAAAGCTATAATTATCCCCCTCACAGTTTACAGTATCTCGTCTCTATCTCTCTTCACACCTGCTATCGCATTCATTTGATGTTCTTTACACTTCCTAAGCCAATAATTCTCCATCTCATCCATTTTTTTCCTTTGTCCCTGCACCAGCGACCCGTCCTCTCCTGGTCCCCTCGCTCCACTTTTATCTCCCTTCCCTTCCATTTCCTTCCCTCCTTCCTTTCCTATTTCCCAGCCCTTTTTCTTCCCTCTTTCTGCCTTTATCTTGCCCTCTTGCCATTTCCTCCTGGCCTCCCTCGCTCCACCCTGGTACTGTTTATTATTTACCACTCTCCATCTCTTCTTGTTTCTTGGCTCAGGTTTTCATCCTGCTTTTCAACCCTCTGTTCCCCTTTTTTTTCCCCGGGACAGCACATGCCTCAGATCTCTGATCTTGATGCTCATGGAAAGATTCTTGAGGACAGAAGATTGCTGGACATGCCGGTAATTGAGAGAAAACTTTCATTGGGCTGTCCACATGTGTCCCTTAGGCCTTTAAAGTTAGCAGCCAGAGCTTGCGCGCCGCTGTCAAACCAGACTAGAAACCATGCTTTTACATAGCCCCGAATTAGCCAATAGAGGCTAATTTGTTGTTTTGCTGTCTGCTGAAGGTTGTAATTTTAGAAGCAAGACAAATTACAAAACAGTACACCATGATCTAAGAGTACAAGGCTGGCTCATGATGTCAGGATAGTCTCAAACACAAATCTTTTTTACTGGGGAAAAATGCATAATAATTATAATTTTTTCTCATTAGATGATCGTAAACTAAACATGACAAGCAACAACACTGTGTGTGCTTAAAGATATTGAATTATTTTGAACTGTAGAATTAATGATGCTGTGGCAACAACAAGATCTTTTTGGATCGGACTTAGATCAGTGCTGTTCAAGTCATTAAGATTTGTGAGAACAGTGTGACTTGTGTGGAACAGTGATGACTTTGGCTTTTGTTTTTTTTTTAACACAATTTTCAGTCTGAGAAACGACCTAGTTTGAACCCCTTTTGCCATATCCCGTTTTTTTGTTGTTTCCTTAAAAACGTGCAGCCCAAAATCGCTGGTGTTCAGCCCCCCCCCCCCCAATGGAGCTGGCTGTCTTTGTTTGTGTGTGGCCAAATGGTGAGCACATCCCTGGCTTTGGATTAGAGCGTTGCAATCAGAGCTAGAGGTGTGTATTGAGTAAAGTTAAACATTTGCTCAGTTTATCAGCTGTTTGGGATCCTTTTTGTGGAAATGCAACTTTAAAAGATTGACTTTTTAAAGCCTCTTGAATGACAAATAAAAAAGCGGTTTCTCGTATGATTAAACTGATATAAAAGGTTGTATTGCGTAAAGATTACAACATGTGGAAAGTATGGAGATCTTTCTTTGTAAAGCAGACAATGCCGCTTGCTTCTTTTTTCCCTTTTTGCCACTTGCAGCAGACATTTTAACCCTCTGCCCATCCGACCACAACACCAAACAGTAAAAGGTGTCCACTTGGTCAAGCGGCAACAAAGGAAGCCCCGACAAAGCTGGGGCAGAGATTAGTTCACTTTAATGAGCACTTTGGAATTTTAAGTCCATTTATGGACACTCATCAGAGGACAGAGAGGAAGAGGAGATCAAGCCAGTAGGAGCCGATTTTGATGGGCTTTAAGCTGACAGTCCAGGAGTCAAACTGACAGTCTGTCAAAGAGGGTCATTCCTCTCTTTCATGGGACACCCGCAGGACTTTTTGCTGAGAGAGGTGAACATGAAAGAAGGAGTACATATGTGTCATTAAGGGGAGCAGATTTTCTTCTTTCTGTGTTTCGAATAAAAAAAAAAGAAGAACAGGGATAAGACAGAAAGAGCAACAGAAGGAAAAATGGGGAAGTGCGTGCCCACTAGGTCATTTGTCTTTAAATATCTTTTAAAGGTTAAGCTGTTGGAACATTTACAGACTCTTACTGGGCTGTAATTGTTAGTCAAAAGCACGGAAAGGGGAGGAAACAAAAGACCTCTCAGAGATTCAAGTGGGATGCCTGGAGTGTGCTTTATCTCACAGATGACCCCCGCCCGGCACAACAGCCCGGGCCTAACCTGCGACCTCCGACCCTTAATGGGAAACTTGACCCTCTGAACCACGGTGATTAACAGCCAGACAGGCTCATCCATTTATGGCGTTTTGACACCTCCCAGGCCTGCAGTCCCTCACTCGTCACATTCTTTGACATGGAAGATGAATAAAAAAAAACCCAATGAGAATAATGGATAGTGATGCTAACACAGAGCAGTGACAACCGGGGGGATGCGGGAGTCTGTCAGCTCGACGGCTTTTGATGATGAGCCTCACAACTGATGCAACTCAACTTGAACCTGAGCTCTCGTGGGCCGAAGGGGAAGACTTTGATTTCAGCTCGGTCACACACGAGCTGCATTTAAAAGTAATGACTCTGGATGTGAAATGGAGGATTCCTCTGAGTGTTCTCTGGCTTTAACGTTCTGCTAATCGCCACTTCTTTTTTTAAAATCCTTCCTAGGCTTCGAAGTTAAGCATCACTGAACCCTCCTCTCAAGGTCAAAGCTGCGTCCTGCCACATTTAGCAGGAAGGACCTCCGTCTATTACCGTGTCTGTAGAGCCCGCACACTCAGGGAGGGAGAGGGAAACGCATAGTAATATTCTCACATTGCAACAAGGTCATGTCCCCCATTTCAGTCGGAGAGAGCGGTCAGAGAGGCACTCAATTAAAGTCAGAGCAAATATGTGAGAGAAGCAGAAAGCGGTTTTCAGGTGACGGTTGTTGCAAATTTAACAAAGTACACAAAACAAGATGAATAGAAATGGCATATTAATAGCCTGTCATTTATTCCATCTCTTTGTAACCGCCCAGGCGCAGTGTTGTCGTGGCTACAGACAGCTTAAAATACTCAACGACAACTTTCAAAAGATGTGCCGATAAAAGAGATTGAGCATTTATTTATTGGACATTTTTGTATCTGTAGAGAAAAGAAAAGAAAACCATTATTCTCGGGTTGATATCGTTTGCACCAGGTGTTACAGCACAATAGATGTGAAAACCAGTTCCCTCAAACAAGCACGTGCTTGTGGCGCAGCCGATCACACACTTTGAATAATCATGTACATATGATTGATGTTAACAAATGAATGGTTTTAGGTTTTGGACTCATGGCCTTGTGTTTAATTATTGATTGTTCATTTAGCTGAGCTGTTATTAAAGAAAAGCATATTCTTAAATGCCAGTCGCCCTCTGGCTCTTATTCCTGCTGACCAATTTTCTACCTTAAATCATCAGAGACCTTAAGAAATATTTAGATTTTCTAGCATTTTTGACCGCTTTTGTACAGCATAGAAGATCTGAAAGAAATCTAAGTAAAAACCTGAAAGATAGCCTGTGCTGGTGGGGTCTAAGAGACTGAACCGCAGTCAGACTCTGTATTTAGGCTGTTTTTGTTACCTCTTTACTAATTTCATGATGTTTTTGTGGTGGTTCTGAAACCAAACATCCTCACTTTGTAAAATCTTTGGCACAAAGATGCACATTGTTCTCAAAAGGCAATTTTTTTGCCCTGGTGTTTATAGAATAACTTTTTAATGACGGATGTGTTAGACGGTGCTTTTACTAGAGCGGTAATATTAGCCAAATCCTAATCTGAGCAATGGATTCTACCTTTAAAACACTTGTGTTTTGTTCTAAGCACGGACTCAGTCTCCATCAGCAGGCTGTTACAAGAAAACCTGAAAGGTGCAATGATAGAGAATCAATAGGTTGATGACCTCATCCGGTGCTTGTGGAGTCAAGGATCTCTGATTAGAGGTGCGCGGATCCCCCAGGACGAGCTGCAGAAGTGGCCTTAATAGGATCTGATGCTTTTGGCCTGAGGCTACGCTCTCGCCGCTCTCCGCTAAGGCGTTGCCAGGAAACTGCGCCGCTACGCCGGCTGTGAAGTCCTCAGCTGGCTCGTGGTAGGTAGGGGCTGCTGTTTTTGATCCGAGCTTTCCTGCATGTTAGTGTAAGCAGGCCATAAATGGTCAATGATTCAAAGGCTCAAACCAGGCCACTCAGCACTACGGTCATTTGGGTATGTGACTCACGAGGAACCAATAAAACGGAGCCAGTAAAAGAGTGGACACGGGTTTGTCTTTGACTTTTTACGAATCTGGGAAATCTTCTAAACCCCTTGGGTCGACCTTCACTTTAGTTTACGGCTCTGTAAAACTTTGAAGCTCTCCGTACGTGGTGGCAGCACTTTTAACGACTCCCTGCCTTTTTCGCGGAGGCCTGATAGCAGCATAATAGACCGATACTGTAATCAACAGCAGATGTCTGCGGCAGAGGGCTGTTGACACATTTGCCTGTGAATCATCGCGTTACCAGCGTGTGCAGTCAGCTCCGCACCGGACATGCAGAAACGATCATATATCACAACAGCTGACGTCAGGAAGTCTCAGGAATGAGCTCCAATGCGGCCAAGAATGTCCCATTGTTCCACGTGTGTGCAGGACTGGCGGTTGTGTGTCCCGACTGGTGCAGGATGCCTGGCCCTCAAGTGCCCATGAGGGGAGAGAGGGGAAAAAACCTGCCATAGCTTGACTAAAGGGTTGGATGACGAGGGTTTTCTCAATCTATGCGCAGTTCTGATATTTAGCTTTTTGCTTCTAGACACATGCGGTAAATCTAATTTAGTCCTGCGAGTGATGTATGAATGTGTCGTCTCAACGGTGCTGAGCGAGTCCAGCATCTGATCCATGGCCTCCAACGGTAATTTGCATCTTTTAGTGTTCATTTGTAGATTGAACATGAGCAGCACTCACAAAGACAAAGAAAGAAAAGCCGTCCCGATGGAGAGCTGCACCGGACTGCTTTGTCGTCACCATTGTGCCTCACACACCTTTTCAGATTTTCTCAGCTTCCCCTTTCCGAATTGTTTTTGTCAGCCTGAACAGCTGTTTGTGGCTGGCTCTGCTCTAGTTTTAGTGACACTGTCCTGGTCTGACTTTGTTCCCGGTTCGCTCCCTATAAGGAGACCGTGGGTAGATTTTATTCATGCAGATTTTTCAGAGATGGAGGGGTGTCATGGGGGCACAGGAGGGGTCATCTCACCTTTTTTTTAAGATAAGAGCTGAGGTGAGAAAGTTGGTTTGGTGGCATTTCTCGCTTTTTTTGGGCCAGTTTGGTGTCTGCCATGCTGTTGCTCCCCCAGTTGCTAAGCTCCTTTGTTTGTGTGTTGCTCTGACTTTGGCTCCAGTGGTGCGTATCGGGTTACATGTGGGAATGAGGTGCAGTGTTAGTTCAGCAGTTCCTTTGTCCCCTGAGTTGAGATTCTGTATCTAATGAACCACTGAGCTTTGACTCAACCCTGTGTGATCGACACGTTTTATTCTAAATTCAGCCCTAAATGAAATCAGACCCCATTTTAAACATTCCACCGTGACATTATTGATGTTTATTTATAGGGTGGAGCTTTTGGAGACACTTGGAAGCAGACAGTCTCTGGTTTGATTTTGATGTCTCGTGTGCACTGGAGCTTTGTCTTATTACACCCAGCCAGCTTTAATTAATTCCAGGTTTAAAGTGCCTCCAAAAATGATAAAATGGCAGAATTAATAAATTATTTAATAAGTGCACCAGCAGCCTTGGAATAAAAAATGATTTTTTATTTTTTTTGCTCACGCATGCCAAGCTGCAGTCGTTTAGTGTGAGATATGTCAGTGCTAGCAACGCTAACCCTACCGGGCCCCTGTTAGTGACAGAATTCCTCCAAAATTACATGTAACTAATAGAATTTCCTGTTTCAGTGCCAACATATTGTCTCCAGAGTGGAGCGCGAGCTATGACACAGCTTTTCGGCACCCGTGTGTTGTTGCCCTGCCATGTCTGCGTGCACCAAATGTTGGCACTGGCGCTAATGGGTGTGCACGTGTTGAAAGAAAGCTGCTGTTCACACCCGGCATGACTGCTGGGTTGTCCATTGAATGACCCGGAGTGGGTCTTAAACTGAGTGTGTGCAAAAGCAAGTTGGTTTAGCGTCCACTTAGGCTGTGTTTCTTAATAAAACTGTGCATGAGGGTTGCATGGCTTCCAGCTACTTGAAGCTGAGTTTGTCTTTGTCGATGATGTTGATTTTTGTTTGCTATCATTTAGATATTTACCATGTTTATCCCTTCCAGGAACAAGCTGATTACTCTTGTGTGATGTGGGTAACATGTCTATTACATCCACTCAATCATGTGTTAATTCCGTCAAAAGGAAAATAATCTGAAATATTTTAAAATTAATTTTCTATCAGTCTGATTTGAATGTGCAACACAACTACTGATTGCCCTTTCCAGTTTGATTAACCAGCGGGTGGAAGTTTCAGAAAGGTCATTCAACAGCCCTCTATCACTTTAAACGGTACTAAAAATGAAGAAAAACTCTGAATCAGACCGGTTCTGCTGTTCAGTTGTTCAAATCAGCACATGAGTTCAGCTTAGACACCCAGTCAGCTGTCTCTCAAGTCATCAACCTGTTCTCCAGGTCCTTATTTTCTGCACCTCTGAGGTTTTTACAGGATGGGAGCTTTTTCTCTCTGTGTTCTCTAAATGCAAGTATTTCATGCGGAAGTGCCAGAAAATGTTCACCTTTGGAAACAGAAACTTTTTGGAATAAACCAGTTTCACCTGCGTTGCACCTGCAGCGCTGGAGCTGCATTAATTTTCTACTTATCAGCACACAATACAAAACCCACTTTGCCTAAAAGCACGTTTGAAGTTCTCGTTCTGTTGCTCCCCCGTGTTCCTCCACCTTCTCTGTCTCGACGTGGACCACAACAGTTATGCGCTCCCTTTGTCCGTTTCAGCTAGCATATGCGGCATATTATAATTCCCCAGCAATGCCAACACGAGTTGCGAGTTGAAAAGTTCAAATGTAAAACAGAGGCTGCCACAAAAGACGGCAGATTGTAGATTATGCCAGAGAACCTAATACTGTAGAAGGGAGTGTGTGCTATGCAGTGTGTTTGCTGAACCGAAAGGCAAACCTGACTGTATTTGAGAATCTAACTTAAAATGTAAGAGCAGGTAACTATTTAACTCGTGTTCATTGTCATTTTTTTTCCCACAATCTCATATGTGACTGTCAGAGAGACAATGGAGCTATTTATACCAGGTGGAGGTTAATGAAAAATACATGATCTCTCTCTTGTCCTCTGCAGGTCCGAACACTATTTGTCAGTGGGCTACCTCTGGATATTAAACCCCGGGAGCTCTATCTCCTCTTCAGACCATTTAAGGTATGTTTGTATGTTTTAAACTGATGGGCTGCAGCTATTCTTAGCAGCTTTCTTTCCAGCAGTCAATGGGACCTCCATTAATGGTGATGAAATAAACGGCAATGGAAACTCTCCTGCGGGGTTCAAGTGTCTGTGTTCCTAGAGCTGAGGTTCAGTCACATCTTGATCCACAGGAAACTTGTGCGTGTGTGTCGTGTGTGGAAAAATGGCTCGATGCCGGCAATACGAAAACAAAGCTATTTGCTTCACCTCAGAGACTTTGTCACATTCACAAAGAGCTCCGGTTCAGTCAAGTGCATGTGCGTGCTGCAGGCTTTTTGGATCGGCGCCCGAGAATAATGCACCTTAATGGCGCAAGAGCTGCGCCGTGTAAGTGAATAATGAATAATGGCAATGCATGTAATCCCTCAATTAGACAATGACTTAGGTATGTGCGCTGAGTAAATGTTTCATATCTTGAGCGTTGAGAGCAGTAAGCTGTAATTAATCAGGTACAACATAACATTCCAGGCCATATGGTCCTCATAAGGACAGCTGTTGTTGCATCGCCATGCAGAAAGTGTTTTGACATTGTCCTGAAACAAAGTGTTTTGTTACCCGAGAGAATGTGTTGTGACATCATGTTTCTGTTTTTTTTATTTTTTTATTCCAGGGCTATGAAGGCTCCTTGATAAAACTCACCTCTAAACAGGTAGGCCGAATGACACCACCCATTTCTTGCCCATCAACACTTTTACATATCTTCTGTCCTTTTTTTTTCCTCTAGGAGGTATTGTTTTGTTGACTATGAGAGATTAGCGCCCTGTTTTAAGAAGTACCTTCTATAGAATGTGGTGTTGTGTGTGTGTGTGGGGGGGGATGCTACACCAACTTTGGCAGTCAAGTAGAGTATTTGTCATCACAGTCTACTCTGGAGGGACGTGCAAGGATGTGAAGGGAGAAGAATTCCAAGGTGTCGAAGCAAACAGTCTGACAAGAGCTGTACTGATGGTGGATTTTTTCGCCTCCAGGGTTACAAAACTGAAAATGAGCTCAGCTGGAAGCCATCCATATCTGTAGTGAAGCAATTTAGCTTTTTATCAGTACGTATTACCATGTTACTGTTTCCCATGAAGAGATTCTCGTTTGAATGGTTTAGGGGGATTTTTTATGTTGGGTTTTAGGTTGAGTGTTCTTAGAATAAAATACAGGAAATGTTCTTTTTTGCTGCTGTGAGAAATCATCTGGAAAATATGTTGGATTTCTCCTTTTTTAATTTTTTTTATTGCATTCTGTCTGTCAGTCAGTCATGAGATGATTATCATCTTTTACTTATAGAAGTTTAAGTCTTCAGCAGATTTCAGCAGGCTAGAATAGTTTTTCTACAGATGATTAAATTTCCTTTTATCAAAGTAGGTGTCCCTGTATATCCAAAATATTACAAATGTAATTATCTATAGACATGTTTACTGTATAGATTTAATTTGACTGCTATAAATGAGCAGAAAATATGTGATTTTCAGCTATGCAAACATGGTTCTAGTTTTGATGTGAGGCACGTGTTCATGCACTGTGGGGTTATGTGAAGTATATCTATAAAACCTCACTTCTGCTAATGTGTTGTTTTCAGTTTCCTCACTTTTGGCTTTTTAAGTGGCCTCCGTGTTATAAATGAACCACTCGAAAACCAGCAACTACTGAAGAATAAATATTTTAGACCAAAAGATATACCAGACCATAACTATGTGATGACATATGCGTCATGTGTTGTTAAAAGAAGAGGATACCACAAAGTGGGAAATGTGGATGCGTTACACTCTGTCTTGAGGAGTCAAGCTCTAATAAAAATTAACATGAGTTGATATTTTTCATGAAGCAGTTTGAGTAGCCAAAGTTTATTTCTGAGGATAAAGGGATAATTGGGGGTTAGTTAACAATAGCACACCTGGCACATCTGGAAATGCGTTGGGCAGCAGCTCGCATCAGGTAGTCCCAGAGCTGCCACAGCTGTCCTCTCTGAAGCCCCCGTTTTCAAACTAGGCCTTGAACAGCCGGGGTTTGAAAAAGGGCATCTGTTACTATCCTACAGAAATGTCATCTCTAGCATGACAAATGCCAGTATATGTGGGGAGTCACTAAGTACTGTCTGACAGAGTCTTCAGGCTTTGTTTGGCTTCTCCCAACTAATGGCAATGACAATAGCAATGTAAATCAATCGATCTGTCTCTCCCCACTAGTCCAAGCCATCTCCATATATAGCAACAGCCAGATCTCAGACCCTTTCTATTTATATTCCTGCAGCCCTTCCTCCTCCTGACGTCTTCACTTAGTCCGTTCTTTCTTTTTTTGTGTGCGTGTGTATTTCTTCTTTTCACTTGTTTCCCTACTCCCAACACTCCCTTTTATTCAAAATTCCCATAACCCTCGGCTGCTTTTCCAGATCACACGCAGCAGTATGACCCCATGGGATCAACAAGCTTAGAGACTCCACTTCCACACAAACGAACTCCAAAAAATTGTGCATTCTTTGTTCACATCTGCAGTCAGTTAGAAATATGACAGCCACACCGCATCTTTTTGTTTTTTTTTTTTTTTTTTTTCCCCTTGTTCATTAGTATTGCAGGTACATGCTCCAAAGTCATGCTATTGGAATATAAAACTCGAGCAGGTGAAATAGATGTGAACAGAACTATATTGCCCTCACAGGCGGTGTTTGTGGAGGTCTTCAAAGTAACTTTTACCTCAAGCCCGTAAAATCCCCTCTCGTTTGTCTTTTTCTCCTTCCATCTTTATCCTTTTCAGCTGTTTTTCTGGCCTCTCTGCCTCTCACATACTAAAACATACATGCACTTTTTTGCTCTCTTTCACATTGCCCGTATATGGGCAAAGGAGAGTCCAACGATGAACTCTTTGTACAAAGTAGCTGTTCAGCCTGCATTTTTCTCCCTCTTTCTATCTCCCCTTCTGTTGCCACAGTTTTATAAACAGGGCAAGAGAGGGAGAGATAGACAAGGAGGAGGTTGGGAATGAAAAAAAAAAAATATATATATAAATGAACAACATGTCTTGTCACTCAGACAGAAATGCAGACTCAGTTTTCTGCCTTTAACCATGTTTCTTTCTTTTGTTCTGTCGTCTTGTCTCCCCAGCCGGTGGGGTTTGTCAGCTTTGACAGTCGATCAGAGGCGGAGGCTGCTAAGAATGCCTTGAATGTAAGTGTCGTGCCCTCTTCTTGCTCCTCTCATGCACAAACTCGGCGCCAGCAGATCCTGTGATGGCTACGAATCGCATCTCTTTGACTGCAGTGCAAATGCATTCGATACCATGGAAATACATGCACTCATACATTTTCCATAACATCCAGAAAGCATAATGTTAGCAAAGGCAAATACACCACGACTGCTCTAAACACAGTTACATCTGAATGCTTCCGTTTGAGTAAAATAGGGTCTCTCTCGTTAAGTTTCACCAGGGAACCTGCAAGGTCAGGAGAAAATTAGCTCTTCTTCCACATATAACTAGAAGATATTGATCTGGGGTTTAATTTTAATCTCACTTATTCCAGACTGTAGCACAGCAGAAAGCCTTGATGAGGCAGATGAGCAAATCAGAGTTTTATTCAGCCTCCTGAAAGAAAGTGAGTAATGAACACCAGCTCTCACACCTTTGTCTTCCCATTGTCCTCTCCCATTTAGTTACCTCATGGGTTATTCCTCTTCTCTTTGTCACAGAAAATCATCACCTCTTCTACAGTGACGGCACGGTTTTGACGAACCTGTCAAGATATTGTTGCATATTTTGGGCTGAATGAAAAGAGAAAAGCTGAAAAATTATCATCTTATTATGAGCGAACAACAGTGTTTCCACAGAATCTCTAAGTGGGGCTGAGAATTGGAAAGAGCTCTTGTTTTTTGGGGGAGAGCGCTGTATCCCGGGGGTCATATGGAGATAAGCTAGGTTTTTGCAAGCATCTATCTGCATATTGAAATGTAAGGCTGAAAATACTTGAGCAAGAATGTTTTTTTTTTTTTTTTTTTTTTTTTTTTTTTTTTTGCTGTCTGAAGAGGTTCTGTTAGGGTTTTTCTAAACTGCCAAACCTCCCAATGACGGCGTTAACGTGCAGTCACTGAAGCAGCAGCAGCTGCAGGAGACGCTAAGAAACACTTCAGGTTGGAAATTCAACACAGTTCAAACCGAAGTGTGCTCAGACCTCATTATACCCATGTACCTTATTATACCTCCGTAGCCTCTACCGGCAGAAGCTGCGGGTGCACTGAGCCAAAGCAATCCCAGTTAATTCCCCCCTCTTTCATGAGAAAAGTCATCCCTCGCTTGTTTTAGCTCAGCTTTGCCTGAGCCTGCAGGGACGAGCCAAGAAGCTCGTCCTCGCAGCTACTTGCTCTTTTGCTGCAGAGAGCTTCACTCTTGGCTGCTTTTCTCCTCAGCTGATCTGACCTTTGTGCGGTTCTGTGTCTTTTACAGACAATCGAAAATGAGGTTAATTAGGGGGGAGTTTATAGCTGCTGCTAAAATTCTGCTCTGGCTTCTTACTCTCAAATAAAGCGCACAAACAGCCGCTTTGTTTTCGGATGAAGAAGACCTTTGTTTGTGCCACATTCCTCGTTTATCCTCAAGCGAAAGTAATTGAGAGGTAAAATGATTTGGACCACTGCTCATGCGGAGTTATTTGAAGAAGATCTGAGAGAAAAACAACCTCTTTGTTTTTTACAGTGGCATCCCAACAGGAATTTGCCAAAATGTTCGGCCCACTTTAAGCCATGATGCTCACCGTGCACTGCGATAAACGGGGGCTTTAATGTCATAAGATTGAATTACATTCACAGAGTTTGGCAGGGAGCACGGCGAGGTATTCCTGTGTTGTTAATGACCTTATACACAAGCCAGGTTTGTGTCATCGGGGTGAAAATTTGAATTACAAGTGTTGCTCCAAACTATAATAACACTCAAATCCAATGTAGGCACGTATACAAGGCTTCAGGAAGATCTCAGGAGTAGATTCCTTCATGAAATTCTGAGAGATGAAAAGTACACAGATTGACAGTTCCTGATACTAGCCAGATCCCGTCGGATTTCTCAGCAACAGCCAGTGACGATGGGCACGGCGCAGTGCCGCTTTCTGCTGTGGTCTAAATGTCACAGGGCAACGAGCCTATCAGCTGCTGGGTTTTTATTTCGCACATCACCACTCCAGGGCAGCGCCGCGTTACCCAGGCAGCTTGTTTGGGCACCATTGTGAAAGCAAAGCATTACTAATCTAATTTAGACCAAAATTAAGAGTCATTATGTGGCGAACCCTAATCTCAACCAACAGGGACGACTTCCAATTCACCGAGTTTGAGCAAGCCTTCCAGGAAAACAGAAGACATCTAAGAACTGTGTAAACCTCATCATATATCAGCTGTGAGGGGGAAGAAAATAGCCCATCCACTCTAAAGGGCTCTGATTTTCTGACATTCGCGTTTCTTTTTAGCCTTTTCGTAGCCTGTGGTGTCGTGAAACTCTCCAAGTATCATTAAAACCACAAAGAATGAGGAAAAGTGTTGCTGTATGGCAAAAGTGATTAATATGAACAGTATATTCAAACTCAAGGACAGGGCTTGTGGTGTGTGAAGCTACAAATTATGCACTCTACAAACCTTACGTAACTTAATATAAACCCACTATTTTGGCTGACCCAGAGTTTTAAAAAAAACATGTCAAATAGAGCTCACTGCCTTTTCAGTGACTCACTGACCAGTGACTCACACGTTGACCTGATGATGATTCGAGGTCGACCCGCAGCTGCAATCACAGATATTTTCTTCCAAACACTTCAACTCTGCGTGTACTCTCCCACTATTTTAAGGATCCGAAGTTTCTTGGAAACAATATTTTTACTAACAACTCTTTCCGCTCGATCACAGGGGGTCCGCTTTGATCCAGAGATCCCCCAAACCCTGCGACTGGAGTTCGCCAAGGCCAACACCAAGATGGCCAAAAACAAGCTGGTAGGCACTCCAAACCCCCCCCCTTCCCAGCAGAGCCCCGGGCCCCAGTTCATTAGCAGAGACCCATGTGAGTACTCCGGTCTTTCGTCTGCCTGTCCCTGAGCGTGTCTTACTTTGTCTATCTCTGCTGCTGCTTCCTTTAACTGTACTGGACTGGACAGCTGTTTCCTTTTAGGGACTTTCTGTCAGGACCAGAGCCGTTTTCTGTTTTGTTTTCTCGTAGCTGTGGATGTACGTGAAAAGGAGAATGATGTGGTTGCTAACTGAATTTACGTGTAATGCTCTGTAACATTCAAACTTTTAAGTGCTCTCTGTTCTGGTGACGTGCTGACAAAACATTTTTGAGGGGTGTTTGTTTGACATCATATGAATCATGTGCTGTGCTATGTTGGCTTGTTTTGAGCTCCCCCCCAGAAGACGTCTGGACCCCGTTTGATTAATGACTCATTAACAGTGCATGTTCTTTGTTAACCGTTCTTCAAGAGCCTTCGGTATCAGGTGTGTGTGGTATTTTCTAATGTAGCTCTGTGTATTCTCCTAGTTAAACATTTTTCCAAGAGATTAAGGATATTCGCTCGAATCAACAAGGCCAGCTGTGGTTGTACATTCTTCCTGAATGACCAAACTGCTCTTATCTTAGATCTTCTCTTTGCCAGAGAAAGGGTGGTACTTGGTGCCTCAGAGGAAAATGGAAGGAAACGATTAATGAATCCATGACGTAATCATCAGGAGAGAAATTGCTGCCATTTCCTGAAACGAGACGTTCATATCTGCGAAATATTTTTCTGATCATGCTTTGACAAACAGTCAGCAGGAGGCATGGATAGCACAGTGAAAGGCTCTTTTTAATTGTGCAGCCATCTGAGTTGCTTCACGTTGTCTGATTCTGCGTCTGTAAGTGTGCACTCCCTCTGTACCGCTCGGCACCGTCTCCTCACTCCCCGCTCTCTCACTGTCACTTTGCACTCAACCTCGTGAGTAAATCAACATGTCTGAGGTGGTTTCCTCTTGTTTGCCCCTGATATTTATGAAATTAGACTATCCAAGTGTAACTGACTGTTCTCTTAGCGCCTGCTGCCACGCCTGTGAAGCTTTCCCTCCTCCTCACATTGGACGGTGTGGAGTTGTAATGTGCCAGATTTACCAGGGGGGCCTTCGTAAATTAGCAGACCCCTGACCTCAGAGAGAGACACACAAAGGCGGGCGGTAAATGTGAGCCGAGGATCAATTGTGCTAGTAAAAAATACTGGGTGAAATACCGACCCTGAAATGCTGGGTGATAGCTTTATGGAAAATTATCCAAAAGTGGAGGTTTTCCTGGAGGTCATAAGCCATAAAACAGAATGGGAACTCTTTTGGTAAGGGGGTGTGTGCTTTTTTAGAGATGGAAGCTAAAACCTGCTTGTTTCCAAGGCTACTTCAGTGTACGTTTAAAGGAAATTAGCACAACAGGACTTGTTCATGTGTGAGAATAAGACCTTGAAAATGTTTGGCAAATATGACACATTGTGGATTTAGGTTGCTGTTGAGTAAACTGGCCCTATTATATGGATAAAATCAGTTTTATTTTTAAAAAAAAATGTTGTCAGAGGGGCAAATACATCTTCTGTATTAAAGTAATACTTACTATGGGTTCAGTGGTTGGATATTTATTTGTGAGCATTGTTGTTAAGACTCATTTGCGTCTGTACTATTATAGAGAATGATTTTAAAACAGAAAATCTATCAAAGTTATTTAGTATTTGAGTCACAGAAGAGGCCAAGAGCTAGTGGACAAACATGTCGGAGCTTAAGGCAGATGAACTGCTTGTTTTCCATTCATTATGTCCCCCCTATTACATTTGTGTTCTGTGAAGGGTTATGACAAAAATACCCCGCTAATGTAAACCTCTCCGATGTGAGGAGTAATCCGAAGCTTTACAGGCTCGCCGTGTCTACTTGCAGTTGCTAAGACCGAACAATGTTTGGACAAATTGTTTGGGCTTGAGGTTTAATGTGCGCCCAGTTAGAGGACTCAACTTCAGATGAGCGATGCCCCCACCCCACCACCACCAGCACCACCACCACCACGCACCTCTGCAATCGCCCCCATCACAGCCACTTCCACCCTGTCTCTCTGTCCACCCTCCCATTCACTTGGCACCCTCCTCACTCCACTCCTCCTCTTCTTCTTTCCACAGATGAGCTCACAGTGCCTGCTCTATATCCCAGCAGCCCAGACGTGTGGGCGTCATACCCGCTGTACCCGGCTGAGCTGTCGCCGGCCCTTCCACCCGCTTTCACCTACCCCTCCTCGCTCCACGCTCAGGTAACCCACAAGTCCCACCTCCTGCCCCCCCCCCCCACCGCTGCCCCGTCACCACCACCCGCCACGTCCACCCGCCTGTCGGCAGGCCTGAAATCTTTCGTTGCTACAGATGCACCTGGGAGCACGCTCAGACTGTCGCTATAATTTTTCTTTATTTTTTAATGCAAGCAGAGGGTCTTTTGGTGAAAAAAAGGCAGCTGTTGACAGTTTTATGTCCCCACCCAGTCATGTTGAACGGTGCTTAACTTGGTTGTGAACACGCTCCATCATTTGAACTTTTTTTGGGCCATCTCTTAAGAGTAGCTTCCAGCCGTATTCAGTGACCTACCAGAAGAAAATTAAACAAATTAGAAAAGATATGCATGTCCTTTAAAAACATGCTAGTGTCTGACAATCATTCGTTCAGTTTGGTTTCCACAAATAAATACATAAAATAAGTTCAATTAAATTAAATTAAATTGTTATTTTTTATGCAGGGCTCCAGAACCATCCCAAAAAAGATTGCCAAGTTTACAGTTTTGGTGATTAAAATTCAGACTTATTTAGTGGCTTCTTTAACGCAACACAAAAGGTTTACATCATAGTTTTGCCATTGTGCGCCTCATTAATGAGCCTTTTCTTTTCAACAAAACATGATCCAGTTAATCAAGGTGCTTTAATCTGTGGGCTTCAACCACAGCTTTACCAGAGTCGGGTATTGATTTCTTCAGATTCTTCTCATGAAGCTGACCCTCCATACATTCTCACTGTTATTCATATTTATTGATCAATTTGCATTGAACGCTCAGCAGTTTGAAGCCTTAAAGCAAAATAAATTTAGTTTAAATCAGGCAGAATCCACATATAGAACATCTGTCCTCATGTGTTGCTGGCACCTGGGTATTTAACTGTAAAAGCCCCCCAGACACACACAGATTGAGGCTCAGGTGATGTCAGAATTTGAAATGAGAGCAAGTACAATCTGCCTACACTGCATTTTTCCATAGGCATATGATTAGCGTGCCCACACGGACACAAAGAAAATCCATCTCTATAATTTGAGAACAGGGTCGGCTCTTCTGATCAGGAGCAGATACATCAACATTAGACATTTTTAATAGGGGCTCATCAATCTTCAGCTTGACTGGCTCCAGCTAGTGTTTGTCAGATAACCATGTTTATATTTATTTATGTATGTTTTATAGCATAAGCAAATGTAAATGTTGGTATCTATTCCCTAATTCATTCTATAGCTGACAAGCAGACACATGTTAGCATGCAGCTATTACCTAAGCTGCCATACTTGGGCCTTTCTTTAAAGAAAAAAAACAGAAAAGACCTAATATGTAATTGAAAAGTGAAGTTGTAGAATTTACTCTTTTTGGGTGTTTGAGTAACAACAGAAAGCTAACGGCCACCAGTTTACATACACACTCCTCACATTTGTCATCTTCTATTCTCCAAATAGTAAAAATCATTTGAATTAAATTAAATAATGGTGTGAATTACAGAGAAAATTATGTCACTGGACAAGTGAGCAGTAACTCCTGCAAAGTTTTCAGACTCTGAGGGATTTACAGGGTTTGATATATGCGACAGATTGTTTACTGCTGACATGTGTGCTCTGTTATTGTTGGACCGTTAGTACAGATGTTTCCTTCTTTACAGTGTCATCGCTGTAAACTGACCTCACTCCGCTAACTTTATCCCACATGTAATGTACAGATAACAGAACACTTCCAGCTTCCTTATCTTTCATATGGCTTTGGTCTTTGACAATGTCACCAACACAAGCTGCCTGACAGTCAGCCAACGGACCACTTCACAAATTTGAGCTAATGCTGTGTGTGTTTAGATTCGTTGGCTCCCACCTGCAGATGGAACTCCTCAGGGATGGAAATCCAGGCAGTTCTGCTGAAGTATGTGTGAGTAACAGCTGTCACACACACACTCTGAGCCCCTGCTCTGCTATGTCTCAGTGTATGTTGTGTTGAGTCGTGTAGCTTCTACAGTAAATGTTATGACACCGTGTATACACAGGCACAGAGATGCTCCTAAACATACAACGGAGTGTCAGAGGGTGACTCCATCTCGCATGTAGAATCTCCATCCAGCCAACACCCGAACTAACCAATGAATTAGTACTGTATCTGCTGTCTGAGTTCAAACGATCAGACAAAGTCACCAACTCGCCCCAAAAAAAGGAAAAGTGGTGGCATGGGGCCAAAAACCAAAGCCCCTCCCTACATATCATATCAAGCGATGAAAGATGTGAGGGGATTTCCATTATTTTCTCTGCTCAGGTCACAGGGCACAGAAGGGCGATTTTTTTTTTCTTCTCCCATTGAAGTTACAATTGATGTGGGTCATCAAAAGCAGCCAGTCAAAAAGAATTTACAATCAGTCGGCGCCGATGGTTTGATAAAACAGACTGAATAAAGATCAGCAAATCTGACTAAAATACTAATAAAAGCTACTTTGAGCGTGAGGGAAAAGCTCATGGAAAAGGTTTGAGACACTCGTGAGTATTTCTGTTTTCTGCTTTTTACTTCCGTTGTTTGCATTTCAAAACTAATTTCTAGTAATTACATCTGTAATGACTTTAATTACGGAGTGGCTGGACTTGCTTGTTGTAAATTTGTCAGTCCAGTAGGAGCTCAGTACGAGAACCGAGGCTCGACCACAGAGTGCTTCGGGAGCCTGATAAGGATGTCTCCAGGGCACGGTGCTTTAGATCTCTACCAGGCATGGCCAGCTGGGCGGAGGCCCGACTCCGGGCTCCCGGGAGGGATTATATCTTCCAGCTGGCTGGGAGTGGCTCTGAATCCCCCTGGAGGAGCTGAAGGAGGTTGCTTAAGAGGGGACAGAACATCTCTTCTCAGCTGTTTGCTACTACAGTCCGTAAACGATTTGATTCGGAGAGTGGATCAATAGATGGGTGGAAATTTGATCTTTATCTGAGTGTGGTTTGACTGTTCTGTGCAGTAGGAAGTAGGCAATGTTTCCGCCAATGTGGGAACAATCCATGTTTTAGTACCTGCCCCTGTACTTTCCCTCAGTAAAATTTAGAGTCTCAGGTTGGCTGTCAAACATGGCAGGTCCACCATCAGGGATGTGTGAGTGAGAAATAAGGCACTGAGATGCTGAGCGTCTAATAATTGCTCTACTACTCAGGATATTTTAGTTACGATACATTGGCAGAGTTGTTGAGTCATGTTCAAGCCACCTGACCATCTTCAGTCCCACTTTCTCTTAGTTTCTAGTTAATTCATGTTATTAGACAGTTGGGCACTACCATTCAATTAGTCAATAGCTGAAATAAAAATATTAATGTCTTAACATTAAGTTAGGATTATTGATGTACTGTCATCCTTCCGATGGTGATTAAATTATTAGGTTTCTTTATTTCAGATCAATATATTTGTCTCTACACATTGTAATGGCTCTTTAGTAACAGTGCATGATGTGGCAAATGTTTCTAAAAGAGCGGTGTAGGAAATGATTGCCTACGCAGACCCGGCTTGTGGATGGATGCCTGAAATTTATTGGGCTTGTATGTAATCTTATAATCCTGAGCACAGTCTTACAATTGCCATTATAAACTGAGTATTATTTGAACCAAACAGCAGATATTAGGACCTGTTTGTCATTTTGTCAAACCCCTGGCAGGATAAAATATGTTTTCTAATTTCGAACTCCCATTTTGGCATATCTGCATTCCCACAAAGTACACGTCGGAGGATAATAAAAGGGAAGGGACAGAGAGAGACGGATGGTGTGATCAGGGGTTGTAAATGTGGAATATGCTCAGCGTACCACTGACGTACATTGGTGCTGCAGGAAGAGTGATTTTCATGAGTCTTTATTAAAAAAGATGATAAGCGCGAGGTTTTATTTGAAGTAAATTGCAGATGAATTATTGTCGCGAAGCTCCAGACGGCGCTGAGCACTCGGCTTCTAAGAAGTGCCTGGATAGGTACGTGGGTCAGCTGTAAACATGCTGCTTGCAGGAAAACAAAGCACAACAAATCCCCAGCTCGCCGGCGTATCTGTGCTGGCTGGCTCTGTGTGGACGTGCGGCGCCATTTACTCTGTCACCCATCCTCCAGTGTTTCGGGACAGGAAGAGACATGTTCACCCGAACTCCAGAGGGAGTTAGCGGGGAGTCGCTGGGTGGTGGTGAGAGCTTGGAGGCTAAATGCACCAAGCTGTTGATTGGTGCTAGTCCTCCACCGTCCCCTCTTTAAGCGCCATAGCTTATATGTCTGTTTGGGGAGACTTGAGTATATTGCGTGATAGAAAAGCTCTTGGTATGACCTGATGTTGTGGGATTTCATTCCCTTCAGTGGGGTACATAAAGAGGGGAGTGGAGAAGGGAAGGGCTTGGAGGAAATAATTACTCCATCAAACCGGGAGGAAGTCGTTTTTCCAGCCAGGCTGCCCCAGTGGATATTAACCCATCACTGAAATGACAACTTCCCCACATCCTGCTCGATGCAGAGCGTGAGGTAAAGCCGAGACATTCAGTCACGATATCGTGATGATTACAGCAGAGTCTCACATCGGAGACCAAACAGAGGGTTACCGCTCTCCACACTACGGCGCGATAGTGGTGACAGCTCTGTTTATTCTGGGAGAGTTTTATGTGGATTTTTAAGTACAAGTGAGAATCTTTTCTTTGGAACGCCTCTCCGCTAGAGAATTACTCCCCCAAAACTCCTCTCACAGGGGTCTGCGGCTCCTCCAGAGAACACCCCCAGCTGAACACCCCCATCACCCCAGCATCTGGGTGACGACAGATGTTTCAGAGATTTGAAATGCATTTGAATCTATTTTACAGAACACTTTTAGAACAACACTCCTGCAAACCATGTTATGATATTTCTCACTGACTTAATCGCTTTGGTGTAAAAAATAGTGAAACTTGCAAGTTGAGCCACAGCTGAAGGTCAGGGGCGTTTTTAAACGCTGCGTTTCAGCTCCATTGCTCACAAACAAACTCACTTAGTGAAGATGAATTGACTCGAGTTGCTGGAGTATCCAGGCTGTCAAACCCAACCAGAGAGCATGCTGTTGAGTTAACCTCACTGCGTAGCTCTGTCCCTGACATGTTGCAGCTTTGCAAACACGTCTTTGTGTTTCTTTTTGTCCTTCCTGCCTGTCAGATGGAGAAAGTCAAGTCCACGGGTCAGTTCCTTCAGTTACGTGTTGTTTTAAAGCGAGATGTCGCAAGAGTATCATTATTTATGCAACGGTTGTGAAACACCTCTTCAGCTGCAGGAGGACGAGAGTAAACTTGGACTAAGGTGACGGAGAGATGTGTATGTTACTCCTCTAGTGTTCAGCTTGTGTAACCACTAATTCACAAAAAAACATTTACAAATTTGAAATGTTGAAGATGAAAATTTTCCCACCAGATGTTCAAAGGCAGTTTCATATCCAGAGACTTGGGAGGTTTGTGGTTTGGTCTGTGGTTATCTTGGAATCTGCTTAACTGGGACCACTCACCATTCAGAGTATTTGGCTTAACTTGGGGGGGATAATCAGGGGTTAGGGGACTTGAATGGGAGTGTAAACAGCTGAAAATGAGCGAGTCTTCATCCAAACAAGTAGCAGTGAGCTGACCCCATCACCAGGTATTCAGCTTCTCTTGGCAAGTGCCATTCTGAAAGCTGAATTCACAGACTTTATTAAGCATTTTTTTGTAAATTCCCCGCAAAGCTTCGTACAGTTTTTCTTCGTAATTGTAGCGAAGCTGAACCACAGACGACATTAATGCTCTGGCACGGAGCTCGGCCCAAAGACAAACTTAACAGCGGACGTTAATGCCTGCTGAACTCCAGGGGAGGGGTAACCCTGATTTTTCCATCTGACAAGAGGCAGCGGAGGAGTGTGGTGGGCCTGAACCCCTGTCGTGACCCTGAGAGAGACCGATGTGTGTGTGCCGCCTGAGTGGCCGTCTGCCCTCAGGAGGTTTCTGGCCAGTAGCCTGACAGAACTAGTAGTTCCTGTGCAGTGCAGACCAAACTCCCACTGAAGGAGAGCCCAAGGCCAGCTGGGGCCCTTTCTAATGAGGAAGTGGGACTTCACTCCTCCACCCCATGCTGACAGAAAGACGTACACACACACACAAACACCGAAGCAGTATACAGTATAGCTCCATCATGACAACAGGTCGCGGGAGCGAGACGCATGTCAGCAGCTGCGTTCATCACCACCCGACTCCAGCAGCTATCACCGGAATGTGAGAACCACAAGCTGAGCCTAAAGGCTTTTCCTCAGATTAAAGGGGCCTCAGATGCAGGTTCTTTTCTCGGCCACACAGCACAGCACAGGTAGACATATTAAGGGAGCAATCAGGTGTGTTTGCAGCGGATATTTGAGACTTTCACTATTTTCCTTTTTCACAAAGCATTCAGTATTAAGAATAGCCTTTTTTCATAAACCCAAAAAACCTATTAATGAGCATATTTTTATTTTCATTTAGAAAACAGTTAAACTTCCAGTTAAGGCAGGTTGACTGGTAATACTAATAATACTGATGCTAGTATTTTTTTGTTTCAATTTCTTAAAGCATCCTTCAGAGCAACCCATTGGTTGTTAAGCTTATAAATGTTGAAACAGAGTAAAAGATTACCAAGTCAGAGCCACACATTTTCTTTTTTGTGTTCAGAATGTAGAAGAGGACGCAGGAACCTGTTACCTGTTGGAATTTGTGCTTATCACCAGCCTAACTCAGCCTGTCCTCTGTCCTTCATTTACAGCACACGATCAATAATCAGAGATAATGAGCGGGAGCGTTCGCTACATGAAACCAGAAACCAGGTTGAACATAAAGAAAGAAACAGCACATGAGAACGCCAGTCTGCTCCCACATCCTCAAACGCTGCCTGTTTGCCCATCTCACATTATGCCTGTTGGCTGAGTTATTGGATGTAACACATTAAGCCTGCGAATCATTAAACCTGCTCCTAATCCACAAAGACATGTTCAATGATCAACCCAATCTTTAACCTTGGTGTCTCAGCCAGAACAAACAGGGTGATCTGGAAGCATGCGTCGCATCAGTTTAGCCAAGCGCTTGTGCAGCGCATCGATTCTCTCATCCCTGATTGAATGTGCAATGGAGCATGGGCCGGGCCAGTCGAGCCGCCCGGCTCTCTGAGGGGAGAGCAGCTCCCAAGTCGCCGGTCCTCTTCGCCTTCAACAGTCTGTCTGTCTCTTTCGCTTAAGGTCATGTTTGGTTTCCTAATTGTTTATTGTTCCAAAGAGGTCCCCCTCTCTCCTCCGAACTCGCGTTACCAGAGTCTCTGCGAGACGCCTATTTTTGGTGATACATCTGGTTAGGGAGTTGGAGGTCTGACCTTTCTTCTCAGTCTGCTGGTGGTGGTGGGGGGGGGGTGCGTGTGGTCGTGGGAGATATGGCTGTTAGGCGGAAGCTTAACACAAGTACTTAAGACATCTGAGAGAAACAAAGTTGGAGCAGGAAAGAGAGGTTGGGACTTAGGGCAAGGCCCAACCCACAGATGTCACTTGTTGACATGGGCTAACTAATTTAAAAAAAAAAGATTTTGTGTCCAGAAGAAAAGAAAAATAAAGACCGTTTTCCTGTGTGACATTTCAGTTTGAAGCAGCATGGCATTACAGAGACGAGACCGATGGGAAAAAAGAAATTTAGTCACATTTTGTTACAGCTGTAAAGAAAATTGCTGTGAATCATGAGCAACTCGGTGGTTTTATTCGGTTGTTCAGGCTTTAAGCGTTTTTTTATTTTTATTTTTTTTAAGTGGCAGGTAACGCCACACAACCCCCAAACATTGTAGTTGTGGTCAGGGCTGGAAGGCAGAGCAGGCCAGAGCCCCGCGGCCACCCTTCACAGCCCCCTCTGTGTCCTCAGGTTCCTGATGTGTGATGGCGGCCGTGGCCGGCTGTGACGGGCGTTGTCCTTCTGCCTCTCAGTGGTCCCATTCGAATCCAAGAGGACCGACCTGACTCCGGATCTAGGAGCAGCGCACCGTCGGTGAGTTTACCCGTCAGCGTTCGGTGACCGTTGATCCCAACAGGCGGGTGCAAAAGGGCCAGGTCTCACCGTCAGAGCAGCGCGCCTCCGCCCTGAGGCGCAGCAGCCAGCCAATGGGGAAGTGTGCAGCTGCGGACAACGTGTGAACTTTTTGTTGTTTTTGTTGTCGTTTTGTTTCACGTTTGAGAAAGTGAGAGAGATCGAAAGTAGGGAAAAAAAGTCCCACCCTTCCAAAGACATCTGCTGGAATGAGCAGAAGCACCAAGCCATATTGACACCCTGTCAGCTTTCATCTGAGCATGTTCAAGCTTCCTGCACGGCTGAAAATGATTTGGAAACAAACCCAGAATTAGATGTTTGCGGGATGCAAGCGCGTGTTGTCTTGGTGCAAACATTTTTTAAAAAACGGGCAAAAGTGGGAAATTGAGCGGAAAACGAGACTGCGGGTTTGCGTGTTCATTAGAGCGTCTACCTTTGCATGTGACTTTGTGGTTTTTGGGAATCTGTAAGTGTCGTGCAACAGTTCCACACCATCCCTCGTGTTTTCATTAGTGTACCAGATTCATGTCGGTGACCATGGCAACCTCTCCCCTTTTCTCTCTGTCTCTTCCTGTCAGGCAGTAGCAGCCTCATGGGCCTCAGGACATACTAGACCCCAGCCTCCATCACACATCAAGCCCCCTCCCCAACCCCTGCAAAGCTCCCTGCAACCCTTGATTTTCTTTTTTTCTCTTTTTTTTTATACTGTTACGTACTCAAGATTTACGGGCAGCACTTTGGCTGCACCCCCTCGCCCTTTGTTTGCCCACCGGCTGCATGGCCTTTTTAACATTGGTAGATGTCTCGCTTTGACCACCGGGGGGTTGAAACGCGGCCAGGCGGGTGGAAGTGTGGCCAAAGTGCTACCGGGATATGTTATAATATGACTATAATTATTCCTATTCTGTATATCATTCATATTAATGTTATTATGATTATTAAATACATGTTGAAGCATGACTTTGCAAAAAAAAAAGACAAAAAAAGGAAGAAAAAAACGCTGTACATTTTTAGATATTTTAAAGAAATACAAAAGGTATTTTTATAATAATCAAGACAATGTTGAAATGTTTTGATTTCTGTTGTGCTGAGGTGTGCGAGGAGCTTTCATAGTTTTTACTCTTTTGCCCAATACATTTTGTGCCGTTATATAAAAAAAAAAAAAAGGATGAATCACCTTGCCATACCAAAGCGGCCCTGTTACTGTGTTTCATGTCCTTACTACACAACTGTGTGGGTTCTTTGTGTGTTTTACCAACGTTCTATACAGAAGTCGGCTGTGTGGCAACGTTGACGTTGAGTGACGACCTGATCAAGTTCACAAATTTGCAGTTTCCTAAATCAGACACGTTAAAAGAGGCATTGACAGGAATAAGCCATCAGTGGTTAAGATTGAGTGACCCCAGAGATGGCAAAACCTGGCAAACTGCGCCCTGCTATTATTAGGAATTTGCTCCTTTGTTGTGTAGCAGGAGGACAAAAATACAGTATAGAGAAACAAAAGACCAAAGGCATTTTTTTTTTACACTGGAGATATCGAGGCTTGTGGAATTATTTCATTTCCGACTGCTTTGTAGTTCTCGGTCTGATTGTTTAAGAAGTATGACATTGTTTTTGCTGCATGTCCCTTTTGGTGTCACTCCAAAGAGCCACGCTGCATCTGAAAAGAAAATCACTTTAAGCAATTTAGTTTCTTTCGACTATTTTTAGGAAGACGATGTGATTAAACCTGTTTTTGTAAAGTTTGAATTTACATAGTAATGATTGAGGCAGAAGGGGAGAATAAAAGAAATCTTTTGTAATCCGGTGTGTCTCTGGGTCTGCAATAATGTCTCTGCTGTATGACATATCATGGAGTGATCCTAATTCTGTGACATCCTGAAGCCAAAATGATCATTCTTGGCACACTTGTACAAAAAAAAAAAAGTGATTCTTGTACTTTTCTGATAACGTCACATTTCAAAGGTGTGACCATCAAAAACTCAAATGCTGTAAGACACAATCTTGCCTGTTTAGCCCAGTTTTGTAAAATCATCGTAGGATGGTTAAATCACCTAGTTAGTGTTCGTAACGAATATTAAGATGCATCATATACAGGTATATCATATCAAGTGATTCTCTGAGTGGACTTTGCTTTTACAGAAGCCACGTGTGGCGCCAAATTTATTAGAACAAGTATTTATATGAAATATGTGTGTGGGGGTGTGTGTGCTTTTATCGGGTATTTTCTTTATAAAGTTTGTGGAAGATTCCCACCTTATAATTCAATGTAAGTATTATTGTAAGTTAAGCTGTATATTCATTTGATCATTTTTCTATAGCTTCTTTCCCTTTTGGTTTTGTAGCTGATTGAAACAGTCTGTGTGTAATATGTCAATACTGTTCCTACACAATTCACTGTGAAATCCAGAGAAGAAAATGCGCCTCGAACAAATGGAACTTTTTACCTTTTTGCCAGCGATATGGTACAGAAGTTCCTGGAAAATTAATATGATGATCCCTCCTTTTGTCAATGACAGATATTCCTTGGTTTCGTATACTGTGTGTAACTGTTTGTTGTGCATGTTCATGGCATGTGTGTGTTCTTTTCTTTCTTTCTTTTTTTAAGTCATAAAGTACTGTTGATATTTATGTACTTCAGCCACTGTAAGGAGAAACTATTTCAGTGAATTGCAGAGGTTTGTTAGTTTGAACCTTTATGGAAAAAAAAAAAAACGTAATCAAACTGAGAAGTTTTTATGAAAATGTTAAATGAAGACATTTCAGGCCACCTGCCATTAAAGATTGACATTATCCTTGTAGTCATGTCTGAATTATTTCTGTCTCAAACATGTATATGGATTTCTAAGCCTAACACGAATCTAAAATGATCTCTTCAAAGAGAGAGCATTGACTAATTATCAAGGTACTCGAGGTACTTGAAGGCTCCATTTCTCCAAAATGCACAAGTTTTGGTCGTTTTCGCCTTTATATGTTACGATTAACTGTTCTGATTCACATAAAAATAAAATTATTTACACATAAAACATAAAATGAGGAAAAATAGCAATAAACTCATAAAATAACCCAAAGTTTAATGAGTTTTCTGATATTCTAAGGGGGATCCTTTATTTTTCATATGTTCTGTCTTATGCAATGCTGATATTGAAATAGCATGGCCAGTACCAGCATAGAAGATATTTAAATATGGAAAAGAGATTTTCCCTTTTTTTTTTTAAATAAATGGAAACATGCCTAAACCAATATTTCTCTTTATTTTTTGTGAAATACTTGAGACAGAAGATGTCATTGTTGTAGATTTGGTGCAGTGACAATATATTGGATTTCTTTTAAGATTTAAATAGTGTGAAACTACACTTGTGGAGGTCCATAGTGCAAACACGGAAAAATGTGACATGCTCATATAAAGACAGACTGAAAATTAAAGGCAGCCTTTTACACATTTAAAAATCCACTGACTTGGTGTGACATTTGCTTTTCCTCCATCACACTTGTCATTGTGTAACACCTCCCCCACAGTCCCGGGAGACCAACCAAACATGATGTGGGATTCTATAAAATGGATTGTGTACCTGGGGAGCAGGAGACCTCTCCCTGCCCTCTATAAGAATAGCCCGCCGAACCCAGGAGCTGGCTACTCATGAGACAGAGGCCAGAGCCAATTTAGTTTCTCTCTTTACTGTCTTAGTTCTATTCTGTCAGCTCAGTCGCACCAGGTGGCACGCAGCAGCTTCTCACATGACACGCACACTCCCTGTGCCCGGGGCTGCTCACGCAGGGTGTCAGACCAGACTAAAGTGGGGGATAAAACTGCTTTTGTGCGCATAGGTACGTATCCATTTGGGTGCGTGCATTTGCACGACTCCCCAACAGGCAACACATTGTAATGGTGTTACTCCCTTGGAGAAGTCCATCAAAGAGGTGTTTCTGTTGTCTTCAACTCATAATCATCCGGATGCTGCAGTATGTCAGACAAATGTTTGTTTATTTTTGCTTAATAGGGTGTGGACATGTATTATACGATGAAAACCTAGTTAAATTAACAGCCAGCTGTTGAACTGACCCATCATTAGGGTAGAAAACCAAACTGTCTGTGGGTAGGCTGCAGCGAAACACTGACTTATGTTATTTCTACGTTTAATCTAACGTCAAACCTTTTAGAGATGTGCAGTTTAGCATAGCTGCTTAGTAGGTTAGCCGACAAATCTTAAGTGTGACTAAATAATTCAGTTTTTTTAAAGCGAGGTCAGCAACAGAGAGGGCCGTATGATTAAGGACCATGAACCACGGCAAAACCTCATGGACACATATAATTTATTATGTTAATTTTAGATGTTATAGTCATCCCAGCACGGCCATAACAGAGCAATCTGTAAGTGGCTCCAGGTACTAGAGCATGTTTAACACCTATTCAACCTATTCAGCAGGATCCCTGCTGCATTTCCTATCGCTCTCCACTTCCTCTTGTCTAATAAAGGCTACTCCGCCAGCTAATTGAATTCGGCCAACTGAGACCTGTCGTCTGCACAGTCTCCTGTTTTCCGCCATCGGCTGTCTGTTGGTGAACCAGCGCTCGCCCAATATTCTTTGTCAGGTTTGGTTAGTCGTGATTCATACCAGTTTGGACAAAGGATTGGCACTTTAAGTCCCAAGCAAACCAAGGCCATATGTGGTCAGTTGACTGTGGCCAGTGTGTGAGTCACTTCAGAGTCCAGTCATTTTGTTCTTGCTCTGAGTGATTTCTTCTGGCCAGCTGGACTTTGGCAATTATTTCTATAAATAGAGTCCATAATACAATATGTAAAATATGACATTGTAATATTACAACACCTCTTACATATAGTTGTCTCAATAATGGTTGAGTCACATCTGAACATGTGTAGAACAGTTTTTCTTGAATTCAAAGTGGAAAGCGACTGGTTACAGATCTCAGATCTGACTAACACCCAAAGCATCACAGAGTGCGGGGTGCATTTCTCCCTTCAGCATGCGCAGTCGTCGTCCTGACAGTAAACAGCCAAAAAGTTGCCGTGCCTCCTCGGAACAAAAAGCCCTGACACTCCCTGCCACGCTTGTATATGTGTGTGTCTTTGTCGCTCTTTCGTGGCTTCAGAAGGCTTCAGAGTGAATCAATGAATTTGATTTCACGGCAGGGAGGGAGTGGAGGGTAACGGGTGGCTTCTTCCTGCACCATCCTTTAAATGTCCCTCTTGTCCTCGCTGTGTCTTTCCCCTGTCCACCTCCCGTTATTTTCTTCATCCTCTTTGCTCACCCACAGCTTCCACCTCCCGTGGGTGGGCCCCATCACTCTCGGTCTCTCAGAAATCATGACACAAAAGGCTGACTCTCCCACGACTTCCTTGTTTCTCACTGATTTTACGCTGCTTCAGCCTCCTCGGACAGATTCAAGACGATTGCAGGGTGATATTGTTTTAATAATTTAAGTTGAGGTCCAATAATTATGTAGTTCTGTGTGTGTGGCTCCCTGTGTGTTTGTCATATGATAGCCTGACTCTGCATGACATCATACACCAGCCAGGCCCTTTTCCATAGAAAATAAAGAGCTCAACAGCACTACTCAATGGCCATGTGACAACATCACACCTGCTTTTTACTGTACGTAGCATTAATCAGAGCTGGATCGGGTGCTTGTATCATCTACTATGTAGTATTACCCTGAGAGAAAAACTGAACCCGTATATCCATCTGTTAAAACCGTCTTTTGCCTCAACTGTTCAGGGCAGTTTGGAATGGACACCTACAAACAAAAGAAAGAAAACTAAAGTCTACTAACACCCCTGGGCACCTGCAGAGTGTCTGGGGACTTCTCTCCCCAGCATATGTTCAGGAAAAACTCAAAGCACTACCACCTTCCATGTAGGTAGTTTAAGGAAAGCTCAATCAAACAGTTGTTGATAATATGATTGATCCAAAGTATTAAAAACAGCAAAAACGTTTTGATGACTTCTCCATGCAGCTCTAAACCCTCTCACTGTAGCTATCACATAAAAGTGGGAGCAGGGTGCCCTCTTCTGGCCACAATCATTCATCGCAGTTGTGCGTTTTTTTTAATTTATTCCCATGACCAGAAGAAAAGTTGATTAGGACGCTTTTTCAAACCACTGAATGAACTGCTTTGTTGGTTGTCGCTCTGTATAATCATCATGTGATGAGCCAACATACGGGCACTCAAAGGCCAGCACATGACAGCTAAATTAAATACGACCTCTGCACTGCTCAAATTGAAATCAGACTTACTCATGCTTTGAAATTTCTATATTAGCTTTGAAATGGTTACTTTGGAATTACGACCCCCATAAAGCACAATCACCAGCATCTGATGTGTAACAGCACCATGGAAGAAACAAGCCTCCCCTCTTTGACCCCGTGTTTCACATGTGACTCACACATAACACAACACATTCAATAAGGCAAATGATAGACTGAGTGATACATAAAATCTGCTTTAATTGAAACAGGCTGTATGATGGAAACATGTGCAAATCAGCATATTTTCAAAATGTTTAGGGTCTTAATATCTCATTTTATGCTGCTCTTGTCTGGGACAGTTAACAGAATGGCTTTGATGTTGCTCATGGCGTTTGGAATGCCCTTTGGAACCCACAGATAAAAAGTTATAATAGAAACAGCTGATGTTCTGCTCCACAGAAATCCCTGAGCAATGGAGGCACTGTTCAAATGACATTTACCATGAGGGAAGCTCCATGTTTCCCCCCTAAGTCTCTCCCACTAATTAATTCAGTGATGATGGCACCTTAGAAATAAGAAAATACTCTTGATGTAATCTGGATAAAGAGCCCTGTAGTCATTTTAGGATGGTGTTTAAGGAAACAGGTGATTGGTGTGGTACGTGTTTCGTTTGCTCCAACAGACTTCCTGCCTTTGTGTGACCTGCCGATGGTTTCCAGAAGGCAACATTTACCAGCACATTGTTTGTCAGATGTGGAAGCATTACAGCACCGTGATACCTTTGTCCTTCAGAACTGTATAAAAACTGAAAAAATTATGAGGTATGAGCAATGAAATACCTTTACAGAGCACATAATCTATGTCCTGTTGTTAAAAAAACAATGTCATCTCTATAAAACATTAAAAATGCGATCTCCGGAATCCAGATCACTGCTTCTTGAAAATCCTCCTTGCATCCACGCCATCGTAGTTGTAACTCTGTAGATAAAACAAAAAGGCGTGGCCGGTTTATGGAATGGTTTGGGATTATGGCGCCACAGCGTCTGGGGCATCTGCACACACTGACCTGCACAAGCTCTCCTCCCACCAGAGTTCTCGTGGTGGTCAGGACCTTGTTGTTGTCTTTCCTGGTGAATTTTCCTTTCAGCATCTCACCCTCCATTTCCCATGAGCCCTGAGGAAAAAAAAGGCTTTATGAGGCTGGTGTTACTCTCCTCATACAGTATGTCCCACTTGTGCGTGTTGGGTTTCCATGTTTCCGTTGCAATCCTTTAATCTATCTTCATGAAACATTTTCCTAAAGCAAACCGTCTCCGGTGGTGTTTTTTTCCCGGTCACTGCTGGCCACTCACCGAGACTTCGGTGCCATCGGCCAGGCTGTAGTCGAAGGGGACGCCCAGAGAGAAGTCGATCTCCTTGGTGCGGAAAGTGCTGGACTCTTTGATGTGGAACTTGTCGCCGGTCTGCTCGATGGTGATCTTCAGGTTGTCGTGCTCGGCCAGCTTGCGTTTCATGACGTTGATGCCTGCATTGAAATGACAGCAGTCCAAAACGTGTTTCAGTGTTGCCACATTCATAGGATGCAATTCAGAGTTTCAAGGCAAAGTGAGTTTATAAGAGACAGATTTTCCTTTAAAAAATGTTTTGAAAGAATACACTTCTCTAAATCTAACTTGGGATGCAAATACTAATAATACTAATAATGTTGGTCTCTTCGGTGCTCTGTGGCACTGTGTGGAAGCCCTCCTTGCCCACACAAACACGCTCTCACTCACCCATTTGCTCCATGAACTTGTCATAGTTCTCGCTGCGGTCGACCTTCCAGGTTCCATTAAACGTCATGGCTGCGGGCTGGTCGGGGTTGCGATGAAGCACTTGGACGACCTGGGACTGGACCCCTTATTTATGCCCGTCCCTCCCCTCTCATTATCAACCCACCTCCCCTCAACTCGCATGGAAGATCCTTTCCTTTATCTCTCTGATTATCTGTCTGCTGATGTGGCTATTCAAAGACTGTGTCAAATGTAAGGTGATTGTTGCCCAACCTCGAGGACACGCTGATAAACAGCCAGAGGGCAACTCCCCTCGGCGAATGTGGCACCATTAAACACTGTCACACTGTTCTGCTGGAGGACAAACAAAAGGGCGAGCTGTTTGTGTGGTTGCACATGGCATTCCCTCCACTGAGCCCCCTCTGTGTCCCTCCGCCCGCCTCAGAGAGCCTCTCTCTGTCACTGGGTTTGTGCACGGCATGGAAATATCTGCTTGATAGATTGATAGGTGGGTCGACGGGCTGACAACCTGTGATATATGACAAGAAATAGCTCCGATTTACACAGGTTCCTAAGCGAGTCAGTCTTAGCTGGCAGGTTGCAGGCTCTTGACATTTGCGCGTGTTTGGCCTGCGTGTCTGCGGCACTTTGCACTTCAAATACGCTGTAGTTTTAAAATATGACCCCATTCCTTGAGCTTGCACATTTCATCCAACATCCTTTGAGTTGAAAGGTGTCAGAGACACTTGAGAATTGGCACGAACCGGGTATCAAAGCCCATATTTTGTTCTTATGCCAAATGATCGAGGTGTGTGAGCACACTACAACACAACCATTCACATATCTACTATGTGAAGCAAGCCAAGCGAGCTGGACTACTCCAGTGTTAGACACTTTATATGGCTGATTCAAGTCTAGCAATAAGCTTTACATAATCAGTCTGCTGATAAAGACCTGATCTTGTGGTTGACAGTTCAGGAAAGGATTACTGCATCTAAACCTTGCACCTTTCAAAGTGCTGGTTATTGCTAAACTGCACATACAGTATGTTTCGAAAAATGAATGCATACCTAGAAAGATAAACACCAGCTACACATCTCAAAGTCAGAGGCACTTTGTTTTCAGGACCTGTTAATTTGTGGTTAAATGGGATACGGCGCGTTAGAAACCGTCATTGTCCTGGGAGGACTAATCATTCAGGTCACATTGCTGCACAATGGCTGCTATATTGTATCTGCATTCTTGGGAGAAACGGCTATGCACACTGAGCTCGCCTGTTGGTTCACAGACCGGAATACTGACGGCATTGTTCACGCCTCAAAAAGGCCCCTCAATTTGTGGGAATCGCAACCTACATTTCAGCTAAATGAAAAAAGTAGAGCAACATTAAGAAGATGAGATGAGAAAAAAAACAGACTTACATCACAATACTTCATGCCTATTGGTTAAAAATACATCAAAACATGACAGAGTTTGTAGTTTCAGAGAGGAGCTCAGGGGAGGAGGACTTTGTCTCTGGGTTTTATCTTAATCTAAATGTTAACTTATGTTAAGTTTTATGATTTGAGCCATATTGCTGTGAATAATAATAATCTTATAACTTCATATATTAAAGTAGCATCTTGCAAGCTGTGCAGGAAATAGAGAGTAATTATGCAATGATTTAACTCATGCTGAGCAAAGCAATGCTAAGCTAATGGGCTAGCCACATCAGCTATAAAATTGAGCAATTTTGAAGCATAAATGTTGCTGGAAAGGATTTATTGCATGATTATTTTATCTTAATCTTTTCCTGCTATCAGTTACCAAACCGTTTGTTCTTTGGACTTTTGATTAGGCTAATCTGATATCTAGATCAGATTGCACAAAGGATTACAGAAACTAGTCCGAATCAAAATAGTGTACAATAAGAGTAGTGGAGATGTAATAAAACTCCACCCATCCACTAAAACTTCACCCTGTCTATTTTTTTTTTATCATCAACATGTTGCAGAAGATGGTAGACTTCTCTCTAGGCCTTATTGTTCACTTCAGCACTTTTCAAACATACTGACAGGAAAAATGCTTTTTTCCCCCATAATGCTGTACAACAACAGTCTCAGTTACATTTCTCAGCCAAACAATCAACACCATTCACACCATGCACGGAGAGTATTTCAACAATTAACAGATAAATGTATCCGAACAGACATTTCTGTATGACATCAGAGTAATCTTGTCAGTATCCATCGTTACATTGTCAGGGTTTGTAGGTTTCATGGGGTTTCATCCAGTAGGCTAGTTTGCTTTGGATCTTTCCCAACCAAATGAACTGACTGAAATATGTCAGCAGCAGCCATATTCTGCTGCTCATACTCTCCAATATTGTAGCCAAATACTGTGGCTACAATGCTTCCTTTATTATCTCCTTTCACATAGGAAACACTGAATTGAAACTTTCCCACAACACCTACTGGCTGAAATTGCGACTCTTTCTTCCTTCCATCACAGTGCTGTGAGAAAGTACAAATATTTCACCGTTGTAAACAATAGTTTATGTAATTTTTGAATGAGGAAACTATATAGTAAACCCCCATAAAGCACAATCACCAGCATCTGATGTGTAACAGCACCATGGAAGCAACAAGCCTCCCTTCTTGGATCCCGTGTTTCACATGTGACTCACACATAACACAACACATTCAATAAGGCAAATGAGCTTAAAACCTCTACCAGCATGGCAGGTTCATTCTGCAGGTCTCAATGCCATTTTTTTCCTGGCCGTTCATACCTTAGTATAATTACAGCCCCCATCTGGCTGTATGGGTGAGATAGAAGATGAAGTGATACCACAAACAGCATCATACGTTCATGGAAGTTGATATGGCTGTTACACCACTTTTTTAAATTTATTTATTCGGAAATCTTTGTCCAACTGATACGGTGCCTCTCATCCTGCCCCATTAACTTTGGGGCTTTCTTGACTTTGACCCTTGCTTTTCAGGCCACAAAGGCAGAAGCAGAAGCTAACATTTTTTCTCAAGGAAAAAAATATATATATATATATATGTATATATTTTTGTTGTTGTTGCTTTTTCAGCACTTTCTAAATTAGTTAGAAATTAATTTCCATGGCTAAGAATTGAAAACAAAACCTAAGATGGTCATTGATTACGCTTCCTCTTCTTGATCGTTTCTGAATACAGGGAAGTGAAATCCATTAGAGTCTTGGGAAACATCACAACAACATTATTTCTAAGTTTTTCAATTTCTAACTTTTTCACAGACCATGCAAATTCACCAAAGTCTAAGCCTCCCGAGAGTCTTTTGCTGTCGTTCTTTTTGGGACAAGTGCACGGACAAAATACAAGATCGGCAGTCATGAATCACATATAAAAACACAAGTGGGAAAAACACATGAAATGTTTCAGAACAGCCTGGTGGCTACGGGCCTTTCTCATCTAGGTTTTTCTACAAGTAAAAGATGCTTTCTTTGTATAATGTTGAGCTGATAAGCCCATTGTGA